>OY754981.1:4951287-5453787 GCA_963576475.1 Molanna angustata
ATATATATATATATATATATATATATATATATATATATATATATATATGTATGCTCAAGGTTCGAAGTTATTCCGGTACTACCTCAGTCCAGGCAAGAAAGTATAATGGATGAAGCCGCCACCGGCCTTTCTGTCAAGATTTGATGAAGCCATCAACGGTAAACTTTGATGGATCGGCTTCCATACATTACCTTCATATTACATTATCATCATAATATCCAACAACACATCCCTCAAACTCTATTATTTCAAGAGGTCTCTCCCACTCTCTCTCACTCTTATATCCGATCTTTCTTCGGACTGCAGATATGGGTAAATTGTATCGTTCGTGGAATTGAGTTGGGTGTAGGAAAAACAAAGGTTTTCTTAAGATAAATATTTATAACGCACAAGCTGGCGCTTTCGCTAAGATGATATTTTTAAATCCTTTTTTTCATCTGACCATTTTCATCTTATTCCTAACAGTTTTTTGTGTCAATTTCAAACAAACTATATAATACAGGGGCTCCATTGAAGCCAAGGTAAAACTCTCCTTCAAAAAATTGAGCGAATTATATTTTATTGAAATCTCAAACTTATATTCTCTACAATGCGCAAATACCATCATTGACAAATGCATTGCAATCCCTCGATGCTGTACAAAGACGTGCTTTACGTCTGATTGACGAACCATCATTTTCAGATGCATTGCAATCCCTCGATGCTGTACAAAGACGTGCTTTACGTCTGATTGACGAACCATCATTTTCAGATGCATTGCAATCCCTCGATGCTGTACAAAGACGTGCTTTACGTCTGATTGACGAACCATCATTTTCAGATGCATTGCAATCCCTCGATGCTGTACAAAGACGTGCTTTACTTCTGATTGATGAACCATCATTGACAGATGCATTGCAATCCCTCGATGCTGTACAAAGACGTGCTTTACTTCTGATTGATGAACCATCATTGACAGATGCATTGCAATCCCTCGATGCTGTACAAAGACGTGCTTTACTTCTGATTGATGAACCATCATTGACAGATGCATTGCAATCCCTCGATGCTGTACAAAGACGTGCTTTACTTCTGATTGATGAACCATCATTGACAGATGCATTGCAATCCCTCGATGCTGTACAAAGACGTGCATTACGTCTTATTGACGAACCATCATTGACAGATGCATTGCAATCCCTCGATGCTGTACAAAGACTTGCATTACGTCTTATTGACGAACCATCATTGACAGATGCATTGCAATCCCTCGATGCTGTACAAAGACGTGTTTTTCGTCTGATTGACGATCCATCATTCTAACTGTATATTATATATTCTACCGAGGGAGATGCTCAGAAGAACTTGCATCTCCCGTTCTACTTCCTCCCATTCACAAATCGTTCGACAAGAGTCGTTTTACTAAATGTCAACACCCGTTCACAGTAAACCTTTAATATACACATACCGGTCGCTACTCGAACTCTTTTATTAACACAGCACCCCGGCTTTTAAACGATCTTCCGAATTCTGTGTTTCCACCTTCTTACAACCCGGGTCTTTTAAAACCACGAAATTTTATTTTATTGAGCAGATTGCAAACCCTCCCAATGCTACGCAGCGCTACGTGCGCTTCTTCGGAAGAGTATAATGGACCCAAATCCTCAAAACTACGTAATCATGTTAATAATCACGCATATTCTACGTATTTAAAAACACCTTAAATGATACACTCAGTTTATTTTTTGCTTAATAACCTTTATCTTCGACTCTGATATCTGATTGTTGATTCAAAGGTCCCTGGTTCGATTCCCGATGGGGATCCAGTTTTTAATTGTGTTTTTAGTCTGGATCTGTGAGACGATCTGTGAAGTCTCCAGAATGTGGCAACATGTTATTGGGTTGCGTGTTTAATTAATATTTGACATAGTTGCCCGAGAAGTACCTAATAAAAAAAATAATACACATTTTGAAATTTTACTGCCTCACCAGACAGTCTGTTCGGTGACAATTGCTTCTTATTCTCCCAATCTTTGGGTTTTGGGTTACTTTGAAACGTCTTAGTTCATTGAATTTCTCGCATACCGAAAATAAAATCCGTCCTTAGGATCATACGAGGGCGAGCCGAGACGATAAAATTGGATTGTCAGTGCTTTTTAATGGATGGATCCTTTGATGTTCCACGGAAGGTCCCAGAGGTGAGAGACCGCCTTACACTATCAAGTCTGTGGCAGTTTCCCATTCTGCCCGCCTCGTGTTCCTGTCGCTGTCATAGACTGTGCGGTTTCCATTTATTCTTTGACATGATAAATCGTGTGTTAGGCGGGGCTAGCAGCGAGGTGGGGGTGTGACGCGATATCATTTCCTGCCATCCCTTAAAATAACCGCACACACTGTACTAACAAGGAGACTTTAGCAAATCTATACTTGTCTCATTATTGTAAAATTATAATGTGATTGGTTAGCACCTTAACAATCACGAAGATGAGCTTATACTGCAACGAGGCCATTTTAAATGTGTAGAATTTAACATAGAAAATAATCATAAATATAAATAAATACTGGTCGTAAGCCTTGTAGGTGCCTTAATTTCTCGGTTCTCCTATAATATTACAACTTCGTGTCTACTGAGGTGTTAAAAATTTGTTATAAAAATAACATTGTATCCCGACAGTGCAAAAAAATCAATGCTCGCGTATTGTGGATTTAAAAAAATTCAAATTGATCTGAATAGTGTGGTACCTACTATGGTTAGACCAAGGACCAAGGAAGGATAAATGACCAAGTTTCTAATTATAAGTGACCAAGGAAAAATTGACAATTTCACAATAAATATTGATAGTGAAAACATTGAAAAAGTTAAGTGTATGAAATATTTAGATATAATTATAGATCATTAGGTAATTGAAATATGATAAACATTTTGAATACATAACGAAAAAAATGACAAAAATATGGATTTTTGAAAAGTAGTAGAAACAACTTGGAATTTCAGACCTGAAGATTAATTTATAATTCTATTTAAAGTCCTCATTTAAATTATTGTTATAGTCCTATTCCTCTGTGATGAAACACAAAATAGAAAACTACAGATTATTCAAAATATGAGAATGGGAACAATTTTAAAATGCAACAGATATACAAGAATAAACGAAAAAAATAACTTATCCAATGGTCACACTTACCCTACGAGAGGATGTCAGGATTTTATACCTCCAAAACAAAATTAACTTGTACACAAAATAGTTTATACTATAAAGGTCTCGAAATCTATATTCAAAAGGGAAATTGTAAAAAAGATCACTGATACAGACTCTTAGGACCTGGATATGGCTGGAATGCACTGTTGAGGAAATGATGTTATATGAATGATTTTAAAAATAAAAACGCCATTCTTGTGAATTAAAATTATACTTAATAATTCACAATAATGTGTTTTTTTCAATATTTATAGATTTTTTTATATTATTACTTTAATCTCTACCTTAATCTCTAAGCAGGTCTATATTTTCTTTATAACGTCTCGATGGTAAATATTGTGATTGTAGGTACATATATATACATATATCAAACTTTATTACATAAAAAAATCTGTGTGTGATGTGTAACTGTTTTTTTTCTCTTCATAAATAAATAAAATGTATAATATATATTTAGTTTGGAACGGGAACAATCACCTGGTTCATAATTGCATATTATTGTCAATAAAAATTGTAAACTGCTAGCCCTAGAACAGGATTTCCTATATGGGCAGCAGTAATCTACTTATTGTTGTCATCTGCATATAAATAAAATAGACCTGGTAAGATTCTCGTTCTGGATTTGCGAATGTTTGTGCACGACTATATTCATGTCAGTCTGCCCAAGGCTGCCTGTTCTTACATTCGTTTGAAATCTTTCTATGTGGAAATCGGCAATTTTACAGTAGAGTAAAAAACTTACAATATTACATTTTTATAATATTACATTTGAAACAGTATAAAAACACAAAGCCTCACAAGCTGATATGTTTTTTTTATAATTTTCAAAAGAAAGTTAGTTTAAATGTTATATAATAAGAATTAAAGAATGCTTTTATGCTTTACTCGCCGAGTCGCCAAAATTGATATATGTGAATTTACCCTGAAGATGACAAAAATACCAACATTCTGATATATGCGTACCTATCGTAATTAGACCTCAAATGGCACGAAGTAATAAAATCCGACACAGGGAGAGTGAGCAATTCACGTTGAACAAATGGTCCCTTTTGCATTGTGGGTCAGATTTGCTTTCCTCGCGTTGTTCCACCATTCTTTCAGCTGTCAAATATTCGAAAGATACTTTATATTTTTATCGTAATTAGTATGTATCGATTTACTTTATTTTCCAATATTTAATAACTCTTTATATTTTATTTTCTTTCAGAATCCAATTTTAGCCTAATATAATTAAAAAAAATGTAAGTTGAAATTTCAATTCTCGATGAATTTAGGTAAATTTTAAATCAACATTCATATATGGGAAGAACGTATTTGTTTTAAAATATTTTCATAAATGAGTTGGTGATTATTGTATTTAGGTGTACAGGTCATCTTAACAGCGACAAACTACATCTTCTCAGTCTGCATGTATAGAATATCAGAGAAACACATAGCACAACATGTCATTCTTCAAGTAATCAGGTGAAAGAGTAGGAACGGCACAATAACAAGTTGCATATGGTTACTAGAATAAAATATTATATTTTCTGAAATGTTTCATTCCAATTTTATGTTCAAAGTCAGTACAAAGCAAACCATAAAATCAGAAATGGGAGAACCCACCAACTAAATGGCAGAAAAAAGCGAGACAATATCATAGTTTGAATATTCCAAGTAAAAACAAGTACATAGGAATCAAATTATAAATTTAGCATTTACACCTTTACACAAAGGTTATAATATTCATTACACATAATAGAAGTAAACAAAAACCAAAAAAAAAAATATATGTATGATCTTAGATATAACATGTAACAGAATAATGATTATGTAGGTATTTACTATCCACAACGTAGAACAATAAACAAATATAACACAAAGAATCAACAATAATATCAATTTACATAATACTAAAGTCTTATTTTGAATCATATTATGAAGTATGAATGGTGCGAAAAAAGATTTTATATAACTATCCATAACGTTGCATATGGATCTATAAACAAATTAAATGAAATACAAATAATCCACAATGATATCAATTTATATACTACAAAAGTCTTATTTTGTATCATATTATGAAGTATGAATGGTGCGAACAAAGATTTTATATAACTATCCATAACGTTGCATATGGATCTATAAACAAATTAAATGAAATACAAATAATCCACAATGATATCAATTTCAATATTACAAAAGACTTATTTTATATCATATTATGAAGTATGAATGGTGCGAACAAAGATTTTATATAACTATCCATAACGTTGCATATGGATCTATAAACAAATTAAATGAAATACAAATAATCCACAATGATATCAATTTATATACTACAAAAGTCTTATTTTGTATCATATTATGAAGTATGAATGGTGCGAACAAAGATTTTATATAACTATCCATAACGTTGCATATGGATCTATAAACAAATTAAATGAAATACAAATAATCCACAATGATATCAATTTATATACTACAAAAGTATTATTTTGTATCATATTATGAAGTATGACTGGTGCGAACAAAGATTTTACATAACTATCCATAACGTTGCATATGGATCTATAAACAAATTAAATGAAATACAAATAATCCACAATGATATCAATTTATATACTACAAAAGTCTTATTTTGTATCATATTATGAAGTATGAATGGTGCGAACAAAGATTTTATATAACTATCCATAACGTTGCATATGGATCTATAAACAAATTATATGAAATACAAATAATCCACAATGATATCAATTTATATACTACAAAAGTCTTATTTTGTATCATATTATGAAGTATGAATGGTGCGAACAAAGATTTTATATAACTATCCATAACGTTGCATATGGATCTATAAACAAATTAAATGAAATACAAATAATCCACAATGATATCAATTTATATACTACAAAAGTATTATTTTGTATCATATTATGAAGTATGACTGGTGCGAACAAAGATTTTATATAACTATCCATAACGTTGCATATGGATCTATAAACAAATTAAATGAAATACAAATAATCCACAATGATATCAATTTATATACTACAAAAGTCTTATTTTGTATCATATTATGAAGTATGAATGGTGCGAACAAAGATTTTATATAACTATCCATAACGTTGCATATGGATCTATAAACAAATTATATGAAATACAAATAATCCACAATGATATCAATTTATATACTACAAAAGTCTTATTTTGTATCATATTATGAAGTATGAATGGTGCGAACAAAGATTTTATATAACTATCCATAACGTTGCATATGGATCTATAAACAAATTAAATGAAATACAAATAATCCACAATGATATCAATTTATATACTACAAAAGTATTATTTTGTATCATATTATGAAGTATGACTGGTGCGAACAAAGATTTTATATAACTATCCATAACGTTGCATATGGATCTATAAACAAATTAAATGAAATACAAATAATCCACAATGATATCAATTTATATACTACAAAAGTCTTATTTTGTATCATATTATGAAGTATGAATGGTGCGAACAAAGATTTTATATAACTATCCATAACGTTGCATATGGATCTATAAACAAATTAAATGAAATACAAATAATCCACAATGATATCAATTTATATACTACAAAAGTCTTATTTTGTATCATATTATGAAGTATGAATGGTGCGAACAAAGATTTTATATAACTATCCATAACGTTGCATATGGATCTATAAACAAATTAAATGAAATACAAATAATCCACAATGATATCAATTTATATACTACAAAAGTCTTATTTTGTATCATATTATGAAGTATGAATGGTGCGAACAAAGATTTTATATAACTATCCATAACGTTGCATATGGATCTATAAACAAATTAAATGAAATACAAATAATCCACAATGATATCAATTTATATACTACAAAAGTCTTATTTTGTATCATATTATGAAGTATGAATGGTGCGAACAAAGATTTTATATAACTATCCATAACGTTGCATATGGATCTATAAACAAATTAAATGAAATACAAATAATCCACAATGATATCAATTTATATACTACAAAAGTCTTATTTTGTATCATATTATGAAGTATGAATGGTGCGAACAAAGATTTTATATAACTATCCATAACGTTGCATATGGATCTATAAACAAATTAAATGAAATACAAATAATCCACAATGATATCAATTTCAATATTACAAAAGACTTATTTTATATCATATTATGAAGTATGAATGGTGCGAACAAAGATTTTATATAACTATCCATAACGTTGCATATGGATCTATAAACAAATTAAATGAAATACAAATAATCCACAATGATATCAATTTATATTTTATTTATTTATTTATTTATTTATTTATTTAAATCCACAATAACCATACATAAAAAATTACAACAATACGACAGTGAAACATAGAACAAAAAAAAAAAAATTTTTAAAAATTGACAATTTAGTATAACATGTTGGCACTGACAAAATGAATACAATCTATCAGTACCAACATCCAGTGGATAAGAACTATTCCACTAAGCAGTGCTTGTGTCGGAATAGCTTTACAATTCATTTTAACTGACACAGTCTTTACTTATGTAACCCATTTATGTCTAATATATAATTATAACATATAAAAAAAATCAAAAATACAAATTATAATATAAGCTATAACATCACGGTTTTATAATCATTTCATAATTTTAAAAAATATATCTTCAATGTTCATTCTACCTTTGTTGAGAATCCAAGAAGATAGTTTATTTTTCATAGCACTTAGTGATTTTATATTATATATCTCAGAACCAATCAATTCTTTTGTAAATATGTTTAAAATACGAGGCAAAATAAAATCAAAATGTTTTTGAGCAAACGTGGTATGAGCTCTGGGGATGGGTAAAAGTCTGTGTCTAATATTGTAGGAATTTTCAACTCGAGTATATTGTGTTATATTGAGCTTATGTGAGTAAATGATTAATTTCTTGAGGTATAGCTGACGAATATCTAAAACTTCAAATTCAAAAAATAATGAATTAGACGGATATCTAAAAGGTTTTTTATTAATAACTCGAATGATACTCTTCTGGGCTATTTCAATGGGACTTAGTGCGGTTTTATACGTTCCTCCCCAAACTATGATGCCATAACATAGTATAGATTGAGCAACTGCATAATAGATGAACTTAAGGTCATCTATTTTAAAAACATTGCGAATACGTAAAAATAGATAGATTAGTTTTCGAATTTTTATGGAACATTCCTCAATATGCTTTTTCCAATTTAAGTTATTGTCAACAACAACTCCTAGATACTTGATCTCGTTACATTTTTCCAGGGGGGTACATTGACAGAAATTTTTGTAGCAATTGTGAACTGTAATAGAATGTTGATCCAAAGGTTGTCCTCGTGTGTCAATACTGAAGGTCATAAATTTAGTTTTTTTTATATTAAGAGATAAGACACTGTTATCTAGCCATGATTTTACTATATTGACTCCCTTTTCTGCCAATACGTACGCTTTTTCCCATGTGTCACTATTGAAAAGTAGTGCAGTGTCATCTGCAAAAGTAATAATTTTTCCTCCAATTTTAAGAAAACAGAGATCATTTATGTAAATTAAAAATAAAAGTGGTCCAAGGGTACTACCTTGAGGAACGCCATAATTTATTTGCTTTATGTCACTGGTTGTGGTTCCAATTTGTACAAACTGGGATCGTTTTTCAATATATTCTTTGAAGAATTTTAATTCTGTTCCATGAATTCCCACGTTTTCTAACTTTTTTAATAAAAGTTTATGAGAAACCGTGTCAAAAGCTTTGGCTAAGTCTAAAAATATTGCTATGGTTTTTCTATTTCTATCAATGTTACTAGCAATATCTTTGATTATTGACAGAAGAGCTTCGTCCGTACCCTTATTTTTTCTAAAACCATATTGATTTTCTGCAAGAATATTGAGCGTTTCTAGATGTTTTGTAAGTTGAAGGCTGACACATTTTTCAAATATTTTTGATAAAACACTCAAAATGGATATTGGCCTATAGTTGTTGGGATTTTTATGGTCACCTCAAAAAAAAAAAAAAAACAAAAGTCTTATTTTGTATCATATTATGAAGTATGAATGGTGCGAACAAAGATTTTATATAACTATCCATAACGTTGCATATGGATCTATAAACAAATTAAATGAAATACAAATAATCCACAATGATATCAATTTATATACTACAAAAGTATTATTTTGTATCATATTATGAAGTATGACTGGTGCGAACAAAGATTTTATATAACTATCCATAACGTTGCATATGGATCTATAAACAAATTAAATGAAATACAAATAATCCACAATGATATCAATTTATATACTACAAAAGTATTATTTTGTATCATATTATGAAGTATGACTGGTGCGAACAAAGATTTTATATAACTATCCATAACGTTGCATATGGATCTATAAACAAATTAAATGAAATACAAATAATCCACAATGATATCAATTTATATACTACAAAAGTCTTATTTTGTATCATATTATGAAGTATGAATGGTGCGAACAAAGATTTTATATAACTATCCATAACGTTGCATATGGATCTATAAACAAATTAAATGAAATACAAATAATCCACAATGATATCAATTTATATACTACAAAAGTCTTATTTTGTATCATATTATGAAGTATGAATGGTGCGAACAAAGATTTTATATAACTATCCATAACGTTGCATATGGATCTATAAACAAATTAAATGAAATACAAATAATCCACAATGATATCAATTTATATACTACAAAAGTCTTATTTTGTATCATATTATGAAGTATGAATGGTGCGAACAAAGATTTTATATAACTATCCATAACGTTGCATATGGATCTATAAACAAATTAAATGAAATACAAATAATCCACAATGATATCAATTTATATACTACAAAAGTCTTATTTTGTATCATATTATGAAGTATGAATGGTGCGAACAAAGATTTTATATAACTATCCATAACGTTGCATATGGATCTATAAACAAATTAAATGAAATACAAATAATCAACAATGATATCAATTTATATACTACAAAAGTCTTATTTTGTATCATATTATGAAGTATGAATGGTGCGAACAAAGATTTTATATAACTATCCATAACGTTGCATATGGATCTATAAACAAATTAAATGAAATACAAATAATCCACAATGATATCAATTTCAATATTACAAAAGACTTATTTTATATCATATTATGAAGTATGAATGGTGCGAACAAAGATTTTATATAACTATCCATAACGTTGCATATGGATCTATAAACAAATTAAATGAAATACAAATAATCCACAATGATATCAATTTATATACTACAAAAGTCTTATTTTGTATCATATTATGAAGTATGAATGGTGCGAACAAAGATTTTATATAACTATCCATAACGTTGCATATGGATCTATAAACAAATTAAATGAAATACAAATAATCCACAATGATATCAATTTATATACTACAAAAGTCTTATTTTGTATCATATTATGAAGTATGAATGGTGCGAACAAAGATTTTATATAACTATCCATAACGTTGCATATGGATCTATAAACAAATTAAATGAAATACAAATAATCCACAATGATATCAATTTCAATATTACAAAAGACTTATTTTATATCATATTATGAAGTATGAATGGTGCGAACAAAGATTTTATATAACTATCCATAACGTTGCATATGGATCTATAAACAAATTAAATGAAATACAAATAATCCACAATGATATCAATTTATATACTACAAAAGTCTTATTTTGTATCATATTATGAAGTATGAATGGTGCGAACAAAGATTTTATATAACTATCCATAACGTTGCATATGGATCTATAAACAAATTAAATGAAATACAAATAATCCACAATGATATCAATTTATATACTACAAAAGTATTATTTTGTATCATATTATGAAGTATGACTGGTGCGAACAAAGATTTTACATAACTATCCATAACGTTGCATATGGATCTATAAACAAATTAAATGAAATACAAATAATCCACAATGATATCAATTTATATACTACAAAAGTCTTATTTTGTATCATATTATGAAGTATGAATGGTGCGAACAAAGATTTTATATAACTATCCATAACGTTGCATATGGATCTATAAACAAATTATATGAAATACAAATAATCCACAATGATATCAATTTATATACTACAAAAGTCTTATTTTGTATCATATTATGAAGTATGAATGGTGCGAACAAAGATTTTATATAACTATCCATAACGTTGCATATGGATCTATAAACAAATTAAATGAAATACAAATAATCCACAATGATATCAATTTATATACTACAAAAGTATTATTTTGTATCATATTATGAAGTATGACTGGTGCGAACAAAGATTTTATATAACTATCCATAACGTTGCATATGGATCTATAAACAAATTAAATGAAATACAAATAATCCACAATGATATCAATTTATATACTACAAAAGTCTTATTTTGTATCATATTATGAAGTATGAATGGTGCGAACAAAGATTTTATATAACTATCCATAACGTTGCATATGGATCTATAAACAAATTATATGAAATACAAATAATCCACAATAATATCAATTTATATACTACAAAAGTCTTATTTTGTATCATATTATGAAGTATGAATGGTGCGAACAAAGATTTTATATAACTATCCATAACGTTGCATATGGATCTATAAACAAATTAAATGAAATACAAATAATCCACAATGATATCAATTTATATACTACAAAAGTATTATTTTGTATCATATTATGAAGTATGACTGGTGCGAACAAAGATTTTATATAACTATCCATAACGTTGCATATGGATCTATAAACAAATTAAATGAAATACAAATAATCCACAATGATATCAATTTATATACTACAAAAGTCTTATTTTGTATCATATTATGAAGTATGAATGGTGCGAACAAAGATTTTATATAACTATCCATAACGTTGCATATGGATCTATAAACAAATTAAATGAAATACAAATAATCCACAATGATATCAATTTATATACTACAAAAGTCTTATTTTGTATCATATTATGAAGTATGAATGGTGCGAACAAAGATTTTATATAACTATCCATAACGTTGCATATGGATCTATAAACAAATTAAATGAAATACAAATAATCCACAATGATATCAATTTATATACTACAAAAGTCTTATTTTGTATCATATTATGAAGTATGAATGGTGCGAACAAAGATTTTATATAACTATCCATAACGTTGCATATGGATCTATAAACAAATTAAATGAAATACAAATAATCCACAATGATATCAATTTATATACTACAAAAGTCTTATTTTGTATCATATTATGAAGTATGAATGGTGCGAACAAAGATTTTATATAACTATCCATAACGTTGCATATGGATCTATAAACAAATTAAATGAAATACAAATAATCCACAATGATATCAATTTATATACTACAAAAGTCTTATTTTGTATCATATTATGAAGTATGAATGGTGCGAACAAAGATTTTATATAACTATCCATAACGTTGCATATGGATCTATAAACAAATTAAATGAAATACAAATAATCCACAATGATATCAATTTCAATATTACAAAAGACTTATTTATATCATATTATGAAGTATGAATGGTGCGAACAAAGATTTTATATAACTATCCATAACGTTGCATATGGATCTATAAACAAATTAAATGAAATACAAATAATCCACAATGATATCAATTTATATACTACAAAAGTCTTATTTTGTATCATATTATGAAGTATGAATGGTGCGAACAAAGATTTTATATAACTATCCATAACGTTGCATATGGATCTATAAACAAATTAAATGAAATACAAATAATCCACAATGATATCAATTTATATACTACAAAAGTATTATTTTGTATCATATTATGAAGTATGACTGGTGCGAACAAAGATTTTATATAACTATCCATAACGTTGCATATGGATCTATAAACAAATTAAATGAAATACAAATAATCCACAATGATATCAATTTATATACTACAAAAGTCTTATTTTGTATCATATTATGAAGTATGAATGGTGCGAACAAAGATTTTATATAACTATCCATAACGTTGCATATGGATCTATAAACAAATTAAATGAAATACAAATAATCCACAATGATATCAATTTATATACTACAAAAGTCTTATTTTGTATCATATTATGAAGTATGAATGGTGCGAACAAAGATTTTATATAACTATCCATAACGTTGCATATGGATCTATAAACAAATTAAATGAAATACAAATAATCCACAATGATATCAATTTATATACTACAAAAGTCTTATTTTGTATCATATTATGAAGTATGAATGGTGCGAACAAAGATTTTATATAACTATCCATAACGTTGCATATGGATCTATAAACAAATTAAATGAAATACAAATAATCCACAATGATATCAATTTATATACTACAAAAGTCTTATTTTGTATCATATTATGAAGTATGAATGGTGCGAACAAAGATTTTATATAACTATCCATAACGTTGCATATGGATCTATAAACAAATTAAATGAAATACAAATAATCCACAATGATATCAATTTATATACTACAAAAGTCTTATTTTGTATCATATTATGAAGTATGAATGGTGCGAACAAAGATTTTATATAACTATCCATAACGTTGCATATGGATCTATAAACAAATTAAAT
Source organism: Molanna angustata (assembly GCA_963576475.1). Lineage (NCBI taxonomy): Eukaryota > Metazoa > Arthropoda > Insecta > Trichoptera > Molannidae > Molanna > Molanna angustata. The sequence continues at coordinate 4,965,206 of OY754981.1, forward strand.
GAAATACAAATAATCCACAATGATATCAATTTCAATATTACAAAAGACTTATTTTATATCATATTATGAAGTATGAATGGTGCGAACAAAGATTTTATATAACTATCCATAACGTTGCATATGGATCTATAAACAAATTAAATGAAATACAAATAATCCACAATGATATCAATTTATATACTACAAAAGTCTTATTTTGTATCATATTATGAAGTATGAATGGTGCGAACAAAGATTTTATATAACTATCCATAACGTTGCATATGGATCTATAAACAAATTAAATGAAATACAAATAATCCACAATGATATCAATTTATATACTACAAAAGTCTTATTTTGTATCATATTATGAAGTATGACTGGTGCGAACAAAGATTTTATATAACTATCCATAACGTTGCATATGGATCTATAAACAAATTAAATGAAATACAAATAATCCACAATGATATCAATTTATATACTACAAAAGTCTTATTTTGTATCATATTATGAAGTATGAATGGTGCGAACAAAGATTTTATATAACTATCCATAACGTTGCATATGGATCTATAAACAAATTAAATGAAATACAAATAATCCACAATGATATCAATTTATATACTACAAAAGTCTTATTTTGTATCATATTATGAAGTATGAATGGTGCGAACAAAGATTTTATATAACTATCCATAACGTTGCATATGGATCTATAAACAAATTAAATGAAATACAAATAATCCACAATGATATCAATTTATATACTACAAAAGTCTTATTTTGTATCATATTATGAAGTATGAATGGTGCGAACAAAGATTTTATATAACTATCCATAACGTTGCATATGGATCTATAAACAAATTAAATGAAATACAAATAATCCACAATGATATCAATTTATATACTACAAAAGTCTTATTTTGTATCATATTATGAAGTATGAATGGTGCGAACAAAGATTTTATATAACTATCCATAACGTTGCATATGGATCTATAAACAAATTAAATGAAATACAAATAATCCACAATGATATCAATTTATATACTACAAAAGTCTTATTTTGTATCATATTATGAAGTATGAATGGTGCGAACAAAGATTTTATATAACTATCCATAACGTTGCATATGGATCTATAAACAAATTAAATGAAATACAAATAATCCACAATGATATCAATTTATATACTACAAAAGTCTTATTTTGTATCATATTATGAAGTATGAATGGTGCGAACAAAGATTTTATATAACTATCCATAACGTTGCATATGGATCTATAAACAAATTAAATGAAATACAAATAATCCACAATGATATCAATTTATATACTACAAAAGTCTTATTTTGTATCATATTATGAAGTATGAATGGTGCGAACAAAGATTTTATATAACTATCCATAACGTTGCATATGGATCTATAAACAAATTAAATGAAATACAAATAATCCACAATGATATCAATTTATATACTACAAAAGTCTTATTTTGTATCATATTATGAAGTATGAATGGTGCGAACAAAGATTTTATATAACTATCCATAACGTTGCATATGGATCTATAAACAAATTAAATGAAATACAAATAATCCACAATGATATCAATTTATATACTACAAAAGTCTTATTTTGTATCATATTATGAAGTATGAATGGTGCGAACAAAGATTTTATATAACTATCCATAACGTTGCATATGGATCTATAAACAAATTAAATGAAATACAAATAATCCACAATGATATCAATTTATATACTACAAAAGTCTTATTTTGTATCATATTATGAAGTATGAATGGTGCGAACAAAGATTTTATATAACTATCCATAACGTTGCATATGGATCTATAAACAAATTAAATGAAATACAAATAATCCACAATGATATCAATTTATATACTACAAAAGTATTATTTTGTATCATATTATGAAGTATGACTGGTGCGAACAAAGATTTTATATAACTATCCATAACGTTGCATATGGATCTATAAACAAATTAAATGAAATACAAATAATCCACAATGATATCAATTTATATACTACAAAAGTCTTATTTTGTATCATATTATGAAGTATGAATGGTGCGAACAAAGATTTTATATAACTATCCATAACGTTGCATATGGATCTATAAACAAATTAAATGAAATACAAATAATCCACAATGATATCAATTTATATACTACTAAAGTCTTATTTTGTATCATATTATGAAGTATGAATGGTGCGAACAAAGATTTTATATAACTATCCATAACGTTGCATATGGATCTATAAACAAATTATATGAAATACAAATAATCCACAATGATATCAATTTATATACTACAAAAGTCTTATTTTGTATCATATTATGAAGTATGAATGGTGCGAACAAAGATTTTATATAACTATCCATAACGTTGCATATGGATCTATAAACAAATTAAATGAAATACAAATAATCCACAATGATATCAATTTATATACTACAAAAGTCTTATTTTGTATCATATTATGAAGTATGAATGGTGCGAACAAAGATTTTATATAACTATCCATAACGTTGCATATGGATCTATAAATAAATTAAATGAAATACAAATAATCCACAATGATATCAATTTCAATATTACAAAAGACTTATTTTATATCATATTATGAAGTATGAATGGTGCGAACAAAGATTTTATATAACTATCCATAACGTTGCATATGGATCTATAAACAAATTAAATGAAATACAAATAATCCACAATGATATCAATTTCAATATTACAAAAGACTTATTTTATATCATATTATGAAGTGTGAATGGTGCGAACAAAGATTTTATATAACTATCCATAACGTTGCATATGGATCTATAAACAAATTAAATGAAATACAAATAATCCACAATGATATCAATTTATATACTACAAAAGTATTATTTTGTATCATATAATGAAGTATGAATGGTGCGAACAAACATTTTATATAACTATCCATAACGTTGCATATGGATCTATAAACAAATTAAATGAAATACAAATAATCCACAATGATATCAATTTATATACTACAAAAGTCTTATTTTGTATCATATTATGAAGTATGAATGGTGCGAACAAAGATTTTATATAACTATCCATAACGTTGCATATGGATCTATAAACAAATTAAATGAAATACAAATAATCCACAATGAAATCAATTTATATACTACAAAAGTCTTATTTTGTATCATATTATGAAGTATGAATGGTGCGAACAAAGATTTTATATAACTATCCATAACGTTGCATATGGATCTATAAACAAATTAAATGAAATACAAATAATCCACAATGATATCAATTTATATACTACAAAAGTCTTATTTTGTATCATATTATGAAGTATGAATGGTGCGAACAAAGATTTTATATAACTATCCATAACGTTGCATATGGATCTATAAACAAATTAAATGAAATACAAATAATCCACAATGATATCAATTTATATACTCCAAGCAACGTAAGTGTTCTTTGACTCGGGTTTGGATGTTTCTATTAGTTTTACCTATATAAAAATGATCACAATCTTTACATGATAATTTATAAACTCCCGCCTTATCTAATTTGTTGACTTTTTCTTTATTGTTTAAAATTACATTTTTTAGTCTATAGTTGGTGTAGAATGCTGGTGAGATTGTGTCAGGGATGTTCTTTTTAATTAATTTTGCTATGTTATTATTAATGTATAAGATTTTCCGCCATTGTTTTTTGTCGCTATCAATAATTTTTGGGTATAAGAATTTGTCTGTATATTGTTGTTTAAGTTTTTTGTTTAAAATTCTATTGACTATTTCATCATTATAACCATTGTTAATGGCAATTTGTTTAATTGTGTTTAATTCCATTAAATAATTATTTTTTGACAAGAGAATTTTTAAAAATCTATTGATCATGGAATGAAACGCGGCCATTTTTTGTGACACGGGGTAGTTAGATGAGTTGTGAATTATCAAATCTGTATATGTGTCTTTTCGATATATTTTATAATCCAATTTATTATTATTAACGGAAATAGACAAATCCAGGAAATTTATACTAGAATCCTTACCAACCTCTAAAGTAAACTTGATATTTTTATGTAATTTATTTAAAAAATTAAGAAAAATGTTTAACTGTCTTTGCGTGCCTAACCAAATACAAAATATGTCATCAACATACCTTTTCCAGCAAAAAATATATTTAAGTAATAAATTTTTACTATTAAATATTTTATTTTCTATAAAGTTCATAAATATATCCGCTATTAAAGGACTTGTGCTAGAACCCATGGCTAATCCGTCTTTTTGTTTATATACAATATTATCAAACTGGAAGAAATTTTGATTTAAAATAAGATTAAATAAGGTGTTTAAATCTGAAGCTAAATCTTTATCGATGTCTGAAGTATTAAGTAAATTATTAATAATAGTTTTCCATTCTGTTGTTGGTATACTGGGGAAAAGGTTAACTACGTCAAAAGAAACTACGTTAAGTTTATATTATAAATAATTTATAATGTCGCCACAAAGTTATTTTCCTAACATTAACGATAACAATTTATTATTTTGTAAATTAATATTTTATAAGAATAATGTTTTTGTGCGAAGGCGACAAACACAGCAGCGAAAAATAAAGCTTGCTAAATGTCATAGTTTGTGAAACGCAAATTAAGAAACTAAAAGAGAATCTTCGTTTGACTTCTACAATAGGGTTTGCAACCTTTTTTACCACATTGCGGATTATAGGCGTTTGATATAGATTAAACTCGGCAATCTTCGTATTGCCTGTATAATTAAAAATGGTCCCTCAGTGTCTCCCGTCCCTTCGGTGCCTCCCGTCCTTTCAATGCCTCCTGTCCCTCAGTGCCACCCGTCTCTTCAGTGTCTCCCGTCCCTTCAGGTCCTTCTGAACCTCCCGTTCCTTCAATGCCTCCTACCCCCCTTCAGTTCCTCCCGTATCTTTCATCCCTTCAGACATTTTAGTAACTTCAGACCCTTCAGTACCTTCAGATCTTTCAGTATCTTCAGATCGTTCAGTACCTTCAGACCGTTCAGTACCTTCAGACCCGTCAGTGCCATGGACCGCCGGAGGCGGTCATTTACCGCGCAGCGGTTACTTACTTACTTTCCGTGTCCGGAACACCATCATATTGGTTGGTGCTCCGGTGGTGGAAGGATTGGCCGGCATTCTGCCGTTTCCAGGGACGCCCGATTGCTTTTCCGAAGTTAACCGAAACTCAATCTACGTGGAGGCTCCTTCCGTGTCGCGGTAAAAAACTGGCTGCAAGCCCTAGCATAGAAGCTGGGCGAAGCGAAGCTTCTCAGCTAGTTATAAATATGACGTGATAAAAGGTAAATAAATAAGTGTTAATTTATCTTCTTGTTATTTAATCGTCTTGTACATATAATTAGTACACTGGAGGGCCTATTGCCTAATGCCAATTTCTTCCAACCAACCAGAGTAAATGTTAAATATACAAAACAATGTGTACTATGGCAATAAGTTAATCACATTACAAAATAAATAAAGATAGCAGAAGAAAAGTAATAAAATAACAAACAAAAACAAAGAAGATAGCTTATAAGAAGAAATCATAGCAATGATAGGAAGACTAAGGGATAAGGAAAGGAAGAGGAGGGGAAGATGTAATCAGGTGTTGTCAGATAAATATTTTTGCTTTAGCCTTTTCTTGAAGACGTTTAGTGAGATAGAAGACGTAATATCAGGATTTAGGCTATTCCATAGTCTAGATAAATGTAGGTACCTACTTCAAATGAAGAGCTAAAAAATTCAGAATAATCATAAAAGTAAACACAAGTCTTGTCACCTTTCGTAGGCCATAATGAATAACTTTTATTAATTTGAGGTAGACCACCCAAGAGATGGAGAGATAGCTGGAGCTCGGCGTTACAAGAGGCCTTGAGGGATGGGCAAAGTTCCTGAAAAAAAACAGGTGTCAACCTAAAATAAGAAGAAGAAGAAGAAGAAGAATTTTTTCCATAGTTTTACATGATGTTTTTATAATTTGATGTCATACTCTTACTTTAATTTTTTGTCAAAAAGTTTTATTTCAATATCCTTGTTTTAACTAGATGTTTTAATTTTTATATAATAGGTATATTTTTACGTCTCAATAAATATGACTACTACTAGTACCTACTGCTAAAAATAAATAAATACCCCAAAATCCTAAAATAGGAAAAAAAGAATATTCATTGTTTCGACGGTTACCTTGTGGTATTCCATAATTCAATTTTATTATAATATTAAATTGTTATAACCACTTGAATTGAGTTTAACGCGACTAGTTTCGGGAGAAACTGACCTCCCATCGACATGCGAATTACAACTAACTAATGTTGGACGTTTGTATTAAGTACCTAAATTAGAGTGTGGAGCGGGGGTGGGGGTGTGTGAGTTATTATTGGTTATTTTCGTTGGGGGTGGAGTTGTAGGGAACATTGTTAGTAAAGGGGAAGAATTTGGAAATATTATTGTATTAATTAATGATTTGCCTGTATTTATATTTTTGTGAATTTCTATTGTTTCTAGATTGTTTAATTTTATTCTTTGATTTGGAACGTGGTGTAATAATTTTAAACTATGGCTGTGGAATGAGTGATTTGTTGATGTAATGTAGTTCGCGAATTCTGAAAAGTTATTGTTCGAGAGACATCTTTTGTGTTCGTTTATACGTATTTTTAAGATTCTTGATGTTTGTCCTATAAATATATACCGCATCGCAATCACCGCATGAAATTTGATAAACTCCGCTTTTTTCCTCATTATTGATCTTTGTTTTAATGTTCATTAACATTTTAGGTACCTAATACAAACGTCCAACATTAGTTAGTTGTAATTCGCCTGTCGATGGGAGGTCAGTTTCTCCCGAAACTAGTCGCGTTAAACTCAATTCAAGTGGTTATAGCAATTTAATATTATAATAAACTAGGAAAAAAAGGATTACCAAGTTTCTTCGATTCCACTAGTCTTGTAAAATGATAACGCACGAAAATGAACTTAAACGATGACCCAATAAAAAAACTCCTTTTTCAAGTAGCAGAATCATAAGTTAAACTAGTGTCAGTGTAAAAACCTCGATTCGGGTATCCCATACTCCCGAACTGGCCGTTGTTGGAAAAAAATTCAATAATGCCGAACGGGAGAAACATTCCCAACGTGACCGGTCCAATTATCAGATTTTTATCTGCCAAAAAAAAGTGGTCCACGGAAACCCGTTTTTAGTTTCAGCGCTTTTATACCCTTTAACCCATCACGGAGTGGGTAGGGTACTACACCTACCTACCTACTATATCCGGTTGGGAAATTCAGGAAATATCTTCCCATATCCGGTCACTGTTCTCCCGCCAATATCAATGTAGTGCTTTTCAAACTTTATAACAGAATCAATTTTATGTGATCATTTCGTTTGCTTTATTAAATAATTTATTTTTTATTGACAAATTTTTAATTTTATATTAAAGCATTATTGGTGAACGTTGCGCAAGAGCATAAAGTGATCACGTAAAGCAGTCGAAGGCGTGTCGTAAGCCCTGTAGGTGCCTCAAGTTCCTTTCCTTTTTCTTCTGCAATATCTCAACTTTGTCTCTATTGAGATGTTAAAAAAGTTTGTCAATAAAAATATGTTTGCGTATATGCAATTAAAAAATATTCGAATTAATTTATTTGTTTATTTTTTTTATATATTTATTTATTTATATTTATTTATTTATTTATGTATTTATTTATTTATTTACTTTTTTATTTATGTATGTATTTATTTATTTATTAATTAATTTATTTATTTATTTATTTATTTATTTATTTATTAATTTTTTTTTTTTTTATTTATTTATTTATAAATTAATTAATTTATTTATTTATTTATTTATTTATTTATTTATTTATTTATTTATTTATTAATTTATTTATTTATTTATTTATTTATTTATTTATTTATTTATTTATTTATTTATTTATTTATTTATTTATTTATTTATTTATTTATTTATTTATTTATTTATTTATTTATTTATTTATTTATTTATTTATTTATTTATTTATTTATAAATTAATTTTTTTTTTAATTTTTTTTATTTATTTATTATTTGTCAACGGCACCATTATTAATTTTATGTAGGTATGTCATGTCTGCAATGGTAGGTAGGTACATCTATTTTCTAATGATGTTATTTTATGATGACGAGCGGAAAGGATTCTATCATCAAAGGCAAGACGGCATTTATAATCATTTTTCCAAACTTTCTACATAGGTTACATACTGGTTATTGTAATTTTATAATAACCAGTTATTTTTATTTGATCATTATAATTATTTATTTATTTATTAAAATTTAGGCGCATATAAATATACAAAAACTGGTTTATTTCCATGAGTCAATATATTTATTTCGACTTACCTGAGCATCAAGAAACATTGACTTAAAGAGTTCAAGATTAATCGAAGGCCCTTGATCTTTCATATTTTTATAACAGAAAAGTATAAAACTTATTGTTTTGATAAATTATTCTTCAAAGATCCAGGGATTTTGAAATTAACTTGATTTCATTACTTTTGTTGTTTGGTATATCTTCCGTGAGTGTTGTGTTATAATTTGAAGTGGGATCAGAAAATACGAACAATTTAGAACCCATTTGGGGGTCATACGATCCTCGCTCGAAATTCCTACTCCGTCTGACCCTATTTGACGCCTGTCCCCCGTCTGCATCCCCATTTTCCTCAGCACCCCCCTTTATACTCTCCCCTTTTCCTACGATTCAGATTTCCGCTCGGCCAGTATCACATCCCAATACTTGGTTAATTCCCGTTTCAATCGCATAGTTCTTCGCTCAAATCTGCTATAACTGCACATGTGGACGTATTAACATAAATACATACATTTTGAACTACCAATTTAAGGGTATCAACATTTGAATAGAGATGTTCTCAATCAAAAATAATGTTAAATTTTTGAGTCTTACAGACTACACGAATTACAGGCTTTTTACTATTACCATTATTTTTATTATTACGCACTTCCTCAAAACAATTCGCAGATCAATACGTAAATTGTAATTATTTAATAGATCCAAATAAAAAGCAACCAACGCCCTGGTCAAGCATTCAATTGCAAATAATTTTCCCATCCAGGGTGCCTTGTTAACGTGTTATCTTTTTGAGTTGAGTTATCTTTTTTTTTTCGTCGCTAAATTTGACACGTTGACTTGAAACGACAGTGAAAAGAAAAGATAACTCAATAAATGGAAGTGACAATTGTCACGTGACAGACTACTGTCATTTTCATACATTGATTTATCTTTTCTTTTCTTTACCTACTTCGCTAATTTTGACACGTTGACTAGAAACGACAATGAAAAGAAAACTCAATGAATGGAAGTGACAGTTGTCACGTGACAGGCAAGTTTCAGTATTGCATTGTGATCATAACTTTTTTCCAAAAATATGTTTTCTTGTATTTACATCACTGTTTTTTTTGTATATAAAACGAGTCGGTTGTGGCCACCGCTAAACTCTCCACTACACAATAAAGCTTCCCTGCTAATATTACACTCTAATATCAATATGGAATCAAATAACTTGACATTGCCAAACATAAAAAAATCTTATAATTACATATATTTTTCATATTAAAATATATTATTAAAAATAACCAACTTTGAATGCAGTTTTTTGAAGATTATTGATATTGTAAAAATAGTTAAAACAAAATTAAAACATATCAAATTTCCAGGTCGTGAGAGCATTTTTTCATTTTTAACAGATGAAATCATGGAGAAACATTGAAACAAAAATGATCCGTTGTCTATGGAAAACTAATCAGCTCTAAGTTTATGCAGGTACTTCACACATAATATGGTATTAATATTAAGTTCATCGGCCTTTTAGTTTGATCTGTATAGATGACACAAATTTTCATATTTGTGTACGGCATACACACAAAAACATCGTATAATACTCTTAAAAATTGTGAAATCATGACTCTCCACTATTCCATAGAAGTGGATAGTAAAACTGATGTACAAGTATTGTATCATCTACATACAATTTTAAAAAAAAGTTTTCTTCCTATTGTGTGTCATGTCTGACAATTGTTGCCATCATCTTCTGAATTACAACATATGTACTTTAAAACTTCTTCAGAAAATCTTATCGGGAAATTCAGTAAAGGGGCTTCTTCAACATTCCTATGAGTTCATCAAAGTTTTGTTACCACAACCATGTTTCTCTAAAGGTTTGATCGCCAATGTCAGGGAAACCTGACATGGTACGAAGAAGAAGAAACAAATAAATAAAACTATTGTCTCCTGAAATGAAATTGGAAAAATAATAATCAGGTTGTTTCTTCCCAACCCTATCAAATTCTATTGAGTCATCAACTTTTATGAAATTGACAAATTCAATTCAATGGTTTGAACTTATCCAAGTACTCCGTGTGTATAGCCATTGACCTGTCCTCTCCCACCGCGGCCCAGCGTAATAAAAATATATTTGGGCCCCAGTAACATTTGGTAATTAAGAGACGCCGCAAGAATATAAAAATAATATTATTAAATCGTGTATTTTTATTCCGCCACGGTGGCGAAAAAACTATAAAAACGACTTCCAGAAATTTCTACAGTAGTTTAATATGTTGTTTTTATGGAACCATTTCAGAAAATAGACCTAACTCAACAGATCCCGTTTGACATAGGCAAAAAAAGAATCGAGTATATTATTTTAAGTTTTGTCATAGGCGAAAATTTTATTCGAGTCAAAATTGGGTTTTGGCGTAGTTTAAGGAGTTAATGAGAAAATTCTTACCAATTTTTATTTGACTTTTTTTTACTCTAATGTAAATTTTGTTCTATTCAATTAAACCCAAATGGATTTTATTCAGATTAAAGATACTCAGATTATTAAAATAAATAATAAACAGTTGGATTTTTTTATCGTAAAATAACATGTTTTACATCAAGATACCTTAAAAGGCTTTCAAATAATGTATAAATTTATGTTTATGAATTTAATTAATGAGATATTTTAATAATATAATTAGGTTTATCATAAAAAAATATAATATAACTTTTCTATTCTTGGGACAGGCAGAGATAATTAAACGCAAAACACATTCGTACTTGCATCGCCTTTTAATCTTTCTTCCATCGTATGTATTTACAATTACTTACGAAGACAAAGGATTTTTAGTTGTGTTACAAAGGATTTTTAGTTGTGTATATCATTCAACTTAGAACTTGTCTTTATTATGCCATGCATTGTTAGTACAAGCATTGTTAGTAGCTATGGCAGGCATTACACAGCGAACTTGTCTTTATTATGCCAAGCATTGTTAGTAGTTATGTCAGGCATTATTAGTACACAGCGAACTTGTCTTTATTATGCCAAGCATTGTTAGTACAAGCATTGTTAGCATTATTTATGGCAGGCATTACACAGCGAACTTGTCTTTATTATGCCATGTATTGTTAGTAGTTATGTCAGGCATTATTAGTACACAGCGAACTTGTCTATATTATGCCATGCATTTATTTATTTATTTATTTATTTTTATTTATTTATTTTATTTTGGGAAAAAAAAACAGCTGTTACATGTTTTACATTAATAAAAAAATAACAATCAGGAAAGTAAGCCAATTACATTGTTCCACAGATTAATATACATAATAAAGACAATTCAGTACAAAGTCAAAGACAAAAGTGTGGTGTAAGTGTACAATTGTGATGTGTGTGTATGTGTGTGTGTGTGTGTGTGTGTGTGTGTGTGTGTGTGTGTGTGTGTGTATTTTATGAAGCGAGGGTGGCACATGAAGAAAGGTAGGAGGAAAGGGTGAGTTGTCATATTAAAACAGTATTGGACATACCAAAAATTGTACAATTAGGTACATAAAGTATTCATTATAATATTGATGATAGTTGTTTTTTTAATGAATTTAGGCTATTGTTAAAAATATCTGGCTTATGATTAAGGTTATTGTACATATTGCAGCTGCGGTTAATAAAAGTGTTGTTTGCATAGTTTGTTCTTGAGTATTTAGTGTAAAAGAGGAGGTTCTGGCGGTTTTGTTAGTAGTTATGTCAGGCATTATTAGTACACAGCGAACTTGTCTTTATTATGCCATGCATTGTTAGCATTTATGGCAGGCATTACACAGCGAACTTGTCTTTATTATGCCATGTATTGTTAGTAGTTATCAGGCATTATTAGTACACAGCGAACTTGTCTTTATTATGCCGAGCATTGTTAGTACAAGCATTGTTAGCATTTATGGCAGGCATTACACAGCGAACTTGTCTTTATTATGCCATGTATTGTTAGTAGTTATCAGGCATTGTTAGTACACAGCGAACTTGTCTTTATTATGCCAAGCATTGTTAGTACAAGCATTGTTAGCATTTATGGCAGGCATTACACAGCGAACTTGTCTTTATTATGCCATGTATTGTTAGTAGTTATGTCAGGCATTATTAGTACACAGCGAACTTGTCTTTATTATGCCATGCATTGTTAGTAGTTATGTCAGGCATTATTAGTACACAGCGAACTTGTCTTTATTATGCCATGCATTGTTAGCATTTATGGCAGGCATTACACAGCGAACTTGTCTTTATTATGCCATGTATTGTTAGTAGTTATCAGGCATTATTAGTACACAGCGAACTTGTCTTTATTATGCCAAGCATTGTTAGTACAAGCATTGTTAGCATTTATGGCAGGCATTACACAGCGAACTTTTCTTTATTATGCCAAGCATTGTTAGTACAAGCATTGTTAGCATTTATGGCAGGCATTACACAGCGAACTTGTCTTTATTATGCCATGTATTGTTAGTAGTTATCAGGCATTATTAGTACACAGCGAACTTGTCTTTATTATGCCAAGCATTGTTAGTACAAGCAATGTTAGCATTTATGGCAGGCATTACACAGCGAACTTGTCTTTATTATGCCATGTATTGTTAGTTGTTATGTCAGGCATTATAAGTACACAGCGAACTTGTCTTTATTATGCCATGTATTGTTAGTAGTTATCAGGCATTATTAGTACACAGCGAACTTGTCTTTATTATGCCGAGCATTGTTAGTACAAGCATTGTTAGCATTTATGGCAGGCATTACACAGCGAACTTGTCTTTATTATGCCATGTATTGTTAGTAGTTATCAGGCATTATTAGTACACAGCGAACTTGTCTTAATTATGCCAAGCATTGTTAGTACAAGCATTGTTAGCATTTATGGCAGGCATTACACAGCGAACTTGTCTTTATTATGCCATGTATTGTTAGATGTTATGTCAGGCATTATAAGAACACAGCGAACTAGTCTTTATTGCGTCATGCATTGTTAGTGCGAGCATTTTTAGTAGTTATAGCAGGCATTATTAGTACACAGCGAACTTGTCTTTATTATGTCATGCATAGTTCGTTGTTTGCGCCCTTGGATTGATCTTAATTCATCAAGCGGCGCAATAATAATTCATATTATTATCATGATCTTCTATGCCATCTCAATAATGGGGCAAATATTTTATTTTCTTTCTTTTTTCTGCCATGTCTTGTCTATGTTGACCTTTGCGACTCAGTTGATTTGATATCTGACCCCTGAGCGAAAGATTCCGGGTACGATCCCGGTGGAGATTCAGTTTTAAATTGATTTTTGTCTGGATATGAGACAAAACTAGAAAACCTCTACACGTTTATTTAATTATGACTTCACCTTACATTGCAGATGGCATAGCGGTTATACTGGTTTTGTATTCCAGTGGTCGCGAGCTCGAATCCCGACACGACCAATTTCTTTACCAGTATAATTTTCTAAATTTGCGAATATATTAGGATGTATTAATATTCTTTTTAGAAACAATGTATGAAACATAATATTTTTTCAATTTCGTTTTACGTACACTACACAAATCAGTTTTTACAACGCAAAAATTAATAAAGGCAACGTAGGTATTACAAGAACACGATATTACCGTATAACCAAAATAGAAAATTTTGATTCGAACTGATTTGTATTGGAGATATAAAAATATCAATATTTTGGTATTCGGTATAGGAAACAAATATTACATCGGGATGATTTTTTTATGGGACCTGAATAAGATTATACAGGGTGTTTGCAAAAAAATACACTTACAAAGATTATAAAAATTGTAAAAATATATATTGTTTTTTTAGCTATCGGTTACAATCGTATTCGAACAAAGCGTTTCATTTGAAGATCAGGGGGGCAAGTCTGGTTTGACGGGCGAAATCAAAACCCTAATGATTACCCATATCGTGGATATCATTATCGTATGGAGTTCTATGACATCTAAAGATATTATAGAACTCCATATAATAATTATATCCATGATATGGGTAATCGTGAGGGTTTTGATTTCGCCGATTGAACCAGATTTGCCCCCCAGAATAGAAAAGTGTTAGAGGTAGAACGATTCGCCGACCAGAACTATAACATGTACCAGTATGTAGAACTAATGCCAGGAAGAATGCCACTACTGCTCGAATATATGATACACAAAACGTTATTCGCAGCTGAGGTGGACATTTTCAATATAAATACGATCATTATCGTCGCGAAATACTTAAGGTGATGATAAGCTTTTAATCTTTCTCATACATAAAAATAATAACAAAAAATGATATAAACAGTATCATGCCTAAATACATGTTTTCACTAATATATTCATTTTATTTATTAATTATTTCTTTCTTTCTTTTACTCTTCTTTTACGTGTGTGTGTCTGTGTCTGTGTGTGTGTGTGTGTGTATGTGTGTGTATGTGTGTGTGTGTGTGTGTGTGTGTATGTGTGTGTATGTGTGTGTGTGTGTGTGTGTGTGTGTTTGTGTGTGAGGGTGTGTGTGTATGTGTGTGTGTGTGTGTGTTGTGTGTATGTGTGTGAGAGTGTGCGTGTGTGTATGAGGGTGTATGTGTGTGTGTTTGTGTATTAGGATGTGATGGTGTGAGGGTCTATATGTGCGTATGAGTGTGTGGGTGGATGGGAGAGTGTGTGTGTGTGTGTGTGTGTGTGTGTGTGTGTGTGTGTGTGTGTGTGAGAGTGTGTGTGTATGTGAGGGTGTGTTTGTGTGTGTGTTTGTATGTGAGGGTGTATGTGTATGTGTGTGTGTGTGTGTATGTGTGTGAGAGTGTGCGTGTGTGTATGAGGGTGTATGTGTGTGTGTTTGTGTATTTGGATGTGATGGTGTGAGGGTCTATATGTGCGTATGAGTGTGTGGGTGGGTGGGAGAGTGTTGTGTGTGTGTGTGTGTGTGAGAGTGTGTGTGTGTATGTGAGGGTGTGTTTGTGTGTGTGTGTGTTTGTGTGTGAGGGTGTATGTGTATGTGTGTGTGTGTGTTGTGTGTATGTGTGTGTGTATGTGTGTGAGAGTGTGCGTGTGTGTATGAGGGTGTGTGTGTATGTGTGTGTGTTTGTGTATTAGGATGTGATGGTGTGAGGGTCTATATGTGCGTATGAGTGTGTGGGTGGGTGGGAGAGTGTGTGCGTGAGGGTGTGTGTATGTGTTTGGGTGTGAGCGTGTGTGGGTCTGTGGATGTGAGGGTGTGTGTGTGTGGAAGGGTGGGTGCGTGTGTGTGTGTGAAGGTGAGTGTGTGTGGATGGGTGGGTGGGTGGTTACGTGAATGTGTGTGCGAGTGAGTTGATGACTGTTATTGTTACTATCTTACAATTGATAACATAATTATTTTAGATCTCAATTGTTTTAATCTTTAAATATTTATGAGCTGTTTGCATCCATAAACAACTAAATTAAAAAAAAAATACTGATGGTGAATGCCAATAAAATAATGGTCAATGTCTTTGAAAAGAGTAATCTATACCTACCTAAAACTGTTATCAAATTAAAGTTGACGACAAATAAAACTGTTATCAAATTAAAGTTGACGGTCAGCCAGACTATGGAATAGCTTAAGTCCAGTTATAGCATCAACTAAGGAAGGAATATTTATCCATAACACCTGATCCCGATTTCCACTCCTTGTCCTATCCCAACCTTTTTATTGTTATAATATTTATTTAGTGTTTTCTGTTTTTTTTTTTTGTCATTGTACATACATAATTTAATAACACTTTGTAATCTGGTTGGTTGGATGAAACGGCCTTATGACAATTAGCCCGCCAGTATACATTATATTATTTGTTTTTATTATTAACAAAAAGATATATCAAAAATTAAATAAATAAAAGTGTTTTATTAGGACACCCCGTTTTAAAAGTTAGGTAAATATGACCAAAACAGCACGAGCGTAAATCTTTTTCAATACTTGAGTCACTTAAAGGATTTAAGTTTAGTAAACAAATAAAAAAAGATTATATTACTCTCATCCATAAAACGGCACGTATTTTATTTCTTTTGAATAATTTGGACGCTTTTCGCCCTTTGCTACTCAAATATAACAAAAACAAACAATTGCGATAACAATAATTTATATAGCGCCGTTAACTGATATACAATAATTGCTAGTTGCATGTAACTCGTGAGATCTATTTTCGATGACGATTGTATGTATAATTGAAGAATACTTAATCCAAATTATTGAATTTTTCAATATATTTTATTTTCTATAGGTACAAAACATTTATATCAGGATATGATAGTAAGTTTTTTTTTCCTATCTCTAATATTTTAACAGCTTGAAGCTTTGTAACTAAGTCTTTAAGTTGGTGATTTTTGACTTCAAAGTTTAAAAAAAACATGTAAAATATAGACCTGGCTATACAAATCTCGCGAATCATGGCTTGAAACTATGTCGATATGCTAAGAGAAATAAATTCTCTTGAACAAATCGTTAGTAGGAAAGCAGAGTATTTAAAAAAATTCAATAAATTGGATTTAAGGTTGTAAAGTTTGGTACGTATTCTCCAACTATACATGTCATACTATCGCGTTCGACAGTTGGATCTCATGTTTAACATGCAACTAGTGATAAGAAATTTGTTGACAATTTTTTAACATCTCAATAGAGACGAAGTTGGAATATTATAGAAAAACAAAATCAATGAAATCAGGGGAAAAAATCCAACGTTTGCGTATATGCAACTTTAAAAATAGTGATGAGAAATTTAGCATACGGCCGACTACTAACCCCATGCATGACGTGATGATATTTGTTTCAGTGTGACCTATTTTAAAACAATGGTTAAATATAATATAAACCATTGTATTTATCCTTGTTTAAAAATTTACAATCGTATGAGAATGTAGTTTAGAATATGCAAAGTCCCAGGTTAGTAATATTTACATCACAAATAATGTTCATCCTAGAGACAAAGTCCTTGGTTCCTTTGTCTTTGAACAACCTTGCTCCATAAAGATACATAAATGATAAAGACTTCGTTCTCACCTGAAGATCCTCAAAGATTTCTTCAATATCTTTAGACAAATTCATAATATACTTATTAGTTATTACATATTATTTTATGTACATTGCTTAAGTACATTTATTTTTATTATTCATTAAAAAGACGTAAATTTATATAACATTTTTTTTTATTTATAAGACAATCATAGACTTCCACTCCGATCTGCTGAACGTACAACACTATCCATACCTATCCATAATACAGAATTTCTCAGCTCTTCGTTCGAAGTACAATCAGCAAGATTATGGAATAGCCTTAGTCCGCATATTGCGTCGTCTAACTCACTTAGTATTTTCAAGAAAAAACTAAAGAAGGAATATTTATCCTTGAACACCTGATCCCGATTTCCTCTCCTGTCCTTACCATATCCTTTTTCTTGCTATGAATTATATTTTTTTTGTTTAAGTAATAGTTGATATGTTATAAAAATATAAAAATACTTGGTTAATGTTCTATTATATTTATTGGATTATTGACGCGTTTCGTGCAAAGCACATCGTCAGAATAATGACGTGCTGTGCTTTGCACGAAACGCGTCAATAATCCAATAAATATAATAGAACTATAACCAAGTATTTTTATATTTTTATAACATATCAACGTACAATGGAGTTCTATCAAGAATTGTCGATCGACAAACTAAACTTAGTTAAGTAATAGTATTTAAGTGTCATACGTATTTTATTTGATTTTTTTTACTCTTTTTTATTTGCTGTTGTACATACACAATGTTGTCATACTTTGTAATCTGGTTGGTTGGAAGAAATTGCCTAGTGGCAATAAGCCCGCCAGTGTACAATTATATTTGTTTATATTATTTACAAGAAGATGTATAAATAAATAAATAAATAAATAAACAATCAATAAACCTAAAAATAAATAAAAATATATTTTATTTTTTATATATTAGCTTGTGACGATAATGAGAGGGAAGGTAAAGGGAAGGGAGAAGGATCAATTTAAGTATGACATATGGTACTTTTAATAACATTTATTTATAAATAAATAGACTCGTTTGACTCTTTTCACTTTTATTGTTAGAAAACAGTAATTGATATTTAGAAAAAAGAGGTACAATAATAGTTATACAAATGAAGCACAACGTGAGAGCACTATAATCGATCAATCCAGCACCGGCCTTATCCCAGACACTCGTTTATATGGATCTCCCAACACACGAAGAATGCCGAACTCCTGATTCGTGCATATTCGTATAATGCCTGTAAGCTAATATATTATATAAGCTATATAAGGCGTAACATCAATATATTTCAATATAAATAATAATCTCATAATACTTATATTCATATATAAATCATAATCTAAAAAAATATTATCGTTTTTTGACTTTTAGAGATATGCTTCGTTGGCCAAAGATACGGGATCTACTGTCATTGCTTTATAAGATTATTTACCACAATATTTTGAAAATAAATACCGTAGTTTGACGTTTTCCTGTGAAATCACGATATACCTTATCGATCTGCTGAACGTGCTACACTAGCTAACTCCATTCACACCACACAAGTTTTAAGCTCATGTTTTCAACTACAATCAACAATCTATGAAATGGGTTAAGTGATGATGAAACGTCATCTCAATCTACATAAATATTTAAAATTAAACTATATGAAACTTTATTTTTGCGACGAGGCTATTCCAAATTCTAGTAATACTATAAAAACATTTGATGAAAAAATTAGAAAATTCACCGCTTTAGGTAACGAAATTAAAATACTTTGGCATTCTCGTAAAATAATAATATAACCGTTCATTATTTCAGCCACTGGCATTATTCCAAAATCGTTAATTTGTAATTTAGAAATTATAGATTTATCGAAAAACTTAATAATAAAAATTCAAAAAACGGTAATAATGAATACATGTAGAATCGTTAAAGATTTTTTAAACGTTAATATTCGGGAATCAGTAGGGTTGTTAGGTAGTATAGAGACCTCCTCAGAGCCTAATCCTTTGATATGTTAAGTATCTGGATGGGTGAACTATTCCCAATTGAAAGCTTGATGATGCGTTTGTTGCATTTTATTTTGCTCTTTTAAATAAATTACAATTTACGCATTGATCTGCTAATTCTTTTGAGGAAGTGTATAATGGTAATAATAATAATTGAGTGTTATTATTTGTAGTGCTTAATTGTTATTAATATCATTAGTAAATCGGCCAGCGCCGTAAAAATAATAATAATAATTAGAATTTATAAAGCTCATTCAGTGATACAAGATCATATAGCTCAATGATCGACGAAGTTTTTATTTTGTAGAATTCCATTATAAGTTATGTCTATAATTTATAGTAAACCACTTTTTGATTCTACATGATTTTTATCACGTGTGATAAGCCTATTTAGCCTTGTTAGGGCATTTACTAGCTAGTAAATGCCCTAAATAACAAGGCGAAATAGGCCTTTCTCGCCTTGTTAGGGCATTTACTAGCTAGTAAATGCCCTAAATAACAAGGCGAAATAGGCCTTTCTCGTCTAATAAAATTCATGTAGAATCAAAAAGTGGTTTACTTTTAATTAGATATTATAGACATCGCATAGCTTATTTTTTGGCTCTACGAAACAAGGCAGACTTAAGGATCCTTACTTATTATTTTAAATACGAGTTTAATCCGATGCTGTCAGTTTCGGCCATACAAAAAACTGGGTAAGTATCAGCTTAAACACAAATTGCAAATAGTAAGTAAGGCCCAAGAAGTCTATCGAAAGTGTCAATTGAAAACTTCACGTATTTATTCAATTCATTTATTTAGGGGCAATTTATTCTACTTTAACCGTTCACACTGAGACCGCGATTATAATAAGTCGCCTTGTTGACTCTGTTCAATTCTTTAAAGATTTGATAATCTGTAATCCAGATGATCTCAACGAAACCTGTCTTCCTGATGGAATATTCTTTTGACACAGTTCTTATAGTGTAGTGTACTGGAGACGGAGTACAGAATTTCATTTTACCTTCCTTCCGTTCCATCTTTCCATTCCTCACTGCTATGATCAGTGTAATTTTTCTTTCTTTTTTGTATATCTTTTTCTTTACAATGTACCAAAATAAATTTAGAGACGGCACGTTGCTTGGGGTTGTTGCAAAAAATAGCATAACGGCAATAATCTCGCCTTCATGCACTTGATGTTATAAATAAGATAAGCGTTCGTTAGACTTATTATTGTTATTTTTATTGACAAACATTTTTCTCAACATCTCAATAGAGACGAAGTTGTGATATTGTAGAAGAACCAGGGACTCATTTATATGATATTATTTGACTACCGAAAGAGAAAAAAATCCAATGTTTGCGTATATGCAATTAAAAAAGAATATTCGATTTATATACACATTGGTACAAGTAGGTAAACAAGCCAAAAATGAAATAATATTTCTTGCGCAGTTCAGGGGTGACATCTGTGTGTGACACCGTCATCTCATTTATAAGGACTGTTGCTTTTGTGGGGATTGAGGAGGCAAGCCCCTCTGGCTTGCCTATATAAATCCCCACCAACGACGAGCCAAGTTAGTTCTCATTTAACATTCTCGCGGGCCAGTCATTTCCAATAAACAATGTAACCCAATCAGCAGTTTTAATATCATCCCACTATAGGTACCCGTCATACATATATCCATAGTGGTGAAACCGACGTGATATATACCTATAGTGGGAACAGCGTTGATGTTTACAAATTTGTAATATAAGCCTTCGTGAACCGTGGACTAGACAACGAATCCGTCCTACACGTTCATCACAGTGCAAGCTTGCAAAAATAAACATCAAGCGATAACACCGCTGTGAGAATTCAATACTGCTGACACCTACTTTGTTTTGACGTGAGAACTCATAATCTGAGAAGTGACTACTGCTCCATCGTGACGTCCACCACGCTACCAGCAACTCCCGCCTGCTCATCTGCATCCCGTCAAGCTAGATCCGCTTGACCACGACAGCCCAAAGCTGCTTGCCTCTGTCTCACCGTCACGACACGCCGAAGCCGCTCGCTCTCTTCTCATCGCCTCCACGACAACCCAAGCAGCTCGCTCTCGTCTCATCGCCACTACAACAAGCCCAAGCTGCTCGCTCTCATCTCATCGCCTCCACGATAAACCCAAGCTGCTCGTTCTCGGCTCATCGCCTCCACGACAAGCCCAAGCTGCTCGCTCTCGTTCCATCGCCATCACGACAAGCGCAAGTCGCTCATCAGTGTCTCGTCGACATGACAAGGCGATACCTCTCATCCTTGTCTCATCGAGAGATAACGAAACCAGACAAGGACTTAGATTTTAGACATTCTCTTAACCTTCGTGCTCCTACCAGACATGGACTCATATCTTTGCTGACACACGTAAGAAATCTTACCGATTCACAACCATGATGGATGACCTAGTGCGCACTTTACAGCTCCTGCAAAAGGAAGTAAAGTCACTAACAAGCATCCTCATCAGGCTATACTGGAATACCATTCCAAAGCTGTAAATCACTTGACACGCCGTAAGCAACAAGCAAAATCAACAACACCATCTCGCTCATAGATTTCCTCTCCAACACCTTTTCCTCATATGGAAGACGTCCTGCAACTACCAGTACGTTTTGCAATACAACCCACTCGAGAAGTCCAAGATCCAACGTAGGATCAAGCCAAAAGCAAAGAAGAGCACGACCAAGCAACAATTTCTCTGTCTGGCCTATACAAACACCGGAAGACCAGGATTACGTATGCCAGTACCTACAGCTACTCGATCTCTGGAATTCAACATCCGGTCAACAAGAACCAACAGCAACCAAATCAACATTTTCATCAAATCGTTCTACCTTTTAGTGTCCTCTAAGTGTTTTCAAAATAATACATTCTATCGTAACAAAAAAACTTCAGTCGTGAATTTACGCAACCTCGTTTATATTATTCGTGTTATCTACAACATACTATACAGTGTCAAAATACTCCTGCTGCATATATAAACTTTTCAGTATCTACAATATCATACAAGCAAGATTTTTTATGTATTTCGTTAATTTTCATTATGCCAACTAATCATTCTCACACGGCTAAGTTCAGGTGTTTTTCCAAGGAACTGCAGACCTTGATTAATAAATGAACTTCAATATCAGCAAATCTGATCAATTTGCTGACTAAAAAAATAAACATAAAAAATCTCGTTTTCTTTGTACCATTTTAATTTATTTTTCTTTGTAATATGATACGCAGCGCCAAATGCTTTACAGCAATCCGAATGTTATCTATTTATAATATAGTCAAACAAGCAACACATATCATTATGCAATTTTAGACATTTCTTCATATCTTAATTAATAATATTTTACCATTCAATGCACACATTGCACGATTTCAATGTTTCTCAAACTTTGAATATTTATTTTACATGTTTGATAATCTTTTATGTTCACACTGTTATATCATACAATGTATTTTACTGTTTTTACAAATTATGTATGTCAAATTTAATTGTTATATGTAGCGTTATCACTTAGAGGGGAGCACTGTGGGGATTGAGGAGGCAAGCCCCTCTGGCTTGCCTATATAAATCCCCACCAACGACGAGCCAAGTTAGTTCTCATTTAACATTCTCGCGGGCCAGTCATTTCCAATAAACAATGTAACCCAATCAGCAGTTTCAATATCTTCCCACTATAGGTACCCACCATACTTCTATATACTTTCATTGTTTACACATAAAAATTAATTTCTCAATCTCTCAATAGATGGCGTTACAAAAAGGTTTCTACGTTACTCCATAGATGGCAATAGTAATAATTCATTATTTTCAGGTAAAATGTTACACACTATTCAAATATATAGAACTTTCAAAAAGTACATCGATAAGGGAACTCAATAAGAAGGCATAATTGGTGAACGTTGCGCAAGCGCATAAAGTGATCACGTAAACCAGCCGATGACAGGTCGTAAGCCCTGTAGGTGCCTTGAGTTCCTGGTTCTTCTACAATATCCCAACTTCGTCTCTATTGAGATGTAGAAAAATAAAATGTTTATCAATAAAAATATCATTTGACTCCCGAAAGGGAAAAAATCCAATGATTGTGTATATGCAATTAAAAAAGAATATTCGACTTATTGTTGTTCATTGATTATATGTAGGTATAATGAATATTATTTGTAAGGTTTATTCATTTATTTTTCTTTTTTTAGTTTAGTTTCTGTTTTTTAATATTTGACATAAGTTTAGTGTTTATGTGAAAGAGAGAATTTGCTCTGCCAAAAAACTGCTGTGCAGTTTGGTGGAAAAACAAAATTGTATTATTTTTTATTAAAAAATAAATGTCCTAAATAAATATAATGTATATTTCTTTAAATGAATAATTTACCAAAAACGAAACAAACTTTAAACCGCAGTCCATATATTATTGAAATAATAATGAAGTTTTCCAATGAGAATCTAGACTCAGCACATATGTAGTTATCTGTTAATATTCCAGATGACAAAACTTGAGACGTGTCACGCGAAAAGTGTCACGCGACAAGTGTCACGCGACAAGTATCACGCGAAAAGTGTCACGCGAAAAGTGTCACGAGACAAGTGTCATGCGACAGCTTTACCCGTATCTTATGGAATACATTTTCTTTTTATTTTTCTTTTCTTTTTCTTTTTCTTTTTCTTTTTCTTTTTCTTTTTCTTTCTTTTTCTTTTTCTTTTTCTTTTTCTTTTTCTTTTTCTTTTTCTTTTTCTTTCTTTTTCTTTTTCTTTTTCGTCACGCGAAAAGTGTCACGTGAAAAGTGTCACGCGAAAAGTGTCACGTGACATGTGATGCGACAACTTTACCCGTATCTTATGGAATTCTTTTTCTTTTTCTTTTTCGTCACGCGAAAAGTGTCACGCGAAAAGTGACACGCGAAAAGTGTCACGCGAAAAATGTCATGCGAAAAGTGTCATGCGAAAAGTGTCACGCGAAAAGTGACACGCGAAAAGTGACACGCGAAAAGTGTCACGCTAAAAGTTTCACGCGAAAAGTGTAATGCGACAACTTTACCCGTATCTTATGGAATACATAAATGCTTGTGCTATAGGTGAACGAAAAGTTTCACGCGAAAAGTGTCATGCGACAACTTTACCCGTATCTTATGGAATACATAAATGCTTGTGCTATAGGTGATCGAAATCGGTCGAGGCAGGATTCGAACTCGCGACCACTTTATTACTAGCCCAGCGCGCTAACCGTACTGCCATCGACCCATCTAAATATTCATTATATTCGAACGCACTTAAGGTATTTAAAATTATTTTAAAAACGTCAAATTAAATCTGAAAATGAAGCAATTCATTTTGAAAAACTACCTTTAAATCGTGGCCGCCATATTGTTTTCTCATAATTTCAAGAGAAAACAAAGAAGTTTAAATTATTTCGAAATCTCCACCTTTTAATTAGTATGAATATATCCATCTTGAAAAATCAAAAAAAGAACAAGAAGAAGTTTAAGAACAGGCGTCTTCTTAAATCTCAAAATGTACCAAATTAAAACTCGATAAACCCAACAAAATCATTCACTTTGAAAACTCATCCTTAAATCACGGCCGCCATATTGGTTTCTCATAATTAAAAAAATGAATATGTGATTGTTAAACAAGTACATATACATCTTCCTACGTCCCCTAAAATAAACAAATAAATGCTTGTGCTATAGGTGAACGAAATCGGTCGATGCAGGATCCGAACTCGCGACCACTGTATTACTAGCCCAGCGCGCTAACCGTTCTGCCATCGACCCATCTAAATATTCATTATATTCGAACGCACTTAAGGTATTTAAAATTATTTTAAAAACGTCAAATTAAATCTGAAAATGAAGCAATTCATTTTGAAAAACTACCTTTAAATCGTGGCCGCCATATTGTTTTCTCATAATTTAAAAAGAAAACAAAGAAGTTTAAATTATATCGATATCTCCACCTCTTAATTAGTATGAATCGATATCCATCTTGAAAAACCAAAAAAAGAACAAGAAGAAGTTTAAGAACACACGTCTTCTTAAATCTCAAAATGTAGCAAATTAAAACTCGATAAACCCAACAAAATCATTCACTTTGAAAACTCATCCTTAAATCACGGCCGCCATATTGGTTTCTCATCATTTCAAAAGAAAACAAAGAAGTTTAAATTGTTTCGAAATCTACACCTTCTTATTAGTATAATCGATATCCATCTCGAAAAATAAAAAAGAACAAGAAGAAGTTTAAGAACAGACGTCTTCTTATATCTCAAAATGAAGCAAATTAGAACTACATAATTACCGCAATTTTGTAAAATTTCGTTTTCATCACTCTCGACATATTGGATTTCTCCTAGTATCTTGAAATAAAAAAAATAAGGCAATCGGTTCGCCGCCATAAACGAACATTTTTTTATTCACGCAATTTATTTAACTCAAACGAAAAAATTGAAAAAATCCAACTGTCCCCACGGCCAATTGTCCTCACGGCCAACTGTCTTCACGGTCAATTGTCCTCACGATAAATTGTCCATACGGTAAAAAGGGCGTACGGTCAATTGTCCACGGCCAATCGGCTACGGCCAATTGTCCGGACACGCTCCAGTCAGGACAGGTGTAAACCATATTATGATATATATGATTAATATCCCCGTGTGTATTCATACCATTCAATATGGATGCTAATTAACTTCGCATAGATAGTCTATTAGGACACACCATACAAAGTTATGGTTAGCATTATCGTTCCACATAACATTATATCATAATCAATTACCTATATGTTAACAGAGACGAATCAAATATATACCTGCCTGCTTTAGTACATACACACCATTGCGACATATCCCCAAATGTGAGGTAACCAGCGACAGGACTGCATTTGTGCATTACCTAATAAAATGAGCACGACACATGCGTGTATACTCATACATTAGTCTCGTTTCGCCTTAAAAAGGTACTACATTCAGAATGGATGGTGAACCTCATTTATGAGATGTTATTGTTACCTGTTGTAATTTCGATTACCCAACTTGTACGGGACTCGCAAAAAGATGATAATAGAAAAAAGTGGATACACTATTCTAAGCCGGAGCCTCACAGCGAAGTATAAGATGTAAAAAGCTTAAATAAATTTAAAACCTTTTTACTAAACTTATATCTATTGAAATAAAACCACAAAAGATTTTAAAATTATAAAACTTTTGAACTGGTTAGAATTATTCCATTTGTTACTGATGTGTGTTGATATTGTATAGTTGTTTGTTTTTATTGTTTATCCCTGTTTTGTATTACTTTCATACATTAGAATTATTCAGTTTGTTACTGATGTGTGTTGATATTGTATTTTTGTTTGTTTTTATTGTTTATCCCTGTTTTGTATTACTTTCATACATTAGAATTATTCAGTTTGTTACTGATGTGTGTTGATATTGTATTTTTGTTTGTTTTTATTGTTTATCCCTGTTTTGTATTACTTTCATACATTAGAATTATTCAGTTTGTTACTGATGTGTGTTGATATTGTATTTTTGTTTGTTTTTATTGTTTATCCCTGTTTTGTATTACTTTCATACATTAGAATTATTCAGTTTGTTACTGATGTGTGTTGATATTGTATTTTTGTTTGTTTTTATTGTTTATCCCTGTTTTGTATTACTTTCATACATTAGAATTATTCAGTTTGTTACTGATGTGTGTTGATATTGTATTTTTGTTTGTTTTTATTGTTTATCCCTGTTTTGTATTACTTTCATACATTAGAATTATTCAGTTTGTTACTGATGTGTGTTGATATTGTATTTTTGTTTGTTTTTATTGTTTATCCCTGTTTTGTATTACTTTCATACATTAGAATTATTCAGTTTGTTACTGATGTGTGTTGATATTGTATTTTTGTTTGTTTTTATTGTTTATCCCTGTTTTGTATTACTTTCATACATTAGAATTATTCAGTTTGTTACTGATGTGTGTTGATATTGTATTTTTGTTTGTTTTTATTGTTTATCCCTGTTTTGTATTACTTTCATACATTAGAATTATTCAGTTTGTTACTGATGTGTGTTGATATTGTATTTTTGTTTGTTTTTATTGTTTATCCCTGTTTTGAATTACTTTCATACATTAGAATTATTCAGTTTGTTACTGATGTGTGTTTATATTGTATTTTTGTTTGTTTTTATTGTTTATCCCTGTTTTGTATTACTTTCATACATTAGAATTATTCAGTTTGTTACTGATGTGTGTTGATATTGTATTTTTGTTTGTTTTTATTGTTTATCCCTGTTTTGTATTACTTTCATACATTAGAATTATTCAGTTTGTTACTGATGTGTGTTGATATTGTATTTTTGTTTGTTTTTATTGTTTATCCCTGTTTTGTATTACTTTCATACATTAGAATTATTCAGTTTGTTCCTGATGTGTGTTGATATTGTATTTTTGTTTGTTTTTATTGTTTATCCCTGTTTTGTATTACTTTCATACATTAGAATTATTCAGTTTGTTACTGATGTGTGTTGATATTGTATTTTTGTTTGTTTTTATTGTTTATCCCTGTTTTGTATTACTTTCATACATTAGAATTATTCAGTTTGTTACTGATGTGTGTTGATATTGTATTTTTGTTTGTTTTTATTGTTTATCCCTGTTTTGTATTACTTTCATACATTAGAATTATTCAGTTTGTTACTGATGTGTGTTGATATTGTATTTTTGTTTGTTTTTATTGTTTATCCCTGTTTTGTATTACTTTCATACATTAGAATTATTCAGTTTGTTACTGATGTGTGTTGATATTGTATTTTTGTTTGTTTTTATTGTTTATCCCTGTTTTGTATTACTTTCATACATTAGAATTATTCAGTTTGTTCCTGATGTGTGTTGATATTATTGTAGTTTTGTTCATTTTTATTGTTTATCCCTTTTTTGTATTACATATTTATTAACATCAAATCATGCTAAGTTACCACTATTTTTTTTTGAAACAGCTTAAAAAAAATTAAATAATAAAGAGCATAGACCAAGTCCTTTACGAACATTTTTAAATAAAAAAATATATTATTAAAATCCGTTAACGAAAAATTAATACGACAAAAATTAAAATATACAAAACTGAAAAATCCTAACCTAACACAACACATGACTATCAAGTTGGTTTCTAAATATTTATTTACATAAAATCATTTGAGTCGACGCCATACACCAACCTACTCTACGATACGCCGAATGAGTTTAAAAAAATGTGTTGAATATGCGAGTTGCAGATTTTGATGGATCTTCATGGATCTTGTCCAAATTCAAATTAGTCCAATAATGATATACCTGATTTCTAAGGTACATCACGTCGATTTGATATCCTCCATTTTTAAGTCGGTTAAAAATAAGAATAGAAAACACATTTAAGCTGGTGGGTTCTAGGTTGTACCTAATATAAGAATAGAAGTATGCATGGATATTATGTCTTAAATCCTATGGGATTCGGTTCAAATCGAAGGGGTCCGTATTGAATACAGCCTCCTTCGTTTAACCATTTCAAATGTTAACCCTTTTATGACCGCAAATGTTTAACCCTTTTATTACCACAGAATCGTTTAATTATTCAACATTAAGGATCCCTCCCGGTTCTATTTATTCGACCAAATTTAATTCCAAATTAAATATGCAACAAAAATTATTGTGAAAATTACAAAATAAAATTATACGGCCAAAATAAACGACTCATTAAATGCGAATTAATAACTTTCATCGAATGCCCGTCATAGCAAAGGATTTTTTTTATCTATTTATTTATTTAAAGGACAACATACAGCATATAATAAATTATATAACATAAAGATAATTTGATTAATAATAAAGCCAATTACAGGTTGTCGCTGAAGTTATTGTAGTATATTAAGATACATTAGGAATGGTTACATATTATGGTGAGATATTGTGTGAATGATGTGTGAAATTGCATATATAAATGTGTCAGTATAATTCTTCTCTTCTTCATCTCAGCCCAAGGCCTCCTCCATCTCCTTCCACGCCACTCTATCCTGTGCTCTGAGCAACCAATTGGCACCAGCATAACGGCTGATGTCATCTCTCAGTTCGGATGTTGTACGTTGCTATAAACAGATGATTTTTATCTTTACGCTTTGATGTCGGATTACCAGTATGTATTACCAGTGTGGACTGTATTACCAGTGTGGGATTTTGAGCGATTAGCTCTACCCACCTGGGGTACTTTGTTTTTAAAAAACGACATTTTCAAATTTTGGAGGGTTGTTTGGCGTTAAATCACCACGCTTGCCCTGCGGGTTGGTGATTCGCAGTATCTTAGCCTTTTGTGGTGGTTTTTCGGCTTATCTTGCTTTTGATGCAGCTGCTGCCCTACATCTTGATGTCTGATTGGTTGCATTTCCTCAAACCATGGGTGTTACGGTTATTCCGCCGGTACTCGGTCGCCAGAGCCTCGTTAGTTATCTAGCAGGGGGAACCACGTGCAGGTGAAGTTGACATTTGGGTTGGCTAGGTGTTAATTGCCATCACCCCTTATCACCCCCCCAGTATAATTAAGTGTTAAATTTGATTATGAGGATGAAATTTTAAGTTTGATATATTTTTTAAATGTGGGGGCGCTAAGTAAGAATATGTCAATCTCTTGGAAATGCCTATTATATGTATTACAGATTCTGTACATTGTTGCATGTTGAGCATAGTTGGTGTGTTGAGTGGTAAGACGGAAAAGAGGAGTGTGTCTAGTTCTACGGGTAGGGATGTTGAAAGATATATAATTTAAGAGAGCAGGAGAATCAATTTTATTATTAATAATATTGTGGAGAAGCATCATATTTAATTTTATGAGATGCGCATCAACCTTCTGTATCAACGTCAGCCTAATTTCCATCAATTCATCTGAGACATCGCGTACCCCCCGACCAGTTTAGTTAATAATATGTCATTTATATACCTATATTTTTCTTCTTCTTCTTCAGCCCCTTTCACTCCACTGCTCGATAAAGGCCTCTTCCTAAGTTTTCCACCATTCTCTATCCTGGGCGCTCTGTTCCACCCATGTCCCACCAGTTCGACAATACCGTCAGTCTATGAACCAGTCTATGAACCAATTATATGCAATTATGAACCAGGTGATTTTTCCCGTTCCACACTAAATATTATGTATACAATCTCAACTTTCTGCAATCAATATCATTATCACAACAAACATATTATAGGCTCACACAAAACGGATCAACCAGATCCCAATGTCCGCCATAATACCTGTCATAAATACAATCTTGACGCGATTTTTATTTCAGAACCATAGAAAGAGACTAGTTAACTATGTTGGTGTAATTTATATGAATCACATGGTTCCAAATCAAATAAAATATTTTTATGTGTTACTTAAAGAGCATCGCAAACACAATACGGCATAGTAATGTTGTTAATTATTTTAATTTTGAATTATTTAAGTAGTTATTGTTGAATACTAAGTATTTGTGTTAGTTCTGTCCTCCCATAATTTATGATGTATTTTTTAATATTCATTTTGAATATTCTTTGTGATGTTATTTCTTTAAGAGAGGAAAGTAAACTATTGTAGAGTCCTGGAGCAATAAATGAAAAATTTCTTTGACCAAAAGATGTTTTCATAAGTGGGATTGTGTAATTTAGGTTTGTACTTGTTCGTGTGTTTATAGATTGTTGTGTTCTCGGGTATTGTAGTGTACTTTTATGAAAGTAAGTCAGAATGTATTGGATGTATGTTTGTCTTCTTCTTATTCAGCCCCTTTCACTCCACTGCTGGATAAAGGCCTCTTCCTTAGTTTTCCACCATTCTCTATCCTGGGCGCTCTGTTCCACCCATGTCCCACCAGTTCGACAATACCGTCAGTCTATCTCCTCTGTGGTCTCCCTACACCTCTTCTACTATGGTAGGGTCTCCAATTCAGAATTTCGGTGGTCCATCTATCATCTCTCTGTCTTGCCACATGACCTGCCCATTGCCACTTCAGCCTTCCCACTCTTTCTGCAATGTCGGTGACCTTTGACCGGCGTCTTATTTCCTCGATTCTTATTCGGTCTCTCAAGGATACGCCCAATATTTGTCTTTCCATTACCCATAAGATCTAAAATATATAAGTAAAAAATATAATTAAATAAATTTAAACAATGCAAATAATAGAAAATTTTCATTTAATATTATAAATAAATTTTCAATTTCAAAGGATATAAAATAGAGGTTATTCAAAAGAAGTGGTGTTTGTTTAAAACAAAATGTATTTGATTTTTTACGAGTGTTTATATCTTTTTTTTATAACACTCTCGTTTCACCTCGTAAGGGCTCTTATGTCTGATTATGTAAAAAAATATATAGAAATAAAGGAATATATACAGCTGAAATTCATTGAAAACGATTTCGGTTTGAAAAACAATAATTATTTCTTATTATACATTATCAAAACAAATTATCTATAGTGACCCAATCCTTCGAAATATTGTATCGACAATATTTCGAAATTGAATTGAAATATTTAATTAAATTTTGATACTTAAATTGAATATAAATATTTACTTATTTTTGACGAAATTATGAAAAGGTAGAATTTTTTTGTATATTTAATATTTTTTTTTTAATATATTACAAATAAATACATAATGATCGAATATATTTTTATTATTGCATATGCGCAAACATTGGATTTTTTTCCCTGTCGGGAGTCAAAGATATTTTTTAACAGATTTTTAATTATCTCAATAGAGACGAAGTTGGAATATTTACTGTAGGAGAACCGGGAAATCAAGGCACCTACAGGGCTAACGACCTGTCATCGGCTGGTTTACGTGATCACTTTATGCGCTTGCGCAACGTTCACTAATTATGCCTTTTTAATGAGATCCCTATCAATTCAATTTTGAAACTTCTATATATAGTAATACTGAAATTCTTTTCGCTTGAAAATAAGGAATTTTTACTACAGCTATCTATGGGTGAAATTATGAACAACAATATTATTATTTTTTATTTATTTTGTTGTAACGCCATCTATTGAGAGAATTGGTTTTTTGTAAATAATGAAAGCTACAATTCTTATATGTGAGGTGACAATGCATTTTTCGCATAGAAGTCACCCCTGAATAATGATCATCAAAGAGATTAAAACCTTGTGCTTGATGAGGGAATCATTTGATATTAAATAATACAATAAATACATAGTTATACAACGGTGAAAAAAAAGCTATGCACGATCAAAAAACAAATACCTATACATAAAAAAAACAATAGAAAACGGACAATACGAAACAATTTTGGTCATATCAACACATACATCATTACATACACCACGTTTAGATTGTTAATTGTTTTTTCAGCCTTTTAAAATCATTCATCTGTTTTATTTCATCTGGTAGCAGGTAGGCAATTGAAATTCTTTATTCCCATATAAATAAATTAATTATCAAAAATATATTGGAATCATAAATGCACGAAAAATTCTAATATTCTAATCCGTGTCGAAAGCTTTAAACCACAGCCAAATTATTCAAAATTGTGTAATGATATTCCGGGATATAATCTTTGCATAAATCTGTAGGATCTATGCATCTATGATACATATTCTCGTATGGAGTCCATTCAGAAATCTTTAGCTCGGCCAGGGATGTTTAAGTCCTGAGGCTATAAGTTGTTCATCGAGATATGAAATTCAATGCCAAAATTGGGATGCATAATTCCATACAAGGAAACATGTACATTTATGGCTCGTTTAATTCATACACATCACTTAATTACTATGATTTCCAAATAAATTTGTCGCTCCTTATGACTGAGTTTGTTAAATATATTTTAATAGCGTTTTCTGTCTGGATTTGTGAGACAATTACCTAATAAGCGGATCAAAAGTTATAAAGGGGGACAGACATGAATTTTAACTTTATTTTCCATTTATCTCAGAAACCATAAAAGATAGAATGCTGAAAATTGGTATAAACATAGAGAAATACAAAATCTCAAATTAGTTTTTTTTAATTAGGTACAGGGTTTCCCAAACATTTTTTATTAAGAAAAATATTTTTTTATTATAAATTTATGAGTTTAACTGCCTATATTTCCAAATATTTTAAAATATCCAAATAAGCCGAAACACCCCAACTAAATAATTTAATTTTCAGAAAAAAATATTAATTTTGTAGAAGTACATCTCAAATTTTTTTAACAATTTTTATAGAAATTGAATTTAGTGACGACATCTCTGCATACAATTTGTATGGAAGTCGCCTATACACAATATTTAAGAAGACTTAATAATTTGATACCTACTTTATTTCCAAACATACATACATAGCATCATGCTGATTTCATATTCCGGGTAGGAAAAAAGGACTGACCTCCATACTGTCCTATCTTGACATACATACCTATATGTGTTGTATAGAAAACTAAATATCTTAAAATATTCAATAATTTGGATTTATGGGTTTATAGTTTGATTCTTATTCTTCAACTATACATACTATCGCTATCGATAGTTGGATCTCATGTGTTACATGCACCTAGTATATTTATAAATTCTCTTGAAAAAATCGACAATTTGATGAAAACGATTTGACATTTTAACCAGTATCTGCAAAGTTTAAGAGTTCTCCGTACTCTTCTTACATATGTATAATGTTCTGATGTGTTCGTTTAGAGTTTTGCAAGGGGCCGTTACTTGTTATGCGTTGGGAAGAAAATCACGTCGTTAGAAAGAGCCTTGACATAGCAACTATTCGGCGGGGAAGGGGCCGTCCGCCGGCAACTTGGTGATCTAGCATTCAAAAGGAACTTCAGGGGGACAGCATTGATACCTTGACGACCCAAGACAGAGGTCCTGGCAATTAAGTACCAGGAGAGCCGACCTCGACTAAGACGGGAAAAGGGCAAAGAAGAAGAAGTGCCCGTTTTTAGTCCCCATAAGCAGTACGGGTGATGGTGGGGGAAGAACAGTATGATGAAAATGTTTTTTTTTTAATAAATGTAGAATCTGTTTTTCTTCTCTGGGAAGTCCTTTTTTTACTCCTCTACACTAAATGTCATAAAAAAGCAATTAAAGGAATATTTATTTTTAAATAGTCTTTCAATAAGAAGTAGTTCAGTTTTGTTTCAATTTCACTGAGGTCATTTAACCAGGGGGCTCTTCATGATACGTTCTTAGCTTGCCTTAATCTTAAAAGTGTATAAATCAGTACTCGATAGTAATCCAATCTTAATCTTTCTCTACATTTAATCATGAAAATTCGTTAATTTCAACGTTTCGTATGAAATTGTCATTAATTGTTGTATAAATTAATATTATTGCTCAATTAATTTAACCTCAAAGATTGCTAAAGTATGAAGCTGATCTTAATTTTACTGTAATCAACTTCATGATTAGCCTTGCTGTACTGTTGCCAATGATTCCTAAAACTTATAACAGACAGACAGTAAACCAGTTTTGATTGAAACATTCCAGGAATCGTTTTATGTGTACCTGTTTCGGCAAATTAATGTTAATTGTTATTTCTTACAATTTGTTTTACATACAACTTTGTTTCTCTGTTGCTTTTATAGGTCTATTTTTTCAAAATAATACGTTAAAGAATAACTAAAATTTTGTATCGTTTGCAAAATTTGTGGGCCTTCGTGGCTCAGTTGGTTGGGTATCTGACTGCTGATCCAAAGGCCCCGGGTTCGATTCCCAGTGTTGACATAGTATAAAATTTTGTTTTCAGTCTGGATCTGTGAGACGATTAATATCGTATGTCTCCAGAATATGGAAACTTGTAATTGGGTGCGTGTCTAATTAATATTTGACATAGTACCTGTTAGAGGCTCTAGAAGAAATATTAAGTAAATAAATAAATAACGATGATGATAAAAAATACTACGATGCATTATAAATACTAAAAATACTGGCAGAAATACAGAGATCCGAATAATCTGCGAAGCTGAGGACATCGTAAGATGGGGGCGCCAAAGAAGAAGGTACTGGAACGAAACTTCTCCCAAAGATAGCCCGAGACAACGTACCGGAGGGGTCTCGACCACGAGGACGCCCACCAAAAAGATGGCGAGATAGTTGGCAGAGGCTGAAAATGCGGCATAAAACAGGCTCTGGGCCTAACGATAGAACAAGATGACAAAGATAAACTTTTTATGAAGTTGATATTTTTTGCAACCCCATTGAGTTCATTTAAACAAAGCATTTTACACAGTATTACGTCTTTAACGATTTAACATGTTTCACAAATAACGTAGCGTGTACCATAAATAATCTAGCGTGATGGTGATTATATATTTTTATTTTTTGAGGCATATTATGTACATCATTTTTTTATGTTTGCTTACGTCTGTTGTTTTTATTTTTTTTTATTTTTGAATTTACTGTTTTTTTTTATTTTCGAATTTAATGTTTTTGAATTTTTGTTTTATTTTGCGTCCATATTTATATCTTTTTTTATGTTTGCTGACATCTATTGTTTTTTTTTTATTTTTGTCTTAGGTACTGTTTAGGTTTAAGTGTATACCTACCAATTTGTTTTTTCTTTCATTAATATTTTTATCATCAATATGTGTTTTATCTGTATGATACGTAAAAGGCATTATGTGGAGTTTGTAAATAAATAAATTAACAAATAAATAAATAAATAAATAAATAAATAGATAAATAAATAAATAAATAAATAAATAAATAAAATATAAATAAATAAATATATAAATAAATAAATAAATAAAATATAAATAAATAAATATATAAATAAATAAATAAATAAATAAATAAATAAAATATAAATAAGTAAATATATAAATAAATAAATAAATCAATAAATAAATAAATAAATAAATAAAT
Organism: Molanna angustata; assembly: GCA_963576475.1. Taxonomy (NCBI): domain Eukaryota; kingdom Metazoa; phylum Arthropoda; class Insecta; order Trichoptera; family Molannidae; genus Molanna; species Molanna angustata. The sequence continues at coordinate 5,001,432 of OY754981.1, forward strand.
AAATAAATAAATAAATAAATAAATAAATAAATAAAATATAAATAAATAAATATATAAATAAATAAATAAAATAAAAAGGTTAATTACCTTCATTCTAATAATAAATGAATGAATGAATAAATAAATACATAGAAAAATAAATAAATAAATATATAAATAAATAAATAAAATAAAAAGGTTAATTACCTTCATTCTTACCTAACACAAAGTTTCACAAATCACAAATTTTTCGTATCTTCGTTTTTGTATAATAATAATAATAATAATTAGAATTTATAAAGCGCCGTTTAGTGATCACTCCAAGGGCGCTGTGGCTTATTTGTTGGCTCTACTAAACAAAGCATGTATATTATTATTGTAGATATTTACAAGATTAAGGGAATGTTTAATGCACTTAATAAGGACATATAAATTCTTTAAAAAAAAAACAACTTTTATCTTAAAATGAACAAAGAGTATGCTGACTTGCAGACCTCGTACGACAAAGAATTGAGGTGTGGGGCGACCGCAGCTGAGGTGGAGGGATGATTACAACTGTATGCTGGCATATCCTGAATGCAAACTGCTCAGGACATCACTACGTGGAGTTGAATAGAGGAGGCCTTCTTCCAGGAGTGGACAGAAATAAGCTGAAGAAGAAGATTGTAGGTACATACCTAAAATTAAAAACAAGGCTAAGTAATATTACAGAAATAAGATTCAAAAGGTAAGTTGGCATTATGAAATAAAAGCCAAATTGCATATCATTTAAATTTTATTCCCAAATAATTATTTATACATACTTATAATTCATATACAATACTTTATTACCTAAAAGATCCATGAAAGTAGAATAAATGCTGTGGAAATAAGATCACTAAGAAGAGTATGTAATAGAACGATATATGATAGAATAAAAAATGAGGACATGAGGAGAGAATGCAAGATGAAGAAGAGTATTATAAGTAAAAATGAAAGTGAATCCATTGAGGTGGTTTGGACATATTGAAAGAATGAATGATGAACAACTGACCAAAAAAATATACATGGGTGTAAGAGATGGAGTGAATAGCAGGGGACGCCCCAGAAAGAAATAGCATGACCAAGTAAATGATATTTTGAATGAAGGAAATATAAGAAGCTTGAATAATCGACGAGCATGTATGAGACGATGCATGGATGTAAAGGAAGCTAGGAATGTGTGCAAAAATAGAGGAGTATGGCGCTCGGTACTTTCTGCTTACCGCGTAAGGGATATGGCGTGATGGTATGTATATATATATTCCCTAAATAAACATTAAATATACCACTCATGACGTTAAATTCATTCATTCATTCATATATACCATCACGGCATATCCCACAATGTGGGGTAACGAGCGAAAGGTGTCCGGGTGTGCATTGCCTTATAAAAGGGAGAACAACACATCTATGTATACCCACACACCAGTCTCGTTTCACCAAAAAAGGCACTACATTCAGAATGGGTGGTGAACCTCATTGCTGAACTATGTGAAATGTTATTGTTGCCTGTTGTATTTTCGATTACCCGGCTCTTACGGGACACTCGAAAACAATGATTTAAAAGAATGGAAGCACTATTCTAAGCCGGTGCCTCACAGCTAAAATTGGTATTTTATATAAGATTTATCAATTATCTTTATATATTGTAAGTTATATGTGAAAAGAATGCATTTGTGTATGTGCGTAGAGTAGTGAATTATACATGTTTAATTAAATTTTTATAAAATATTGCATCTTTTTGTACCCACAACATTTTTTCAACGTTTAACACTATTAATTTAGCAGAAGTGCTATGTAACACCTTTTTTCCAGGACAAAAATAATCCTTCATCCATACAATAAAAATATTCATTTTGTTTAAGACTAATATGTCTGTTACTACAATATGACAAAACAAAATGTTGGGTGTTCATATATTTTGTACAATAAATTTCTGTGCATTCGTATCGTATACTTTAATATTAGTTAATCCTCCATTATCAAGGCTTACAATAAATCAAGTTGTATCCTAGAATGAATGTATACACATCCCTTGATCTGGTCTGTTCATATGAATTATAGGTTGAGATTCCGGGACACCATACCAACAGTAGGTCGGTATATAGTGTATATCGGATTTCCTTTCTAAGGCTCTATTCATGAATACATACCAAACCTACATATTACACAGAGCATAGATAGCACAACCAAGTTTTTGCAGATTGTTTTCAGACTACAACAGCAGCAAATAATCCAAATGTGGATTATTTCGATAGAATTAATCCACATTTGGATTAATTCACAGTTGGATTTATTTGCCGTCATCCAAGAAGGATGGGTGATATAGAACTATTTTTATTGAGGACAATACTACCGCCCAACTACACTACAGTTACCAAGGTGTAAAATGGTATAATAGTTCGATACTTCATCTGGTTTTTCAAATTTTAGACACGCAATCAAATCTCTCTATATTTTATATTGGTATTGCGACATCGATAATAGTAACATAGTATGATTGATCGATTTACTTATTTATTTGTTTATTTATTTATTTGGGAAGCCAACAGCTCATTTACATTTTTTATAATACAAATTTTAACATAGAATTCAGAGCCAATAACAAGCTTTCCATCAATAACAAGAAATTACTGTAAACAACTCATATTACACGCGCACACACACACACACACACACACACACACGCACACACACACGCACACACACACACACAGACACACACACACGCATACATATGCACACACACACACACACACACACACAACACACACATGCACATATACAATTTGTTTGGGATGGATAGGAGGGTACGAGGGAGGAAAATTAGGAAACTTGTCTACAACCTAGACCTGACGTTAGAAGGGACATATTATATTTTGTTATCATAAGTATCATGTTTTATTTTTAGTTATCATTTACATTGGGTGCGTCTCTTTTTTGTTTTTTTTTTATCTTTTTTCTCAAACTATAAAAGATTGCTGTGTGATTTCTTAGGGTTTGAGTACTTTTACTATGTTATAAGTTATAAATAAATATTTATAGATATGTATCTTTATGTGATGGATGATATGGTACTTGATTTGTAGAATCCCCTACAAAACTCCAGTGTAAACTCTTATTGGGGGGTAATGTTAATAAATATTAAATAACTGTTTTATATATTGTAACTATTAAATAATGTTTCATCTTTTTCCTTATCAAATAAATAAAAAAAAATATTTATCTTAATGAATCGACAGTATTAATCCAAGACGTGGATACTAGGAAGGAATATTTTATTTGGCGTAGCGGACTTTTTGTATGCAAAAAACACATACTAACAGACTTCGCAGGATGTAATATGTTCTATAATATATAATATGGATGAGTTCAGAATTTGGAGTACCTAGAACATTTTGTGTGTCTGTGTGTGTCCTTTATACCTTAGGATCCGTTTGATTTACATAGATTAAAATTTCAGAAAGTATCGAAAAGTCAAGCTCTAAAAAACTTTTCAAATTTTCGTTTCAGTCAGAGGTTATCAAGGAGGTTATCGAATTTTTACTTTATTTTATCATATACTTATCTCAGAAACCATAATTGCTAGAACGCTGAAAATTTGTATAAATATTAACAACAATACAATCACAATCACATTATTATATATTGCTTTGTATTATATTCTCAGTTGCACGGTTAATTAATTGTTCCCCATTTTTACTCCTCACTACCCCAAGGATGTAAATAATTTAACAAGTTCATTTCATGAGAATGCTGAATATTTTTCATACAAAATTGTAATACTTTGTGTAGTGACTTGGCAGTGAGGAGTATAGCGTTGGCCACAACCCACTTGTTTATTCTGAAAACGAATTCTACACTCAAAAAATCTTCAACTCCTAATTCGATTCATCCACTTCCTATATCAGAATTTCAGAAAATACTTTTGAACCTGCTTTCAAGAATCTTGTTCTTTTTATCAGGAACTGCTCAATTCAAAGGAACCTTATTCTTTAAATGACATTTGACTCAAGCGTTTAACCACAGCAAGAAGACTTTAGGTACTCATCTTTGTCAGTTTAATTTGATTCAACCAGTCTATTAGCATTTCATTGCTTTTACTTTTCTTTAACTGATCATATTAACTAATCATATTTCCCGAATGGCGTCTGAATTGACAAGGAGAGCTTAGAATAAATTGAATATTGGATAGATATTTATTTATTCATTTACTTATTTTATTAACGGCGTTTGCCATTTATACAATTGCCATGTACAAAATATAGTAATAACATAATGTAATACATAAAAAAAACAAACATATTCAATTTAAAAACAATTAACATAAAGCAAAAAGAAATATGAAGAAAAACTTATACAAAATAAAAAAAATACGTATAAAAATATATTCAAAGAAAATTTAACCAAAATAATAGTCAGAATAACAAATAAACATATTAGGTAAGTATTAAATATTAATATAACGAAAAATATCACATTTCTAGTAGAAAAATATTTTTGTCAAAGTATAAATAGGTACACAAATATCAGGAGCGTGCCTAGAACTTTAGACAACGCAAACTTTGAAGGAAAATTGGTATAATATCCATGTAGGATATTTAAAAAAATTAGTATAACTTCGTTGTTGTTCATTTCTGTGAGAAATATTTTTCAATCGCGTGCCATAGTAAATACGTTACGTTTTGTGGCGTTGAAAAATATCGTATCTAAATTTCAATTTCCAAACTTGTAATAAATTTATTTGTTTCATGAAAAACAAATAAATTTCTCGCTAAGGGACCACAAAACTAATGAATGAATTAGGAAGAAAACAGGAGTAGCGGATGTGGCCAAAAGAATAGCGGAATTAAAGTGGAGTTGGGCGGGTCATATATCTCGGATGTCAAACGACCGATGGACAAAAGTTGTGATGAACTGGAGGCCAAGAACAGGAAGCAGAAGCGTGGGAAGGCCCCAGACCAGATGGTCCGATGACATAAAAAAGTGGCAGGTCTAGAATGGCACAGTAAAGAGACCAGTAGAAGTCCAAGCGGGAGGCCTTTCTCCAATAGTGAGCTCAAGAAGAGGCTGAGTAAGTAAGTATGAAATAACAGTACATTTTTCACATTACATAATAAGGGCACAATGGTGGGCTTATTGGCATACGGCAATATCTTCCAACCAACCATATCCATTTGGTGAGGTTAATTGTTTGTATGATACAAACCAATTTTTACCAGTTTTTCCTACCTGTGATTATAAATTTTGATCGATTATTTTTTACTATTGCATATGCGCAAACATTGGATTTTTTTCCCTGTCGGGAGTCAAAGGTATTTTTTAACAGATTTTTAATTATCTCAACAGAGACGAAGTTGGAATATTTACTATAGGAGAACCGGAAAATCAAGGCAAAAAAATCAAGGAAATCCTTGATTTCCCGGTTCTCCTATAGTAAATATTCCAACTTCGTCTCTATTGAGATAATTAAAAATCTGTTAAAAAATAAATTTTGATGTATTTTAATCATAGAATAACAATAAAACTATAGAATACTCATTCCCATACAATACCTGGCTGAAAAAGTGAAGCCGTTTTATTGGCCGTGTCAATATAATATGTATGACTCTGCTGGTAGACATTGTTCGTATAGTACTACTCGTTATGACTACGTAAATAATTTTGCAAGCAGTTAAAAAATTCCCTGTTTGGAGAACGTATCAGGCAGACGGCCAAATGATTACTGAATGCTCGTAGCAAAATGTTGACCAAATCAGTCAGCATAAAGCAGTCGTGTTTACTGCAGGCTAAAGAGTATTCTATAATATTATTATTCTATAATTTTAATATACACATATTAGATTTATAGCCAAGCCAGGGTTCTCGGCTTCTATAAGCTATTGCGCTACTGAAATAATTATTAAATACATTATTTCTAATATAACAAAGAGTTGAAGTCTAATATGACACAGTAAAAATCATTTTTTTACGATGACATATGCCTGGCGGTCGGTGGCTCATGGTGAATAAGTTTTTGTGTAAACAGAGTGGAAATCCATTTTAAAAATTAACAAATAAAATGGAAAACTGTACTACTACGTTTTTCCACGTATTTTACCTATAACTTAGACACACCCACATACTTGACAACATTGTAAAATCACTGAAATCCACCCACACATTTGGCATCATAGTAAATATTTTAAGTAGTTTTGGATTAGTATTGTTACTTTGTTTATTTAAAATAATCCAGGGTATATTGGACACCCTTGACCTAATTGAAATGATAAAATTCACAGTACCGACAAGGTTTGCTTCACGTCAAAATGCACCTTTTCATATATATAATCTTCCAAGTAATTTCGTTATTAGCTCAACAATATGCATTATGTAGATTGCACCGGCTTGGGAACCAATAAAGTGCAGTTGATATATTTATTGTACACACTATAGATGTTTCAAAAGGATGCTAAGCACAAATTATATTTTTAGATTTTTGGTTTGTTTATTTTTTGGTTTAAAAATCGAATCTGTAATAATGTTTATTTATTTTTTTTCTTCTTTTTTGTGTGTAATTATACTGTCTTATATTGTACTTCCTTTAATATTTTTTTATTATTTGTGTTATTGATGTATTTGTACTTATTTATTTATTTATTTAATATTGCTACTCGGGCAACTAACAGGTACTATATCAAATATTAATTTAACACGCACCCAATAACAAGTTGCCACATTCTGGAGACTTACGAAATCGTCTTACAGATCCAGACTGAAAACAAAATTAAAAACTGTGTCTCCACCGGAAATCGAACCCGGGACCTTTGGCTCAGCAGTCAGATATCTAGCCAACTGAGCCACGAAGGCCGACAAACTTATTGTTGTTTTGTTGTGCTAACATTGTTATTATTTATCTTGTCTTTTATTGTAAATGCCCTATTAAAAGCGTACATGTATACCTATAATAAATAAATAAATTTAATTGAGTAGGTTTGGATAACGCCGAGAAAAATCAGCGAAAACGTTCGATCGTAAAAAATCGAATCTGTTTAACAATACTGTTTTCCATTGCATTTGTTAATGCATAATTAAACGCTGTTTAAGAAAGTAGTGTATTATTTGATAGATGATATGGAAACATTATAACAAAAGGTTCACTTTATATTTCATATCACATAAACCACGGACGAAATACAATAGGAATAAGGTCTTCCCACGAAGAATGTAGATATTATTAGGTATGCTTCATATGTTATCTTGGAAACTACGTTAGATAAAACGATTTCCCATGTGTGATAACCATCTAATATACTATCTACAAAAGATAACCATAGACACTTATACAAAAGATCGTAAGTTTCTGTGCAGCGGACAGAATAAATTTATAGTAGGTAACTGAATATTGTCGATGGAGAATGCATTGAAACTGTAAAATATTGTAATCGACAAATATAAAAGCGTATGCCAAAAAATACTATTGATTTCAAATAACGTGTTTGTGTGTTTCAATTATTGAAAAAGGGATGGCTTTATAATAAATACTACTTATAATATCGTGTTCAAGTGTTTCAATTCTTGAAACAAAGATGCCACTATATAACTATTAATTTAATACTGTATTTCAAAAACAATTTAAAAATGATTGATTTTTAAATTGTTTTTGTTGTTTGAATGCTTGAAAGAAAGATACCACTATAATACTTCCAATTTAATAGCGTATTTTGTGATGCATTACTTCAAACAAAGATGCCAATATAAAATAGATGCATTCCAAAAATAATACTTAAGAAACGTTTTGACTGTCATACAGACAACCTTTACAACGAGTTAAAAGTATTTAACCCTAGACAAACATACATCCAATACATTCTGACTCACTTTCATAAAAGTATACTACAATACCCGAGAACACAACAATCTATAAACACACGAACAAGTACAAACCTAAATTACACAATCCCACATATGAAAACATCTTTTGGTCAAAGAAATTTTTCATTTATTGCTCCACGACTCTACAGCAGTTTACCTTCTTCTCTTAAAGACAAACAATATTCAAAATAAATGTTATAAAACATCTTTTGGTCAAAGAAATTTTAACTCACTCTCACCTGAGGAAGATAACGGAGGTTATCGAAACATGTCGTGTTTTAAAAAAATTAACTAGTGAAAACAAACAAATTTCATTAATTTATTTTAAATTATAATTAAAATGAATTTTCACAAAGTGAACGCCTCTACCTTAGAACATTTGTTATAAAACACATCATATATTATGGGTGGATATAACTAACACAAATACTTAGTATTTAACAATAACTACTTAAATAATTCAAAATTAAAATTATTAACAACATTTGAAACTATGCCGTATTGTGTTTGCGATGCTCTTTGAGTAGCATATAAAAAAAATATTTGATTTGTAAACCATGTAATTCATATGAATTACACCAACATAGTTAACTAGTCTCTTTCTATGGTTCTGAAATAAAAATCGCGTCAGAGATTGGATTTATGACAGGTATTATGGCGGACATTGGGACCTGGTTGATCTGTTTTGTGTGAGCACATATGTATGTTTATTGAGGTAATGATTGTGAGTGCAGAAAGTTGAGATTGTGTACATATTTAGTGTGGAACGGGAACAATCACCTGGTTCATAATTGCATATAATTGTCAATAAAAATTGTAAACTACTAGGTCTAGAACAGGATTTCCTAGTTAGGCAGCAGTAATCTCCTTATTGTTGTTATTATAAATCTGATGGGATAAAGGGTAAACAAATAAATAAAAATATTGATTTATTTCCGTGTTAGTGTATTAAGATTGCTTGAAAAAAAGATACCAAATAATACTTTTGATTTTATAACGTGTTTTTTGTTTCAATCCTTAAAACAAAGGATTTATATTTAATATTAAAGGATTTATATTTATTATTATTATTTATTTTTATATTTAAAGGATTTAAAGGATTTTAGACAATATTGCAATGCTAGGAGAAACAGAGAGAATTAAATGAGGCTATCAGGAAGATGGAAGGCATCCTAACAAGCGATTACAACATGAGGCTAAATAAGAGTAAAACAAAATTCATGGTTGCTGGAAGGGAGGAATGCACTCCAAATATTGTTCTGGAGGGCATCGAAATTAAGCAGGTGAAAAAGTTTGTAGCAGTTACAAAGAGATGAAGAGACTGGCGGACGATAGAGTCAAGTGGAAAGATCGAGTGTTTGGTGCAGACCAATCCTAGGATTGTAACCCAGAAGAAGAAGAACAATTATTTCGAGAAACGTGTTCAAAAAGTAACATAATTGCTCGACAATATTTCTAAGTTATCTTTCGCAATTCTGGGCTATGAGGCAGTCAATTAATCCTTTGAGATAATCCCACGCAACCGTGATTGACGCCAGATATTTCACTCCCTCACAAAATTCTGTTGATCTTAACTTCCGTTCCGTAATTTTCTTTGGAAGCTCCCGTCCCAGATTCGTCGTTATTATGTTTTATAAATTTGAAACACCATCCATTGTTATGGCGGCGCCTGGATTGCTTGCCCCGAGGGAACAGAGGACAGTGGTGAGTGAAAATAGGAGTATGGGAAGGAGGCTAGAGGACACAGAAAGAGGGGTGGAAGTAAGTAAGAACACAAGGAGAGAAGCAATGGAGTTCATCACATTTGCATTTGAGAAAGAAAACTGCTTCGCCAATATGGAGAAAATACTATCTGTTATTCTTTTCATCTTATAAAGAAGCTCATTCAATATGGTTACAAATCTTTTTAAATAAAAATAAGTACATACATATTGTTCAGGGTAATTTTTAATTTCTTTTCTTTTAAACTTATGTGGCATTCCACCAAATCATTAAGATAATTTCTGCGAGTATACAATTAATTAATTTATTGTATTTTATTTGCTTATTTTTTCGAATATATTTTTTAATTGCATATACGCAAACATTGGATATTTTTCCCTATAGGGAGTCAAATGATATATGTATTGATAATAACATCTCGATAGAGACGAAGTTGGGATATTATAGAAGAACCAGAAACTCGGGCACCTACAAGGCTTACGACCACGTATATCAGCCGATGATAGGTCGTAAGCCCTGTAGGTGCCTGACTTCCTGGTTCTTCTATAATATCCCAACTTCGTCTCTATTGAGATGTTATTGTCAATGTTTATTTTTTTTTCATACTCCGTTTTGTATTTCTATACTCATAACATAATATGATCGTGGATTTTGTAAAGAATTTAATGCCATCACGACACAATATATCCCATAATGTGAGGTGACCAGCGGCAAGTTTGCGGGTGTGAATTACCATTAAAACAGATGGGTGGTGGCGTACGTCATTCACTTTCAATTGGTAAAAAAAATATCGAAAATTCGTTGACGGATTTGCCGTTTGTTGAAGGATTAACCAAATAAAAGGATTTGTTATTTGTTGACGAATTTGCCATTTGATTACAGATTTGATGGACAGAATTAGATGGGTGGCGGCAGAGCGGTTAGCGCGCAAGGCTAGTAATCCAATGGTCGCGATTTCGAATACTGCCTCGACCGATTTCGTTCGCCTTTTGTTCAAACAATGTAGGAAGATGTATATTTATTTTATTTTTTTATTATTTTATTTTATTTATTGTCAACAGCTTTGTATTATACATAGTACAGTAGAGATTACATTATTTATATAAGCCAATTATAGACAAACATACTTATATCAAGTACTTGTTATAAGTAAGTGGTACTTGTTTAACAAGGACATATTCATTTACAAAAAAAAGAAGCACAATACGCTCAAGTATTGTGCTCTCGCCATTTTCTTCTCACCTTAAAAGGAACTACATAACTTCATAATGGGCGTTGAACCTCTGCTGAACTATATAATGTGAGATGTTATTTTACCTGTTGTCTTTTCAATTACCCAGCTCTAACGGAGAAACCGAAAGTGATGTTCATAGAAAAGAGTGGACGCACTATTCTAAGCCGGTGCGTCACTGCAAATTATTCTCTTACAAAAACAATCCCACTCTCAAAAATATACAATAAAATGACATAAGCTACTGCATATACAAAAGGATATCATTTAGATGGGTCGGTGGCAGAGCAGTTAGCGCGCTGGGCTAGTAATCCAGTGGTCGCGAGTTCGAATCCTGCCTCGACCGATTTCGTTCACCTATAGCACAAGCATTTATTTACTTATTTTAGGGAACGTAGGAAGATGTATATGTACTTGTTTAACAAGGACATATTCATTTTTATAAAAAAAAAAAAAATATCAGCTACAATATAATGTAGGTATTAGGGTGGGTCGAAGTTTTTTTTAAATATCTACATGCTTTGGTGCGAAAAAGTTGCCAATAAGCAGAAAAACGAAATAATCTATTAAAAAATCGGTCATGATTTTCCGTTCTTTCAGCAATTTTTTTTTTGTATATTTTTAAAGTAAACTACAACTTTAAATAAACAACTTTTATAATGCCTGATTAATACCTTAAAAAAATAAATTCTACCAAATTAATACTTAATCTATATTTTTCCATTCTCGCGACATCTTGGAAAAAAAAAGATATACCAATATTAAGCCAATCACACTGTAGAGGGAACACTTCCCTCTTTTTTCTAGAACTAATAGAAGCTGAACTCTCTTGAAATAGACTCATCCTATATAATTAATATATAATTATAAAAGTATAATAATAAGAGACGTATTAGGGCGGATAAGGAATGACAACTTGCACTTCATGTAGGTACTTTGTGTTTGTATTTTTGATGTATTGTATTATTTAAAAAAAAACGAGTAGGTTGTAGCCAACACTAAACTCTCCACACCGCAGTAGGTGTTCATTTTTTGTTCTTGAAAGGTTGACAATCTCTAAATGCATTTGAATGAAGTACATTTCTATTATATTCTTAAACAAAAATAAGATTCCCAGAGGACAAAAGTTTTCACAATACACACAAAAACATTGTCATGAAACTCATAGTATGCACCTTCTACATTATACCAGTTGAGAAATTTGAAGTAAAATTGCATTACTAGCAAGATGTATTAGAGATTGTATCAATATCAATGAGGCGATGTATATGTGTCAAGATATAAGAATACGGTGTTCGGTTCTCACTGCCTTCCCCTCGAGAAAGACAGAAGTGGAGAGTAAAAAATAAACTTGTCTATAGAGACACATACAACATCAATATGAAGGTGATCACTCAATTTTCCTATTCAGAAGTTATTTTACTTCTTTTATATACATTTTTCTTGCAAATATGAAATGTATTTCACATTTATATGAGAGACCATAGATTTTTACTTTAAATTGTGACAATCCTTGAATGCATTTTTGATGAGTGTATTTTTATTGTATTAAAATTTCAAACAGTATAAAAATACCTCAATTTCCCAGATTGTGAGAGCATTTAGAAAATTTGGACAGATGAAATCATAGAGAAGAAATTAACGGATATCTATGGAAAACAAATCAGCTCTAAGTTTATGGATTTACCATGTATATAATCAATATAAAATCAAACAAATAAATAAATAATATAGATGTTCCCAAAGGCCTAAAACTCATCAAAGGTTAAAACCCAAAAATCGGTGTTCTTATTTATAAATTGTTTTTTTCTTTAGTATTATTCAATATATATACAACGATAAAAAAATGGAGGCCTTCGAGATGTGAACCTATCGCCGAATGCTTGGCATATCTTGTAGGGACCATATATGTAACAAATGATGAGGTTCTCAACAGAATTAATTCAACCAGGCACCTGTCAAACACCATATCGACAAGGCGTGCAAATTGGATAGGCCATATGTTGCGACACGAGGATCTCCTACATATCATCTTGGAGGGAATGGTTGAGGGTACAACTGGCAGAGGGCGTTCTCGCCGGGAAGAGTTTAGAACAGGTGTGCCGCGACATGCAGTGTACCTCTTACACGGAGATGAAAAGAGTCGCTGAAGACCGAGCGGAGTGGAGGAGGAGATGCATAAATTTAATGCTGCCATCCAATCTTCAGGATTGAAACAAAAGAAGAATATACAACGATATTGATCTGATTCATGATGTAAGACTTTCCTATTTGTTTTATATTGTGTGCAGTGTGCATAGAAGAGTTCATAGATTGTATGCACTGCGCATAGATTGAACACAACCCTCCCCACAGCAATCCATATAATAACGTTACATAGGGGTTGAGAAAGGGAGATTGGAGGTTATCTATTTCATTTGCATTTGTTCTTGCACTTAGATTTACTTTTTCTAAAAACATTTCACGGGGAAAATGTTCTTATACATTGTCGATTGTAAATTATTATCGATATCCATATTCTGAATATTAGAAAATTTCGTGTCCGAAACCTCTTTACTGATTGAAATTTTCTATTTTACTCGATAAGTCAACTGTTATTGAAAAAAATGTTTATTCTTATACAAGAATACGTATAAACACAAATTTGAATTCCCTACATCCTTCCAAGATTTTTTTATAGGTAACAGGGCCGCAATATATTTTTATGTTATGTAAATTTTCAATAGATTCAGTGCCATTGCGAAATAAAAGATTTTTTTATTTTATTTACTTAACCTGATTAATGGAACGTCACAACATATTTTTCCCGATATTTTGTTCTTCTTTAATTTAAAAAAAATATATTGCCCTATACCTAAAAGTTTTTTTAGAAATATAAGATAAATGTCAAAAATCTGGGTTTGCTTATTATTTTTCTACAAGAATATATACAGTACATAATTAAAAAGTTCTGGTATATTTTTCTATATTAATTTCCAAACAGGGCCATAAATGTTAATATTGTATTGCTATGTGTTTATATTGGTATGTGATTTTAAAATATCCTCATGGCCACTCAAATTAACAACGATGCTAAAAAAACATTATATTTTCGACATTTCCCAATTTTCTTTCAGTTTGCCTAGTCCGAAGGTTCTATTTAGGCACGACCCTGGTTGGCAGCAGTCGCCACATTAAATAATGTTTCTAAAAAAAGGATTTTCATAATTTTACTAGTGAATGTTTGTCTCACAATTTTAAAATACAGCACAAATCCCCTAAAAAAAATTTATAAATATCTTTTTTTACAGTATTATTTACATTACTCCATAGATATATGTCGTAGAGAAATAAATGTTTTAAGCAGTTAAAGAGTGCATAAAATCGAAGTGAATTACCTATAAAGTTTTTTCATTTCAAGTAAGGTTTGTTCTAGAAATGCAAAAATAAACTTATTTTGGATTTCGGATCATTTAAATCACGTATAAACCCTTCATTACGCACGCGATTACTTATATACATGTCACTTCATAGTGTATTAGATGGTTTTAATATATCATGTTTTCAGTCACTAGATTTAGCATTAAATGCCCTCTTGACATATTTAAAATTTAATTATATATTATAAAAATCTTTTATATCCTCCAATATTATAAAATTATCAGAATTCGTAGTCTATTTATGAAGTAAATATTAATAAATGCTCTTTTATTATATTTTAAAGCATGCTTTTAAATTATTCACACCTGCATACCTGGATAAGGAATCAAGATATCAGAAGAGAATGTAAGGTTGAAAGGGATATTTTGAGTAGAATGAAGATAAATGCTTTGCGATGGTTCGGACATGTAGAGAGAATGAACGATGAACGACTGACAAAGAAAGTATACAAGGCTGAAAAGAGTGGAATGAGATGTAAGGGTAGACCTAGAAAGAGCTGGCATGATCATATAAATGAGATTTTGAAAGAGGGGAACATACGAAGTCAGAACAATAGGAGAGCATGTATGACGCGATGTATGAATGTAAATGAGGCAAAACAGGTATGTCAAGATAGAAGAGTCTGGCGTTCGGTTCTCTCTGCCTACCCCAAATAGGGAAACGGCGTGATGGTATGTATGTATATGCATACCTTTTGCGGGTCTCCCCAATGTGGTATATGTATATGCTGTGATGGTATGTATGTTATATGAATGAGATTTGAACTTTAGGCAATAATTCAAGTCTTTTCGTCTCTACCAATATACTCGAAAGAATTTGATCTGAAAACAGTGTCTATTCGAGTTTATTACTGGGTCAATAAAGAAGTGCTGGAAAAACTTTTCAGATAAACAAATTGAACTTTATTGATGGTGTTCAGTGGAAGACAAGACAAGTGGAGATATGCTGGTTACATTCTCCGACATAAATCTCCCCCAGCTGTCTGTGACATTCCACTTCCGAGGGTTTCCACATTCCTTAACTGCCGTCAATATATTATTAGCTACTATCAGAGGAGACTCTTTTCTTGCAGACAAATAAATGTCTGCAACTGTCTACAGCCGCGCCGTTGAGAGGTCGTGTCCCGAAAAGATTATTGGCACAAACCTATGGAGAATTTTGTAAAATATTCCTTCTCTCGCCTCTCGACGCTCAATTCGAACAAAATAAACCAGTTTTTGTTGTCTTGCGAGAAAGTATTTTTTTATTACTAGTTGCATGTAACACATGAGATCCAACTGTCGATAGCAATAGTATGTATAGTTGAAGAATAAGAATCAAACTATAAACACATAAATCTAAATTATTGAAAATTTTAACACATGTTGGTATGTATGTCAAGATAGGACAGTTTGGAGGTCAGTCCTGTTTTCCTACCCGGAATATGAAAACAGCATGATGGTTCTGTATGTATGTATGTTTGGAGATTAAGTACCTATCAAACTATTAAGTCTTCTTACATATTGTGTATAGGCGACTGCCATACAAATTGTATGAAGCGATGTCGTCACTAAATTCAATTTTTATAAAAATTGTTAAAAAAAGTTTGAGATGTGCTATTACAATGTGAATATTTTTTGTAGAAAATTAAATTTTTTAGTTGGGGTGTTTCGGCTTTTTTCGATATTTTTGAAAAATTTGGAAATATAAGCAGTTAAACTCATAAATTTATCATAAAAAAATATTTTTCTTAATAAAAAATGTTTGAGAAACCCTGTAATTTTTTTGAAAAAACAGATTTGAGATTTTGTATTTGTCTATATTTGTACCAATTTTCAGCGTTCTAACTTCTATGGTTTCTGAGATATATGGAAAAATAAAGTAATAATTTAAAAGTTTATAACCCCTGACTGAAACAAAAATTCAAAATTCTGAGTATAAAAATTTTGTAGGCCTATAACTGTTTATATATTCTGAAATTTTGGGCTCTGTAAATTGAGCGGATCAAAATTTATAAGGGACGGACGGACACACACACACACACACACACATACACACACACACACACACACACACACACACACACACACACACACACACCAGACACACGAAATGTTCTCCTCCGAATTCTGAGTAAATCCGTGTATGGAACATATATGCTGCGAAGCCTCTAAGTTGGTGTTTTTTGACTTCAAAGTTGGAAAAGCCGTGAAAAAAGTAGACCTCTGCATACAATTATCGCGTATCCTAGCTTGAAACATTGTTGATATGTTAAGAGAACAAAGTTCTCCTAAACAAATCGACAGTTGGAAAATTGGTATTAGAAATATGGGAACGCCTGACATACATTGCGGACAGAGGTCGGGGCCGCCCAAGGAAGCGATGGCACGTCCATGTGAACGGTATTTTGAAAGATGGAAATGTTAGAAACGTGAAACACAGACGAATATATACATATAAGACGGTGTATGAAAGTCGATGAGGCGATGAATGTGTGTCAAGATAGAAATAAGTGACGTCCGGTTCTCTCTGCCTACCCCGCGAGGGACATGGCGTGATGGTATGTATGTTTGTATCAGATGATTCTTGAAAGATTATTTATCAATCCCTTTTCTTTGGTATGATCATTTTATAACAAGTTAATAAAAAAAGATGGACCCATTTCATATTTTTCGTCCCGTTGAAATTAAGAAATATAAATATTTATTTATTAAATTTAAATTTTTTACGTATATTTTTTATGATATTTAACTGTTTTTTCTTTCATTTAAAATATTTAAAATCTGTAAAACTAACGAATTAAACTAACGCTCAGCCGGTAAATCATATCATTGTTTACTTGTACGAAATAATTTTATGAGCGCTGTCTTGTCAGAAACATTATTTACTCACTCCGTCTCTTACACCCATGTATATTTTTTTGGTCAGTCGTTCATCATTAATTCTTTCAATGTGTCCAAAACCATCATCATCATCATCAGTGGCTCCACAGCCCAGGATGATCCTTGGCCTCCTCAAGGAATCGTCTCCATTGCACCTTATCCATGGCCTTTTCTCTCCAATTCCGCACACCGGCTATCTGGAGGTCCCTCTCAACTCCATCCATCCATCGCAGTTTCGGCCTTCATACACCCATTCTACCCTCCGGAAGCGTTGTGAGAATTCTTTTTGGTGTCTGGTCATCTTCCATGCGATGCACGTGTCCTAACCAACGGTGCCTCTCTATTTTTATCCTTTGAACGATATTTGTTTCCTTGAATACGCTCTGTAGTTCGTGGTTGAACCTGATTCTCCACGTGTCTTGATCGCAGAGGGGACCGAAAATTTTTCTCAAAATTTTTCTTTCGTAGATCAGTAACGCATTCATATCATTTTTAGCAAGAACCCAACACTCAGAGCCGTATGTTAGTACAGGTAGTAAAAGAGTTTTATAGACGAGGATTTTAGTATTTCTTGACAGTACACGTGATCTAAAGTGCCTCTGTATTCCAAAGTAACACTTGTTAGCCAAGGCAAGTCTTTTCTTGATTTCAACACTGGTTTCATTACCACTCGTTACGACCAAACCTAGGTAAGTAAATGTGTCCTAACCACGTCAAGGAATTCCAATTCAGGAACTTTCATTTTACTTATAATACTCTTCTTCATCTTGCATTCCCTCCTTATTTCCTCACTTTTTATTCTATCATATATCGTTCTATTACATACTCTTCTTAGTGATCTCATTTCCACAGCATTTATTCTACTTTCATGTGTCTAATTATTATTCAATGGATCAAATTTACTTAAGACTTTCCATACTCATGTATAAGTATGAAAAAATGATGCGATGGTCATGAATACAAATACGTACAGCAAAATAATTTTACTATACACAGACAAACGCCATTTATCGACATTAAATCAAAATATGAAGCAAAAATTCATACCAAGGTTTACCGCGTGTTGATGTACAATGGAAACCAGAAATAAAATGAAATTCTGTTTAGATAGATAAGGATAGAAAATATACAACGGAAAGAGAACACGATATAAATTTTGTGGTTCTGCTATGTTTCCACAATAAAATTATAGCGACTGTTTTACGAAAGGGTTCCCAATCGTTATATAAACTTTACTGTCTGCAATGTATAACAAACACTATAAACAATACATATTCACCCGTTTTATTTTTTTTTCCCTTTTGTTCTTAGGTGTGTACGAAACAAAATAAAATAATATCTGAGATATGACCGCATATATCCAAAATATCATCGCATATATCTGAAATATATCCCTATTTATCTGAGATACCCTAGCCTAGCATGTATCTGTCCGAATATGTTTTCCTCCTTTTACCGAGCGGACCGTTCTCCTATACAGGCGATACGAGCTTTCCATTCAAAAATATTGGTACTACACTGAATTTGGCCAAACGGAATTTTGTACCGTGTGAAATCAGTCGTTCCGAAAACTTACAAACTTTATGCGTCGTTTATTCTTAGCTGATATTTTGATCCAGAAGCATTCGGAAAAAAAAATTAAAACATTATATTAATTCCACCAAATTTTAGTCCACCAATGGTATCGTCGCACCGACTCTAATGTATGCTAGTGAGACATGGACATGGCAGAAGACGCATGAAAGTAGAATTAACGCGGTTGAAATGAGGTCACTAAGACGAGTGTGTGGTAAAACGATGTATGATAGAATAAGAAATGAGGATATTAGACGAGAATGTATGATTGAAAGAAATATCGTAAGTAAGATGAAAATAAATGCCCATAAGTGGTTCGGCCACATAGAAAGAATGAGTGATGACCGTCTGACAAAAAAAGTGTACAAGGCTGATAAAAGAGGAACGAAAAGTAGAGGTCGGCCAAGAAAAAGTTGGCACGATCACATAAATGGGATTTTGAAAGATGGTGATGTTAGAAGTAAGAATAATAGAAGAGCGTGTATGAGACGATGTATGGACGTGAATAAAGCGAGGAATGTATGTCAAGAGAGAGGAGTGTGGCGTTCGGTTCTCTCTGCCTACCCCAAATAGGGAAATGGCGTGATGGTATGGTATGGTACAAAATTTTAGTGACACAGTCACGCAGTATGAACCCAAAGGAAATTTGCTTATGTCGTGTAGATTTTTGATCTGTGCCTTGAAAATAAATATTACTTCTTTAAAATCCATAGAAGTGTAGATTAACACTTCACAAAATATTAAATATTGTATGGAAAATTTCAGCATTTTCATGAAATGAGTCTGTTTAATTAATTAAAATATTTTATTTTGAAAACTTGATAACTCTTTAATGCCATTTAATGAAAGAGATGTGCCTTTTTAGCAATTTGTAAATAAAAATGTCAAATTTTAAGTTTCCTGAGCTTGGGGTCACTTTGAAATATTCGACAGTAAAAAAGATTGATATGCACTGATCAGATATCCTTCAAAGTATAATGGGGTCTAAACGAGTATAAGTTATAAAAAAATCAAAATTTGAAAGTAATCGAACGAGTATATTGTAAGTCTATAATCTATTAAGTAGAAAAATCACATGACACATACGTACACAGATAAATTGTGATGAAACTTTCAGAATACAATCTCGACATGATACCAGTTATCTGCAATTAAAAATAGTCAAAAATTCATAAATTCCTACTTTATCCCCTTGGATTTGTGAGGAGTAAAAAATAAGAAACTGTGAAAAAAGTTGAAATTCATGAGTAAAACAAGTGGGTTGTAGCCAACACTAAACTCTCCACACCATTGTAATTTATTCTTCTTGAAAAGTTGACAATCTCTAAATGCATTTTAATGAAGAACATTTATATTAGATTCTTAAACAAATCTAATATTCCCAGAGGACAAAAGTTTTCACAATACACCTTACACACAAAAACATTGTCACGAAACTCAAAGTATGCACTTTCTACATGATACCTGTTGAGAAATTAAAAGAAAATTGCATTACTAGCAAGATGAGCACGTATGAGACAGTGTATCAAACTTGATGAGGCGATGTATATGTGTCAAGATAGAAGAATGCAATTTTCGGTTCTCACTGCCTACCCCTTGAAGAAGATAGAAGTGGAGGGTAAAAAAAAACACTTGTCTATAGAGACACATACAATAGAAATTAATCACTCAATTTTTCCATACAGAAGCTATTTTATTTCATACAAATATGAAATTTATTTCACATTAATATGGCAGATCATAGATTATGTTCTTTAAATTTTGACAATCCTTGAATTCATTTTTGATGAGTGTATTTTTGTTGTATCAAAATTTCAAACAGTATAAAATATCTAGATTTTCCAGACCGTGAGAGCATTTTGAAAATTTGGACAGATGAAATCATAGAGAAGAAATTAACGGATATCTATGGAAAACTAATCAGCTCTAGATCTATGCACTTAACATATATGATGTTAATATGAAGTCGATCGGACTTATAGTTTGGGCTGTAGAGAGGACACAAAAAGGATAATCCGTACGCCGTACGCCATACATACAAACACATCATGACGAAACTCACAGTGTGCACTCTCTACATGATACCTGTTGAGAAATTGATGTAAAAAAATACGCTTGAAAATTGTGAAATCATGACTGTCCACTATTCCATAGTGTGGAGAGTAAAAAGTAGAAATTTATGAGTAAAAGAAATGATATGAAACCACTGTTATTGTACGTTTTCCCTCCTGGCTGCGGTAATATCTTTCACAAAACGATGTGAGAATTCTAGATGATATCAGAGGCAACAGTCTTTGAATGGGGGCGAAGGGTTCAGTCATCAATAAGCAGGGCTGGGAGGGTGGACTGGACACAGACAGTGGAAGAAGAGGGTCTAAAAGAAATAATAAAAGCAGGAGAGTGGGAGAAGGTCAATTGTACAGTTATTACCAATATAAAGTAAACCCTCGGCTCGCCTCTGTGGAATAACTACGTTGAAATATACGAAACACAGTGCGTATGACAACATGTTTCAAAATATCGCCCATAAGAATGTTACCCCAACAACAATAATGCCAAATAATCACCAATTTATTTTTAGTAATTTCTAGATTAGCAATTTTATTTTAACTCATCACTACGCCGAGGGGATTAGTGAGGTGTTAAGAATTCGTAATTTTAATGCTATTTTTACTCTCCACACTATGGAATAGGGGAGAGTCATGATTTCGCAAAATTTAAGCGTATTTTTTTTACATCAATTTCTCAATGGGTATCATGTAGAGAGTGCACACTATGAGTTTCGTCGTGATGTGTTTGTATGTATGGCGTATACGCCGTACGCCGTACGCCGTAGCATTTATCTTTTTTGTGTCCTCTCTACAGCCCAAACTATAAGCCCGATCGACTTCATATTAACATCATATGTGTAAAGTGCAAAGACCTAGAGCTGATTAGTTTTCCATAGACAACTTTTGATTTCTTCTCTATGAATTCATCATTTACGTTGTTTTTTTGTGTCCTCTCTGCAGCCCAAACTATAAATCCGATTGACTTCATATTGATATCACATGTGTTAAGTCCATAAACTTAGAGCTGATTAGTTTTCCATAGACAACGGTTCATTTTTTCTCAATGTTTCTTTATGATTTCATCTATTGAAACTGAAAAAATGCTCTCACGACCTGGAAATTAGAGATATTTTAATTTGGTTTCAACTATTTATACAACACCAAGAATCTTCATAAAATTGTATTCAAAGTTGGTCAATGTTAAAAGAAAAATATACAACGGTTTCAAAAATTATATTTTATTTAATGGATTTTTGTATGAAACTTATATGTAACAAGAGAATTTTTTTATATTTGGCAATGTTCAGTTCATTGATTTCATATTGATATAAGAATATTAATAGCTTGAACTTAGAACTGATTAGCTTTTCATAGATATCATAAAATTTCTTCATATGATATCACGTGTCAACATTGTAAAAATGCTCTAACGCTCTTTGAAACAAAATTTATCTGCTTTAATTAAAATATTTCATACAACATAAGCATTCTTCACCATACTGCATTAATAGTTTGTCTATCTTAACATAAAAATATACTATCGAATAAAAATGTAATTAGATAAATTTCTATGTATGGAAACGTTCAGTAATTTGATTTCATGTTATAATGTAAAGAGCTTGAACATAGAACTGATTAGCTTTCCATAAATAACAAAAAAATTCTTCATATGATATCACGTGTCCTAATTTTGAAAATGCTCTTGCGTTCTTTAAAACAAAATTTATCTGCTTTTATTAAAATATTTCATACAACATAAGCATTCTTCACTATACTGCATTAATAGTTTGTCTATATTAACATAAAAATATACTATCGGAAGAAAATTTATATTCCTGGTAGTAACATTTAGTATGAATAAAAATGTAATTAGATAAATTTCTATGTATGGAAATGTTCAGTAATTTGATTTCATGTTATAATGTAAAGAGCTTGAACATAGAACTGATTAGCTTTCCATAAATAACAAAGTATGAAGTCAATCGGACTTATAGTTTGGGCTGCAGAGAGGACACAAAAAAAAAACAACGTAAATGATGAATTCATAGAGAAGAAATCAAAAGTTGTCTATGGAAAACTAATCAGCTCTAGGTCTTTGCACTTTACACATATGATGTTAATATGAAGTCGATCAGACTTATAGTTTGGGCTGTAGAGAGGACACAAAAAAGATAAATGCTACGGCGTACGGCGTATACGCCATACACACAAACACATCACGACGAAACTCATAGTGTGCATTCTCTACATGATACCCATTGAGAAATTGATGTAAAAAAAATACGCTTAAATTTTGCGAAATCATGACTCTCCCCTATTCCATAGTGTGGAGAGTAAAAATTTCTTCATATGATATCACGTGTCAAAATTGTCAAAATGCTCTAACGTAAAATTTATCTGCTTTTATTAAAATATTTCATTCAACATTAGAATTCTACACCATACTGCATTAATAGTTTGTCTATCTTAACATGAAAATATACTATCGTTAGAAAATTTATATTCCTGGTAGTAAAATTTAGAATGAATAAAATATTTCATATAACATAAGCATATTTTACCATATTGAGATTGTCAATATTTGTGGTGTGGAGAGTTTAGTGTTGGCCACAACCCACTCGTTTTATTGTAGATTATCAATAAGTATCATGCTGAGATTGTATTCTGAAAATTTCATCTCAATGTATCTGTGTACTACGTGCTGTGGACGGCGTATTTTTTTATTTATTTATTTAGGGACAAATACAGTCTTAAGATACTAAAATAGAATAATGCACTATAAAATAATAATAAACAGACCAATTACATATGTGCACAGATATTAAATATGAAACATTTTAAACATCATAAATTTAGATATAACTAAGATTTGCTGTATGTTTGCCTGTGACGGGAAAGGAAGGGAAGAGAAAAAAAAAGGATGGGAAAAGGATTGTGACAGTTAAATTGTTATATTTTTGTTACAAACAACAACAAAAAATGTAAATAAAAGTATACAAAAGATAATATTAGAAAAAAAAACACAAATAATGAACAGAAAAAAAAATTAAACATACGAGTTCATGCTATACACTTATAGAGAGAATTTTTATATGTGATTTTTTTATTTATTTTAATTAATCGATTATAGTCTTAAGCACTCGTTCGATTCTTTTGAAATTTTGCATATTTACATATCTAACACTAGCTTAGATCTTATTATACTTTGAAGGATATCTGAATAGTGAATCTCAATTTTTATAACTATCAAATATTTAATACTAGAATTAAGAAAAAAAATGTAGTATGTATAATATAAAAGTTTTATTTATTTTTTCGTAAACGTGAGTCCCATTCACCGGTGTCGCTCTATGCTGAGCATCGTCCGAATGATGATGAAATTAAATAGAACTTAAAATTATATACACTAAATTTTTTTCAAGTTCTATCATGTAGTGACAGTTTCAAACATTAAAAAAAATGAAAATCACCCCAAATTCACACAAAACTCGAAATATGTTATTTTAATTTTCTAATTGATAAAAAGGCGCATTACTCTCGTAAAATGGTATTGAAGAATTATCAAGTTTTCATATTGAATATTAAAAGTTAACAAAACTCGTTTCACGAAAATGCTGAAATTTTTTTCACATAAAATTTGATTTGGTAGTGAAGAGTATAGCGTTGGCCAAAACCCACTAGTTTCTTTTTTTTTTTTTTTTCAAATAAAATTTAACAATATTGTGAATAATTATTATTGTTTAATGTGGCTCCAGAAAAGGACAAACAGAATATGATGTGGTAAGGCACGAACCTGACCCTCTTCAAATTATTGTATGTGGTAAGGCATCGGTACAGTGGCTAAGTCTGAGCGGCGTTAATATTTTTTTTTATATAAATATCACAAAATATCCGCCGAATCATTAAATGATATTAAAGTGGCCAGCACTGCAATGTATAAAGACCTCATGTTGAAGTTTAGAATCGCGTCTATTAATATTTACTTTGATAAAATATTATATTTAATCTTAGACAATGTCTACATTTTAAAATGAATGTTTTATTAATTACATGAAGCAAAATTAGTTCTATTTTGAAAATGTCGTATGTTACGTGGATTAAGTCATAAAAAGAATTACTTAATTTCTCTATATGTATAATAGCCTACTTTATGTTTTGTGTGCTGCGTAGAAAAATGTGTCTGTTTTATATATTTATATATAGACAATGATATGTCTCCCCAAAAAATAATACCAGACTCCAGATATGCCTCCATTAATTTTTATTATATGCCTCTAAAGTCAAATAAATTTTAGATAATTAATTTAAAATAAGATTATTTTTATTTGATATTTAAATCTTAGTTTGTTTTGAGGCACCGGCTTAGAATCGTGCTTCCACTCAATTCAATTTTCATCGTTTTCGGGTGTTCATACCCAAGGCCGTAGCCAGAAAATAATTTTTGGGGGGGGGGGTGGTATTAGCGTGCTACGGAAAATACTGGGACCCGTGAATGATGGAGAAGCTTGGAGAATAAGGTATAATGATGAAATATACAGCATCTATAAGACTCCTAGGCTCTCTGTACATGCTAGACTGAGCAGGCTGAGATGGGCTGGGCATGTACAGAGAATGCCGTCATCACGGGCACCAAAGAGGATCCTTGAGGGACATCCGGGTGGAAGAAGAAAGGTCGGCAGACCCAGGCTGCGATGGGAGGATGAAGTGAAAAGGGATGCGGAACAATTACTGCATGTGGCAGACTGGAGGACAGCAGCGGTAGACAGGAGGAGTTGGAGGCGACGATTGATGGAGGCCAAGGCTCGATATGGGCTGTAGAGCCATCGGAAGAAGAAGAAACAAGTCTTCCCGCTAGCGTATCCCCGTGCGAGTACTAAGCGAGCATACAGCACAGTCATCTTAAGTAATAAAGTGGGTGTTTGTCTCACGCGTCCTAGAAAAATAAGAACATCTAAAAATCTAATGTATGTGCGAGCATGTACCAGTATACCTGACTCAGTGTCACACTAGGGTCGTATTACAAGAGTTATTTGAGAAAATGGTAAGGTCCCGTAAAATAGCCATCACAGTCGATTGGAAAAACATAATATGTACTTATTCAATCGATTAAATGAATGTGCAAACAAAGCATTGAATATAACTTACATAAAAATAATAAAATATAAATTTAAAAAAGAACACTGGGTATATTCATAAAATTGTTTCACATATAATATATATACCCATTCGCCAATTACAACACACGGAAGAAGAAACAAATTTAATATAATGATTAACAAACACTTTCTGGCACCTAGTTCAAAAATAATGCGAGGTTAGTGGCCATAATATTACAAGAGTCATTTGAGAAAAATTTAAGAAAAAGTTAAGGTCCCGTACTGCGAGAATACTGCTTACGGAACCTCAACTTTTTCTCACATTATTCTAAAATAACTCCCGTCATACGACCCTTAGGTTGGTTTACACCTTTCCTAACATAGAAAAAAAATCAACCTTTATAAGTCTAGCAGTCGTTAGCTCTTGGTCCAATATATTTATTTATATATATACGCCCTTAATAGGGCATTTACAATAAATACAAGATAAATACAACAATGTTGGCACCACAAAACAACAATAAGTATAAATACATCAATAACATACATAATAAAAAATAGTTAAAGGCAGGACAATAAACAACATAATACAACATAATAAAAGAAAATATGGGTAAATGATAAAAAAACTAGACATTAAAGAAGAAGAAAAAAATAAACAAAGCAACGTAAAAATCAAAAAATATAATAAGCGCGAAGCATCCTTTTGAAACCATCTATATTCTTCTTCTTCTTTAAGTGCCATGTTGGGTCCCCCCAGCGTCGGCGATCACTCCGGCGAATGTCTCCCTGTCCTGGGCTACTCGGAACAGCTCCTCCACACTCCGGATGCCGGTCCATTCTCTCACATTGCGCAGCCAGGACATTTGTTTTCTGCCGGGTCCTCGGCGTCCCTCAATCTTGCCCTCCAAGATGAGCTGGAGAAGGCGATATTTATCTCCACGCAGCACATGACCCAAGTACGAGATTTTTCGGACCTTGATGGTAGACAACAACTCCCTATTTGCTCTAGATCGCCTCAGGACTTATAAAGTTAATAATAATAAATTTGGATAATTTATATTTGTATTTTTGATTTTTTTTATATGTTATAATTATATATTAGACATAAATGGGTTACATAAGTAAAGACTGT
Source organism: Molanna angustata (assembly GCA_963576475.1). Classification (NCBI taxonomy): domain Eukaryota; kingdom Metazoa; phylum Arthropoda; class Insecta; order Trichoptera; family Molannidae; genus Molanna; species Molanna angustata. The sequence continues at coordinate 5,028,377 of OY754981.1, forward strand.
GTCAGTTAAAATGAATTGTAAAGCTATTCCGACACAAGCACTGCTTAGTGGAATAGTTCTTATCCACTGGATGTTGGTACTGATAGATTGTATTCATTTTGTCAGTGCCAACATGTTATACTAAATTGTCAATTTTTAAAAAAAAATTTTTTTTGTTCTATGTTTCACTGTCGTATTGTTGTAATTTTTTATGTATGGTTATTGTGGATTTAAATAAATAAATAAAATAAATAAAAATAAATATAGCGCCGTTTTTGTGAATATCTCACCTCAAGGGCGCTGAAAAAATGATTACGTTGTATCATTTCGGCTCTGGTAAGATTTGCGAAAAAGGTGCGTTTTGAGTTTTTTTCTGAACGAAGATATACCTATTTTCGGTTTGTCTGAGGGTGTGTGGGAGCTTATTCCATGCATTTTGTCCTGCCACAGCAAATGCACGACCACCGAAATTAGTTGTGTGCACCCTGTTTATTTCAACTAATTTCCCAACCATGGATGAAGAAGCAGAACGAAGTGATGATTGTCTGTCATTTATTGAAAGCGGAATGCACAGTTCGGAGAGGTAAGTAGGAGCCATACCACGAAGTGCTTTAAAGATTATGAGACAAAGCTTATATTCAATTCTTTCGGGGACTTTAAGCCAATGTAGATTGCGAAGATGGTGAGAGATGTGAGAAAATGTGAGAAAAAGAGGCTCCAGTGATGAGTCTGGTTGCAGCATTGAAAACTGTCTATTGTGTATATTAAATATATTAACATCACTATATTGGTTTCCAAGGCGGTGCAATCTATGTATTGGTGAGTTAATAATAAAGCTATTCTCTTTATGAAAAGGTGCATTTTGTCGCGAAGCAAACCTTGTAGGTACTCTGAATTTTATCATTTCAACTAGATCAGGTGTGTCCAATATACCGTTGATTATTTTAAATAAACAAATTAAATCACAAATCTTCTACTGTTTAATAGTTTCGATAAATTAAGAACACTCATTAGGAAATCATAATTTAATTTTTGTAAAGGAATGGATAATTTATAATTTATAAATATAATGGATACATTTTGAAGTTGGCATGATAGTTATTGTGTTGGGGTCGTCAAACGTTCGTCCGTATCCTCGTGTGCCGTATATATCTGCACGGGATTACACGGGTCCCTTAATAAATTATTGTCAGCACAAATATTCTAAAACACAAACAATCCCCGCCAGGCCATACCAGGTCCGAGTACAGAACGAGGCTAATAAATTCCTAACACGGCTTATCGCAGGTATTACAAAAAAACATTATAACTATATACATACATACATACATACAGACATGCACAAAAAACGATATAAAAACCAGCACAGCAGTTTAATTATATTATAGAAAATTCTATTGTTGGTTGGTATATTCCCGTCTCGTGGACACATAATTTGGACATATAATTATATTTACTTATTTATTTATTACAAATCCAATAATATATGACATATTAAGTAAATGTTATTAGCAAAACATAGTAAAAAAATATTATTTATATACAGGGTTATGTACAGGCTTAGTCGTACTGAATATTAAAGGACGTTATTATTCAGGTCATTTCTGATGGATTTGATTCTATAATATGATGTCCGAAACTTAACCGTTATGGAGATATTGAATTTTATTGATTTAAAAAAAATGGCTATTTTATCATTTTTTACGGATTAGAGGTCTTAGGGTCAGTTTATTTTATGTATCTACATAGTTAGAGGGCATGTCAATTAATAAAAATGGTTAACAAAAACTGAACCTATTACTAACAGCTTAAAGAGACAGCTCGGCAACGATTACATAGAATAAAAGAATTATCACATAGTATTTCTTAATTTGAAACGCTTTTTTGAAAAAAAAAATTATGGAACTTATTCTGTAAATAATTGTAAAAACTTTTACGTCTCTTTAGCTATTCAAAAAGGTATAACACTTGCTATTTAATGGGCAAAACATTGACCAAATAACAGTTAAGGTAGTAGAGGGTACATTTTAGTTTGAGGAAAAAGTAGCTAAAATACGTAAATAAAACAAAAAAAAAACAGAGCAATATTTTTATAATTCATGTTCGACATGGCCGCCGCTATTTCTTACACAAATTGTCATTCTTTTTCTTAAATTACTATTAAACATGAATTATTAAAATATATCATATCAATATGAAGTCAATCGGGCTTATATAGTTTGTATATATATTTGGCCTGTAGAGAGGTCACAAAAACAAATCATGTCTATGGAGAACTAATCAGCCCTAGGTCTATGCACTTCACACATAATATTATCGGCCGTCGGCCTTCATGGCTCAGTTGTTTAGGTATCTGACTGCTGATCCAAGGGTCCCGGTGGAGACACAATTTTTAATTGTGTTTTCAGTCTGGATCTATGAGACGATTAATACCATAAGTCACCAGAATGTGGCAACTTGTTATATATTCTAAATTTAGTTATCACCTTATTTAAAAACTAATCTATTTTAATCTAAGCTCTCATCATAAGTAGTTTATCTTAAATTACATCTATTATGTAATCTAACCAATAAATGATAATTATTTTTCGACGAAATAAGAAACAACCCGATAGAGTCCTATCCTATTGATGTAGGTACCTCATGTGATAAAAATAAATTAATTTAAATTTACTAATACAATTAATTCTAATGCCACATTATAACAAGTACTGAAAAAGATTTTTTTATTTTTTAAAGCATACAATAAAAATGAAACATTTTTTTTTAAATATGATATTCAATCATAGACATGTATAATGATCGTTGCGCACGAACATAAAGTAATCACGTTCGAATTTTCAGATATATTCTAGAATAAACTATAAAAATTACAGTGTATATATACATACCATCCAAAATGTGGCAACTTGTTATTGGGTGCGTGTTAAATTAATATTTGACATAGTACCTACTTGTTAATTGCCCGAGAAGCAATATTCAATAAATAAATAAATTTGGGATAACCAGCGACAGGTGTACGGGTGTACTTTACCTTATAAAAAAAGCACGACACATGAGTGTATACCCACACACGAGTCTTGTCTCACCTAAAAACTACACTCATAATGTGTGATGGTGAACCCCATCGCTGAACTATGTGAGATATTATTGTTGCCTTTTGTATTTTCGATTACCCGGCTCTTGCTGGACAGCCGAAAATGATGGTAATAGAACAGAGTGGAAAGACTATTGTAAGCCAGTGTCTCATAGCATCATAACAGTATAGTTAAACTTTTTTTTTTCAAAAATATTGTGGCGCCGCTGTTTAACGATCACAGAGGCACCTACTTATCTTTGCGCAGCTGCAACGCGCACGCGCAAATCCTGATCGTCGGGAAGCCAACTGCAATAGATCCTGCCCGCTTTATTCGTGTGCCAATCGGCTAGACGTTAACACTGTGTCCATTGTTTATCTATATTTATAAAATTAATATCGACTCAAAGATCGCGAACATTTGTAAATTTATTAAGTGTATATTTATAAAGTACTTGAACCAATAATAACATTGTAAACCGAGTAAGTCCACTTTTAATTATGAAACCCATCATCACTCAATTACTATTACAATAAAAAACTTATTATCAAATTATAAATTTATATTATATAGTTGGTGTATATTGTTGGGAGATTATTTGAACACGCAACTTTAAATTAAATTATATTAAATACTTAATTAAATAAACCAAATCCCTACACCATTCACACCTCCTATAATATAAAACAAGTTTTATGATAATTTGACTGATATTTTTGTATATATCCCTTGAGACGTACTAAATCAATAAAGTAAATTTGAGAAATACATTAACTTAAAAAACAACAATGAATTTTCCAACAAATTTATCATATATGCAAATCATACAATAAAAAAAAAATTGAACGATAAAGTTTTTCTTAGATAATATGCGTTGATATCTCTTTCTTTATTGGATATTTAATTTTATCAGAAACGCTAAAAAAATACACTTCCAAAAATAATTCTTCATTTTCATTAAAAATACACAAAATTCCCATATAACCGATATTCATTATTCGAAATTCAAATATCAGATATAATAATGTAATACAGATCGTTTTTTACTCAACACTTTTTTTATCAAAATGAAGAGTTATGATTCCATAATAATTTGTAAATATTATACGCTGAGAATAATTATTATGTAACAAGACAATGTATGACACGGTAAGATATGAGGACATTAGGAAGTAATTTAAAATAAAGAAGAATGTCATTAATTGAATACATTGAGATGGTTTAACCACCATGGAGAGAAAGAATGAGGAACGCCTGACGAAACAAATGCAATACGGACAGGAATGGAATGAGAGGTTGGGGCCGTCCAAGAAATAGATGTCTCGACCATGTGAATGACATTCTGAAAGATGGAAATACCTAGTAAAAGCTTGTACATTGAACAGCAGACGAACATGTGTGAGACGATATATGAATTTTGATGAAGCGATGGAGAAATACTTAGTAAAAGCTTGTACATTGAACAGCAGACGAACATGATTGAGACGATATATGAATGTTGATGAAGCGATGGATGCGTGCGATGATAGAAAAAATGGCGTTGGGTTCTCTCTGCCTAACCCGTAAGGGACATGGCTTGACGTAATGTACCTATGTATTTTCATATATTTCTTAATTTTTCTATTTTTTATTATGTTTTATTTCTACTTTTTTGTTTGATCTGTTATTTTGTTTTGTAAGGATATAAATGTTCTTGCTGCAAGGGAATGTTCATTGTTTTAAGGGAAAAGATTATATTTATGAGTTGATTTATGCTGTATTATGTTTAACTTAAAATTTTGTAATTTATTATAGCTATGCCTTCAGTATAGCTATGCCTTCAGTATAGCTACAAGTCGATAAAAAAGAGAACAAATGAAAGAATAAACAAGATTTAAATAAAACATAAAAAAATAACAATAATAAAATACATACCCACATATAAGTTCACACAAAATAAACATGCTTTCTTTTAAAAGCTGCAAAATCGTTTTATAGAATATCGATTGCAGATTAATCGACAAAATTATTCAATTTATAACTACGTCTGACAAAAGAGTTCTGCGCATAATAAGTCTTACACAAAGGAATAGCAAATAATTCATTCGATCTAGTACTGCGTAAAGGGCAACGATGGGCAATTTTCTCCAACAAGTTATATATTCCCCGATTCTTCCATGTCTTCCACACCTCCACCCGTTCTGCTTATGGGCACAAGTAACGGCCTCTTGTAGAATTCTGAAAGAACACACAAAGAACATAAAAGAGTCTGGAGAACTCTTAAACCTTGCAGACACTGCGCGTAATATGCCAAATAAAGAAAATTATAAGGAAACAGCTGGCCCACCGTTCACTTAAAGTAAAGAGTATTTTTGATAAAAGTCTTGATATCCCTGAAGTTTCTCTTCGTGGTTATAAGGTCCACATATCCAACGGGTCCAAATCAATTCTTCTTCTTCTTCTTCTGGGTCACAATCCTAGGATTGGTCTGCACCAAACACTCGATCTTTCCACTTATCTATCGTCCGCTAGTCTCTTCGTCTTTTTGTTACTGCTACAGCGCACGTCACCGATTATCTGGTCTATATAGGTAGTTTCTGGGGCGACCTCTACAGTTGCCCCCATCAATCATTCCTTCGATGATGGTAAAAAGCAGGCCTGGGTGCCGGATGTTGTGGCCTATCCAAGTTGTTCTCTGTTGGGAAATAATTTTCATAAGTTGCCATCTCTCTCCAACCCTACTTATTACCTCGTCGTTGCTGATGTGTTCTGACTAGTGAACTTTAGTCATACGCCTGTAGCACCACATCTCAAACGCAGACAGACTCGTTTCGCGTTGGCCGATGGTCCATGTTTCACAGCCATATAGCAGTACACTCCAGACAAGAGTCTCGATCAAATTTTTCCTAATTTTTATGGAAATATTAGGGGATTCAAAAATTGTTGATCAATTAATTCCCTCATATTATTGCTTTGGGCCCATAGGATTTATTCAGAAGTCCAATCAGGCGTTACCACAAAGCTGACATGAAGACGAATCGGATAAGTGAAAACGAAAAAGATAACTTATGAAACTGCCGTGTCCAGTAAGGAATAAATTTTATTTGTCATTTTTTTTTTGATGACTAGATATTTCCAAATTATTTTTTTATCAATACAACAAAAGATAGTTATTCATAAAAGTTTTCAATCCAAAGAATCAAGATTTTCATTAAAAATTTATTCAAATGATTTTTTTCTCTGCTGAGAATCAAATCAAGGACGCCAGCACAGAAACCATGTGGCTTACTACTATGCTAAAGCGGTCACTAATGTATTAACTTTTCAATCTCTTTCGTGACATTGTTAAATTTTAGAGTTAAGCGTTGGCCACAATCCACTTGTTTCTTTTTCAGGAATCAGACGTAGAAAAAACATCTATACATTATTTATTTTCATTTCCCGGAAAAATTCAAAACTTCAGTATCGCCCCGAGTTTAAAAATATTTACGTTATACGCTCGGGATACTTTCACGACATCGAAAACTTGGCGCGTTTTTTTCGCGCAATTTTTATATTCTTCCCGCCAAAGAAAAACATATCCACGGAAAGTGTTTGGGAGTCTATTTCGATCATTTTTTCCGGTTTCCTGTCGACTTCCGATTTATCACAATGGGAAAATCATAAACAGGGAAACAGCCCGAAAAATCCACGAGGTTATGAATAATGGACCATAATCTTTAATATTATTTTTATTCAACAACAAAAAATATAAGTTTTTTTTATGAGAAAAGAAACAAGAAACATTGACATATATGAGGAAATATATCAGAATTATATTACCTTATATTGAATAATAAATACAACAAAAATAGTATAAAATTAGAACGAAAAAAAATACTTAGATGTAATTTATATTCTTTATATATGGTTTACAATATATACACATAAGGAAAAATGTGTGTTATATAAAAATACACTTTTTTCCTTATATGTAGTAACAAAATATTACATTATATTATTTAATTGTATTTTTTTATATAAATATACGACCGATAGCTATTAATAATTACATGTTATACACAATACAAATAAAAATAGTCATCACAGTCGATTGGAAAAATATGTACTTATTTAATCGATTGAATGACTTTGCAAACAAAACATTAAATATAACTTGCATAAAAATAATAAAATATAAATTAATAAAAGAGCACTAGGTATGTACATAAGGTTATTTAACAAATAATATATATATTCTATATCCATTCACCAATTACTAAATACGGAAGAAGAAACCAATTTGATATAATGATTAACAAACACATCCTGGCACCTGGTCCAAAAATAATGTGAGGTTAGGAGTCTTTTTACAAGAGTTATTTGAGAAAATGGTAAAGTCCCGAACTGTTAGCGTTAAATAGTAAGCGTTAGTGTTAGTCTCTAAATAGTTATTGTTAGTGTTAGTCTCTAAATAATTAGTTTTAATGTCATTTTTTTTGCTTATTCTTTTTTCTTGGTGTCAGTCTCCATAGTCCTGAGATAGAGAGGCGAAATCGAAACCCTCATGATAACTCATATCATGTATAAAGTTTAGTTTCACTGCATCCAACTCATTTATACTATTCAAAAATACATAAATGACAATATAATTTTTCATTCCCCGTCTCCCGAGGAAAACTTGTTCTGAGACGAATCACAACAATCTTATAAAGTTCTATAATATCATGAGATATTATAGATCTCTGTAATATAATTATATCCACGTTATGGGTTATCATGAGGGTTTTGATTTTACCGGACTATCCCTTCATGTCCAATAACTTTTTAAACTTTATTTAATAACTGTCGAATTTTGACCTTTGTGTGTTCAAAAGTAAATATTAATTAGGTACCTACGTACAAAAAAAATTATATTTTTCCAATATTGTTATACAATTTGAGAAAAAACAGGCGCATATTACGGTTCATTGTTTCATCATATTTTCAAGTAGGTACTGAAATATGAAGCTTGCCGATTTCTATCAAGCCTTGAACTAACAAAATATAACAAAATCACAACAGTTAAGAATGTAAGTAGGTAATCCAACAAAAACACATTACCTACCCCGGCTAAAGTTTGAAAATTAGTTGTATCAGGTATTATGATTTACGATATTTACGCGTGACTATTGAATAATAGTAATAATTCTCTCCATCCACTCTTCGAAAGTGTTACAGCGCCAGATGCTGTAGTTGTCAACTTGAACTGAACGCACCTGTCTGGTCCACAGTGATGGGAGGTCGGTGTGAAGGTGGTAAATCACCCACAGGTAGATACGTTGGATTCATATGATCCAGATGTTTGGTTAGTTGTTCACCATAATATTGATTTTCCATTACATTAACCATCAATTCCCCAAATACATAAACGCTATCTCTCCAACTCTCTATAGTGATACCCGGCGTTTCACTAGTGTGACAAATCCTGCAAAATATAATCTTTAATATTTGAATCAAAACCAATGAAAAGGCGAATAAATATAGGCACCGGTTTAACATCATAGTCTTTCCACATGTTTTTCTGTTATCATAGTTACAGGGTGTCCCTTAAAAGCCGGGTAATCAAAAATATAGCAGACAAAATACGTAAAATCTCACATTGTTCAGTAATGATGTTCACAATCTATTTATTTGTATCTTATTATACACATTGTTTGAACACTGGCAGGTTTACAGCCAAACGGCAATTTCTTTCAACCAACCAGAGTTGATTATTATAGACAATGCAATGTGTATAGCAATTAGGTTATGGCATGTAAAAATAAAAAAATATATATAATTAATCCTAGGGTCTGGAGGAGTTTATTTAATTAGAAATATTATATATTAGAAAGTTTGCGATTTTAAGTACGTGTTCAAATTACTTCCCAAAAACATACACCACTATATAAAATATTTCAATATGATACTCAGTTAATTTAGTTTATGTACATAGAAATAGTAATTGAGTGATGAAGGGCTTCATAATAAAAGAGGACTTATGTACTTGAATTATATATATTTTAAGTTCAAATTGATTACATGTTACGGGAACCACGTTTCCTTCCTCAGAAGGATTCATTTTTTTCCTCAGGAGGAGACATTTTTTTTTAATATTCATAGTGAAAATTGAACTTAGTGACATCGTTTCCATAATATTTAGGGATGACTCTCAATAGTTTGATACTTAATCTCCATATAAACTGTATAATATTTAACAGATTTTTAATTATCTCAATAGAGACGAAGTTGGAATATTTATTGTAGGAGAACCGGGAAATCAAGGCACCTACAGGGCTTACGACCTGTCATCGGCTAGTTTACGTGATCACTTTATGCGCTTGCGCAACGTTCACCAATTATGCCTTTGTAATGAGATGAGTGTATAATATTTATAATTTATAATTAATTAAAATAAAATATAACTTAGATAAAAAGCGACATTTGTAAAAGCTGTCATATATTGATAGTTGTTTAGTTTGGTTCAGAACCATTTGAATGATAACATTGAAGCATGTTATCAAAGTAATAAAAGAACATTTAGACAGATGTCGCCCAACTAGAATATATAATATTATTTATATATTATTTTAGCTGTTTCTATGCTAGGGTGAATAATTAAAATATATAAATAATATTGAATAGGGAACAATAAAAAGTTGTAATTAAGACATAAAGAACAATAGATTATTATTCTAGATGACCTCCTCTAGTAAAAAACATTGATTATAACTTGTATACAGAACTAATAATTCTTGAATTTATATTATTTAAAAATTGTAGTAAAATTTTATTGTTAAAAACAAGTTTAGTGAAAATCAAATCTACCACCATCCAAGAAAATTACTCTCTGGAATAGAGAGATATTTCACAATACATACCATTAAACTGTTTTCATATTCTGGGTAGGAAAAAAGGAATGACCTCCAAACTATACTATCCTTACATACATTGATATCCAGGAAATACGAGCAAGACGAGATAATGACCATTGCTGCTCCCAAAAACCAAAGGGCATCTTTCTTCATCTTAAATTATTTCCTTGTATCCTCATCTCTTACCATGTCATACATCGTTATGTTTTGAATTCCGATTCAACTATTTTTTTTCGATTTTTATTTTTTTTATTTTACTTTAAACTAACAAACATACAGTCATTATATATAAACAAATATTACAACAAATTCAATTTTAACAATATATCATAGACCAATTTTGTTTGAGGATATTACATTATCTTTTTAAGCTGCACAGTGTAAAACAATTGCTATTTAAAATTCAGTAGGTACTCAAAATTCAGAAAAAAGGACTAAAAGAGGGAAAGGAAGGTTGTGGCATTCGCAGTCAAAAAGAAAAAAGCAGGAATCAGCTTCCGTAAACCTTCTTAGGGTCTCAGAGATGGCATTTTTATATTTTATTTTAGTATGTCTAAAAATATCCACATTCTTAAAAAAACATTTTAAATGTTACATGCCCTTTGGATGAATGAATTTTGAACATAGTTTTGCAGAGAGGCAATCTAAAAGTAAGATTTGTTCTAGTACTACGAAAGGGACAATTAATTGGAAGACTCCCAACAAGAGACTCAGAGTCAACGGCACCATCAATAATTTTATGTAGGTACGTTATGTCTGCAATGGTCTATTTTCTAATGATGTTATTTTATGATGACGAGCGGAAAGGATTCTATCATCAAAGGCAAGACGGCATTTATAATCAAGGTGTTTCAAAAATTTATTCTGAACTTTTTCTGAACATTTTGGACGAAAGACATTTCTGAATGGCATCGTAAATGAATAATACAGACGTACAAATGACATCCATAAAATATGTAATATATTCCATGTGGTAAAGCAGTTATATAGCTTTTTAACCCGCTTCTGAATAATCCAGAGGCGCTGCCCGGCCAAGCGTGCGGCGATCAATCAAGGCAGGGCCGCTACAGCATACATCATGCCCAACCTGACGAGACAGGTCTTGTCAATTCAGGGACACTTCAAGACGCTTTTTGCGAATACTTTTTACACTTTTTTTTTCACCCGAAGGGGGCTAATATGTTGTGTCAAGGATGAATAATGACACACCAAACACCACTACAGCCACATACACCATATTTATTATATACAACGCCATCATATTGTGCCATGGAAAGGGATGTCACCATTATTTTACTCCCTTTTCACAAACAATTAAATTTCTTTTATTTTAACTTTTTTCATTCATTCGTACCATCACGGCATATCCCGAAATGTAGAGTATCCAGCGGCAGGTTTCGGGTGTGCATTACCTTATGAAAGTGATAACGACACATGCGTGTATACCCACACACCAGTCTCGTCACACCTCCAAGGGCACAGCATTCAGAATGGGTGGTAAACCTCATTGCTGTAGGTACTATGTAAGATGTTATTGTTGCCTTTATCTTGCCAAGAATAAAAAAGAGTGGAAGCACCTTTCTATGCCGGTGCCTCATCCACTAAGTATTTATAAATACTGTGGTGATTCAAAGTAGTGAATTTGCAATGACATTTTATCAATAGACACGTTATATGAGAACAAAACGCATTACAAAAAATGGTACAGTCTAAGGAATTCTTTCAACAACACCAAGAAAGAGCAAGGAATGACGAAATAAATTAGTGGGAAAGAGATACTAAAACAATAAATATTCAGACACTGCATACGTACTTTCTCTTTTACTCCGGTATAATAACATAATATTTATCTTTTACACATATAGAAAATTTTGGCGATCGGATCTCTCTGCCTACCCCACGAGGGACATAGCGTGATGGTATGCATGTATGTGTATTAATATGCCTTGAAAGCCTACAATATTAATACGAATATGGGAATAATCGAGTATGTTTTTTTGAGGTGTGGTGATTGACGGATATAAACAATTAGTTCTGGAGATAGCAACGTTTTCGATTAATGATTTTTTAAAATGCTGTTTTTTTATATTATATTATTTCTGATTGAATATACTCGTAGGCATAAAAAGGGTGAATTTGGCACCTGCGGGACTATTCCGGTTCTTTTATCGCGGTAATATACACAAGTTTTTACGCTACATGTGTTTCATATAGCAGATCATTATTCTGTTTTCCGCGAACACTAGCGCATGATGTCGAGAAAACCTGCGTTAGCCGTTCGTAACGCGGTATTCTGATAGGAGCGTAATACGTATGACATTCGACAGGTGAATTTATTCGCAATGTTTTATGCGGCATATCGAGGTGGTATTGAGTTTTGTGTAAAGACATAAAGCGACGCATACATATATTCATTCGTTTCACAGATTATAGTTGTGAATGACAGCTCCTGATACTTAACTTTCACATTACATTCTGTGATGCGTAAAGATTAGTGGAACTTATCGCAAAATATTACACGTGAATGGGAATAAGGCCCATGGGAGTTATTGCGTTTACCAGTTCGCATCCTCTGTATAGATGAAAATTGCAGATTTTTTTTTTATTGGTAGATAGAGTTATACAGTCTACACAATTTATAAAACAGACAATGTACATTGCTTTATTAGTGGACCAGTGAAAACTCCATGCATTATTCAATAGGATAATATTTGTTTATTGGTTGATAGAGAGTCATACAGTCTACACAATTTATAAAACAGACAATGTACATTGCTTTATTAGTGGACCAGTGAAAACTCCATGCATTATTCAATAGGATAATATTTATTTATTGGTTGATAGAGAGTCATACAGTCTACACAATTTATAAAACAGACAATGTACATTGCTTTATTAGTGGACCAGTGAAAACTCCATGCATTATTCAATAGGATAATATTTATTTATTGGTTGGTAGAGAGTCATACAGTCTACACAATTTATAAAACAGACAATGTACATTGCTTTATAAGTGGACCAGTGAAAACTCCATGCATAATAATGCATGGAAACTCCATGCATAATAATGCATAGGATAATATTTATTTATTGGTTGATAGAGAGTTATATAGTCTACACAATTTATAAAACAGACAATGTACATTGCTTTATCAGTGAAAACTTCATGCATTATTCAATTGGAAAAAAATTCAAATAATATATAATTGATAAACCAGTAAAAAAAAACACAAAAATTAGACATTTTAACATTATTTCAATATAATTTGTACTTGCTTGTTATAAACCTATAAAATCCGTCCCTTTGAGAAATATGTAGATACACACCGTTACTGAAATATGTAAATAATTTATATAAAAAAGAAGATGATTTTTTATTTCACAAATATTCCCGGGTGTGAACTGAACAATTCACCAAGTTTCATTGTAATCAGATGGATGGTATAAGAGCACTAAAAAGACTTACAAAGATACAAATGATTCTAAAATCTGCAATTTTCACCTATAGAAAGGGAATGCGCACTGGTAAACTCAACCACTTCTAGGTTCCAGACTTCATGGGCGTATCTAGAACCTTCGGACTAGGCAAACCCTCAACAGAAATAGGGAAATATCGAAAAATTTATGTTTAAAATTACATACCAAAATAATATTTTCATATGTGCTCCTTGTCAAGCATCGTATCTACATGAATGAATGAATGAATGAATAGTATATTTCCAACAGTATAAATATTACGTAGGAACAAAATACAATTTATTTTATACCTAAACACAATTTTACAATTATTAATTTTTTTTCCACAAATTTGAAAATTTTACTGCCTCGCTAGACATAGTTTGTTCTGAGGCAGTACTAGTTAAAAATTGCTATTATTTTTTTTTACAAATTCCATTCACTTAGAACATTGACAACCAGGATGAATAACTAAAACCTCTATCTCAAAAAACGAGTAATGAGGTCTTTGAAATTTTTCTCATCATGCTATATGTTTTATTCAATATCTATCATTATTCTATTATAAATCTTATAGTATGGTTTCAATAAAACAGTCAGAAATTATTAGGTCTTGAATTTTTTAACATAATATTCATAGGCAACCAAGATTTTCGGCTTCTATAAGCAATTCCGCTACTGAATGAGTCTTGCCTTTTTCATACCTATATTTAATAAGGAAGAAAATATAAAAAAAACCCACCATTAAAAGGTGAGTTGTTTTTGACGTCTATTTGACATGTAATAGTGAATGTGAAAGTTTCACAACTTTGTATTAATATGTCCTACGTAAGTATATAACATTATTATATGTAGGTATATGTGAATAAGCTAGTACATAAGAGTATTTCGCGATTTCAGACCCACTACGCAAAATCATGTGTATAAATCATGCAAATTCCATCGAGAGGGTTAACTTGGGGAATAATTTAAACGGTATTATGTACGCATATCACTACACTACAATCTGTACCCTCTTCAGGAAAAAGTAAACTGTACAAGAAACGCACACACACGTCTATATTGTAGGTATAATATGTATATATTGGAAAATGATCGTGAATCTATAATATTCTATATCGGGGACATTAAGTTATATGTAACTGTCACATGACAATTTCTCATTCTAAATTCGAAATAATATTCTACATTTTTTATAAGTAGTTCTATTTTCAAATTTAATTCAATGCCCATGTTGTATTATGTACCAACATGATAAACAATATTATTTAATAAAAAAATATCAAAAACTTCATAATATATCACAAATACTTACTTAAGCCGCATTGACACAGTCAGAGTGCGCTCGGATCGAGCACACTCGGATACCTACTCGGACGCCACTCGACTTATGTCAACCGGTAATACGAGCCCGCTCGGATGACGGCGTCCGATCCGTGGAATTATATTTCACGAAGGAAATTTCCAGATGCGCCCTACTCTGTACGCCTTAAAATCCATTGATGGGTCCAAATTTTCCTTTTGAGTTGCTTATTTTTTTCCTTGTAGTGGTTTTCCAACTCTTTAATATTTATGTGTCTGCAACAAGTCCGACACCTTGCAGCAACAGATCTGTCTGTGCCATATTTATGACCTTAAAAACGAGTAAAAACGCTTGTGTGTAAAATGAAAACGAACACCTTACAGCAACAGAGCTGTCGCAGTTATGATTTTGAATCCGAGTAAAAAAGTTTGTGTGTAAACAGTGGTTTACACACAAATATACGGATAGTGATCCGTGTACACTCGGATGAAGCTTACTCATACGAGTCCACTCGGTCCGATCATACTCTGACTGTGTCAACGTGGCATTACTTCCGATGGCCAAGCAACTCAGGTAGAGTTTAGCCTCCTGAACAATAGCTTTCCAAGCCTTCCTGTCAGCTGCAGTGGACTCCCAGTCATCACAAGCATTCAGCACGTTCAGATCTCGGGTAACTTTGTCCATCAATCTCTGCCTTGGTATTCCCAGGGGTCTCTTGCCCACATGGTTATTTTGCAGGATACGTTTTGTGGCTCTTTCTTCCCCTAATCTGGTAACATATCCAATCCAAGCTAATCTTTGTACCTGATTTCGCTGGTGATTAAAGGTTTTCCTGTTAATGCACGAATTTCCTCATTGCTTCGTGGTCTCCAGGTACCTGCCGCAATTCCTGGTCTTGGGCCTAATACGTTAGCAGTCTTTGTTGGTCCTTGAGTGTCATGCACCAGGACTCGGCACCATACGGGATTACTGGTTTAATTAGGCTATTATAGACCTGATGTTTCACTCTTCGCGATATGGACTTTGGAGACGGGAATGCTCCCAGTGCTAATGCTGCAAATACATCTGTTTTAAAACGAGTTTGTTGTGGCCAACGTTTTACTCCTCACTATCAGGTTACTCTTGAATTGAAGTCATATTACAAAACCCAACAAGTATGCAAAAAAATTATTCTAAACAAATAGTGTCAATAAGCTTAACTTATTTTTATTTTTATCACAGTACCTTCGACTTATATATTTTGTATGAAATCTGGTTATAACTCAGACATTTTTGTACAGTGCTCCATATTTATATAGATATTTTATGTATATGCTATGGCTTCATTTATGTCTCTGTTTTTATATTGTTTTATATTTTTACATTGTTTACTTTTTACATTGTTAGTTGATTTTTTCATATAGAAACCCACTGATAACCTATTATGGTTAGTGGAATCTTTGGTTATATTATTTTTCATGTATTATTCTGTTGAAATAAATTAAAAAAAAACTACATGAAGTATTCAAATATCTTTGGACAATTTTCAACATTTTTATGAAATAAGTGAGTTAAATAATTTTTGATTTTAATATTTTACTATGAAAACTTGATAATTCTTCAATGCCATTTAATGTAAATAATGTGCCCTTTTACCAATTTGTAAATAAAAATTTCATATTTAAAGTTTCCTGAGCTTGGAGTCACTTTGAAAGCACTGACTGGATATCCTCCAAAGTATAACGGGGTCTTAGCGAGTATAAAAAATATGCAAATATTTATAATTTAAAAATAAATAAATGAGTTCTTTAGTCTTTAATTGATAAAGTAGAATAAACACGCCGTACATAACACATAGCACACAGCACACAAAAAGATAAAATCATGATGAAAGTTTTAGAATACAAACTACAAACTCAATACTAGTTGATTATCTACAAAAAAATAACCTTATTAATTACGAATTCATACCTCCCCCTAAATTCCCTTTGGGTAGTGAGGAGTTAAGATATATCTTGGATCTATGAAATATTATACCTACTGCATATAACAAAAAAAAATCCTTAAGAGGCTATATAGTGTATTTTGAAAATAACTACCCCAGTACCCTAAAAGATATGTCTTTGAAATAAAGAACAGTTTTTATTTACATATTCATTATATTGCAGGAGTTTTTTGAAATTTTTATTTGTTTGATACTTAATTTTTTATTGTATGCAACTTAAAACACAAGGCATATGAAGAAGATTTTTACTTCAATCGAAAGAGAATATGAAAAACTACCGGCTGAGTTTTTTATTATAATATTTTAATTACTTTTGTTGCTATTTGAAAAAAACTCTAAATTTTACCTTTTCTACAAGAAAAATGTTTTATATCACAGATCTCTGGGCTCCAGAAAAGCTAAACGCGGTGAATTGTGCGAGGATTTCATAGCAGCGCATGCTCTTTCAGTCATTAACGATCCCACTAGCCCACCTACTTTTTCTAGTACCGTCGGTTCTGGTCACATCGATGTTACTATTGCCTCTTCCCGAATTGCAGACAAAATCAGCCAATGGTGTGTCCATGTGGACGCTTCTTGCAGCGACCATGAACTCATCACTTTTTCTGTACGTTCATCCTAAGTTGAACAGCACATCCCTTCTCTAATTCCTGGACGTTTTCGCACCAAGTCTAATCGTTTAATTGATTTTGACTTTGAGTTTTCTCGCTTCCTTGATCACTTCAATCACACTCTATTGACAACACATGAAATGGCATCCGCCCTTACTGATAGCATTGTCACATGTGCTGAAAAAACTATTGGCAGATCAATACCTCGAAAGCTAATGCCAAATACGTGGTGGCATTCCGGTCTTGACGCTCTAAAGCAATGTGCATCACGCTCTCGTCGAGCCCTACGAACAGGTCGTAGTCGAAACTACACAGGTTCTACTATTTCAAGCCTTTACTGTAGTTACAGACAGGCCCACAATCGTTACAAAAAAGAGATAATTCGCGCTAAAACCGCAAGCTGGCATAAAATGGTCTCTGAGGTATCTGTTTCGGATCCTTGGGGTGCTGTGTTTAAATGTGTTTCATCAAAACGAGATAACAATAGAGCTCTTTCATGTATAATCCGTATAAATAATGGCAATATGACTTCATCCATTGATGATACTGCTTCTGCTTTCCTGGATGCATTAGTCTCAAAAGACAATCCTCTGACTGATAACGATTTTCACAAACAGGTTCGTACTCTTCAAAAAACTATTCCTCTAACATCCCCTTCGCCACCAACTTCTGCTGAGGAACTTGATTTAATTATCAAGAACCTTAAGCAAAATAAATCCCCAGGCTTAGATCGCATTGATTCTTCTCTAGCACAGAGATGCTGGCGTCTAGCTCGTTCTGAAATGACTGTCCTCTTCAACCGATGTCTAAATGAAGGCTGTTTTCCAGATTGCTGGAAAACAGGTCTCATGACGATAATATCCAAACGTTGCGATCGCTCTAGTACGGATCCCAAATCATACAGACCCATTACTCTTCTCCCTATTCTAGGTAAAGTTCTCGAGCAATTGATTTGCCGTAGAATTGAGTCACATCTCTCTAATTATCGTCCGCTATCCCGACGCCAATTTGGTTGTCGTCCCGGCATCTCCACCGTTGTCGCTGTTAACGAGATGATAGATTTTGTAGAGTGCTCCAATGAGAAATATGTTGTAGCCATCTCGCTTAATATAAGTGGTGCGTTTGACAATGCTTGGTGGCCGCTCATTCTGCACAAACTTAAGGCTAGAAATATTCCTCGTAACTTATACCTTATTGTTAAGAGCTACTTCAAAAATCGCCACATAGTCCTTCCTGGGGGTCAATTTATTCATAAGCGACAAGTAAGCATTGGATGTCCTCAAGGTTCTGTTCTCGGTCCACTTCTTTGGAACATTCTTTTCGATGATCTATTGGATCTTCCTCTTCCGAGCAACTGTATAATTCAAGCATATGCTGATGATGCTTACATTATGATTCGTGCTGATTCTCGCAGATCAATCGAGAACTCAGCCACCCAAGCGCTGAGCTTTGTTTCTGACTGGGGTATAAAAAACAAGCTATGCTTCGCTCCGAACAAGACTTATGGCCTGGTATTTAAGGGCATACTTCGCAGACGGCCGTCCATCCAGTTTCTAGGAACTAATATTGTCTTTCGAGACCAAGTCACCTGTCTCGGAGTTATTCTAGAAAGGGGACCGAGTTTCAAAAATCATGCCAAATCATGTGTAGATAAGGCTAAGTTTGTTTTCATTAAAATAGGACACCTCGCCAAAGCAAGCTGGGGTCTGCAATTTCCTATCGCCCGTCTTTTCTACAAAGCCGTTTATCTTGGCATCGCTTGCTATGCGGCAGGCTGTTGGTCTAACGCCTGCGAGTTTCAGCATATTCGAATAACCTTGCTTTCAGGCCAAAGATTCGCTCTCATTGCACTATCCAAAGCTTACAGAACAAGCCCCACCGAAGCCCTGCCAATTTTGACAGTCTTAACCCCCCTTGATCTTGAAATTCAACGTAGAGGTGCTATTTTCAATTTATTGCGAGGCCGTCCTTCTGTCGTCGGTGACACTTCTTTTCACCCCCCTGAAAGTCGAATGTCTCGAAGCTCAACAGAGAAACGTGAGCGACACTCTACTAAACATTTGGCAAAACCGCTGGACGACCTGTCTAGTTGGTAGAGTTACCTTTTTATTTTTTCCTGACGTGAGGTCGCGACTGAAATCTCCTTGGGTTTTTCCAGACTTTTGGACTTCTCAATTTCTCACAGGACACGGTAACTTTAAAAGCTATCTCCATCGCTTCAACATTGCTCCCTCTTCCTCATGTCAGTTTTGTCAATGTCCGGACCAAACTTCGGATCACATCCTTTGGGAGTGTTCCCACCGAATTGTGTCCTCTTACAGATCGGAGCTCCTCGTTGCTGTCCGTGGGCCTCTTCAAGGTCCCATTGGACATGCGGACTTAGTGATCTCGAAGAACAATTACAAAGCCTTCAAACGATTTTGCCATAGGTACGGTGCCTTATTATCCGAAGATTCTCACTGACTTTTCTGTTTCCAGAGATCTTGGTCACTTCTCTGATGCCCTATATATATGGATCTGAAGTCGCCGACAGTCCGCAAGTGTGAATCTCAATTCGCACTTGTTGATTGTTCTTTTTGCACCATGGTGCCGAGATTGCTAATCTAGAGGGCTCCATGAGCTACTCTTCGTGCCATGCATTGTTTTTTTTGTCATTCATTCTAGCGTTCTGCGAAGGGGCCGTTGACAGTCCCCATATGCGGAGCGGGTGGTGGTGGGAGTAGCGATTTATATCACAGATTAGGTGATATACAATTTTGCTTCGTGTCTCATACTTTAGATGGTAATTAAGCGTTCATTTTTGTGAACATCCATAAACCCAGGGTATTCAAGGGCCTTGATGTCACACGGGAAAAATTGAAATCTTATTCCTTTTCTTAATTAAAAGTATAAGTTTTTTTCAAAGAGAAGAGAAAGAAAAAATATATTTAAAGAGCACTGATTAGTACTATAGCACTGTACAAAATAATGTTTTCTTAACCCCCTCTTTTTTAGTCACCTTCCTACCTGTTACAGAAATGTATTCTTTCTTAAAAACGTGGGCGTCTCACATTAAAGTGTTTCTCAAATATTCCATTCAATTTAATATTCAAGACTAGTAATAAAGGATTATTTCAAACGGTTTATGACAAATTACGCATGTATCCTCCTTCTTTTTTTATTTGGTAATGCACACCCGCTGATCTGTCGCTGGTAACCCCAGATTGTGGTGTATATACCGTGACGGTATGAATGAATGAATAGAAAACAAACGGAGAAAAGAAGAAATGAATAGTAAGAACTGTTTGTAAGAATATAGGTACTAGCTAGTACCTATATTCTATACCTACTACTACTGAAGATAATACCTTTATTCTAACAAACAGTTCTTACTCTTCAATACTTCTTTAAAAAATTGAAAAGAAGAATTGAAGAGTAAGAACTGTTTGTAAGAATATAGGTGCTAGCTAGTACCTATATTCTATACGACTACTGTAGATAGTACCTATATTCTTACAAACAGTTCTTACTCTTCAATTCTTCTTTTCTCCGTTTGTTTATCGAACCACTCGAGAAATATATTCAGGACTTTTAAGGAAAAAAATCGAGTTTTTTTTTTACGAATTTTATTATTCAAATGTCAAAATATTATTTTAATTGAAATTGTATAAATAATTTAAAATTATAATATGATACAAGAAAAATCAAAATGCACATGAATAAGATATTACTTCCAAGTTTACAAGAATAAGAAATTCAAAATTAGTTCTAAATTAAATAAGAATAAAATGAAGAATCTCAGTTTCTTCATCTTCTTTTTTTAATAGACTAACTGGATATTGTTTTATCATTTGAATGATATTATAGATTCGATGTAAATTTATCAAACAACTAAAAAATAAAAGTCATAATATGGCATATAAAAATACTAAAGTTTATTCTGGAAAATTCTGCGGAATATAAACATAATTTCAAAAGTTGAACAAAGATTTTTTTTTCAAAATACATGTGGACCTATTAACGACGGTCAAAAATGGCGTAAAAGATATAACACCGAGCTATATTATGATCTTTATCAGGACATCAGCGTAGTCAAGTTTGTTAAGATTTGCAAAGAATTCAGTCATACTTCACTGAAGCGGTGATTCACACATATGGGCATATGTCGCTAACATGGATCTAAGGTATTACAAGTGTGACAAATTTGGGTTACATTAAATGATTTTCTAGGAATCTATCATAGCCAGTGACTTCTGTTCCTCCAAAGTCACATTCCACTTTGAAATATCGAGTCAAAAATTATCTGAAATCAAAGAAACAGAAGCTGGAGAATATGAATATACAAACAAGGGTATGTACAAAAATAATATACCGAGTAGTTAGTATCTGAATCAAACAAAAAAGTATGTAGCAAAAACATGTGGAAACGCTGTGCGACGAATAATTTATGACAAAAAGTATCAAATATATTTCATGCCATAATTCCACGTCAGTTTTTCTTGGCTGTAGGGTAATACGCACCATAAGGATTAGTGGAATGATTAATAGACGTACTTTTAGAGCAAATTTGCCAAAATATTAGCTTGAAATGGAAAGGATGTCCTCGTCTCTGCTTTTATTTAATTATTTCTTACGCCGAGAGAGGGGGTATGGAAATTTTAAATACACAAAATGTTGTGCATTTTTCCAGGGAATTATGTAAATGAATTCAATACTATACTATATCATTCTGCAATGCCGTGGATTATACTGGACGTTTTGTGAAGCCTGCAATTCATAATAAATTTTATCCGGCATTTTGAATATGCACTGTCACTTCATCGTAAATATATTATTTATTTTGTTTTTCATTATTTATAAATTGCTTTTCGTAAAGGTAAAAGGTACTTTTTCAAATATATATTCATAACTTGCATCCAATGTAATTAATTATTTCTGTCATACCGACAAACAGACGATATCTGGTGGGATTTCACATTGTTTACATACATCCATACCATCACGCTGTTTCCCTATTTGTGGTAGGTAGAGAGAACCAATCGCCAGACTCTTCTATCTTGACATACATGTTTTGCCAATTTTACATCCACACATCGCGTCATACATTATTTTCTATTATTATAACTTCGTTTAAACCTCCTTAGCATAGAGCCTGCCCGAAGCAAATAACCATTATTTGTAAGGATTTTAAAGGAATTGTGATGTGGTGTTTTCTTTATGTTATTGTCTAGTTTATTAAATATACGTGGGGCAATAAATTTAAACTGTGTTTTACTTTCGCTGAATATATTACTTACCTCTGTAATGTAATGAAAATTTGCAGTGTTAATATGTGTGTATGTAATTAGTAAACAACCGTTATGATATAATAATGTTTTATGCAATCCTCTTAAATTCCGCCATAACATGCCACCAAGAGAATATATAAAATGAAAATGTATTTGTCTCAAAGGAAATGTTAGGAGGTGAAGAAAGTGGTAGGGAATACAGTGTAAGAGAGAGTAGGACAGAGGAGGTTTTGAAACTAAACAAATCTGGTTCATCTTCACCCCCCCTCACACAGCTCGCCACACTACAAACACACTAATTTGAATTTAAAATTTATAACGTGTCCTAGCTGAATTTTGTATTTTGAAAGTAGACTTCCTAAATAATTGTAGAGCAACCTGTGAATTATTCACAGAAATAAAACAAATGACTTTCTCGCGGCAGCGCGTCAAAACAAGAGTCACATTCACAATACAGGAACTACAATGACAGCGAACAAGACTAGACCTTAGGACACACCACAGCACGCTCTATCAAGGTCAGACGTGCTGTCAAAGTTGACATTAAACACGAAAATTTTCAGCATAAAATATAATAGTGTTAAAAATCATATGTAGCGATGCTACACGAGTCAATGTGGTCAATGAATACGTCATTTGTCGGATGATCTCGCATCTCATTCATATTAACGAAGATGGCCGAAGGACACCAGTTCCTATACCGAATATGCAGCGCACTTTCTCATTCGCATATCAACCGACGTGACGACAACAATGTTAACTCTTTAGCAATAATAGTAAAATTAGTATCGACCCAAACATCTGTGAATTTATCAAGTATAATATTGCACCTTATTTAAACCGAAAATAGATGTAAGTCATATTTTATTTTGAAACCCACAGTTTTTTAATTGTGTTTTGTCTGGATCTGTCTCCAGAATGTGGCAACTTGTTATTGAATGCGTGTTAAATTAATATTTGACATAGTACATGTAAGTTGCCCGAGAAGCAATATTAAATAAATAAATTATGCAGATTTTTTTTCACGTAATGTTACGCACTTTTTGCCCGCAGGAAATTTCTACCAATCAACCATAAGTCGTCGTCAGTCAGTTTAGACACCGTCAAAATAATTTATTATATTTTTATTATAATTTATTTTTGAATATGTGTTTTGATATATTTGAATCGTCTATAATTCTATATTACTCATTTTTCAATTATTTTCATGTTTTTCTATTTTTTGGTTTGAATATGTATTCTGATATGTTTTCTCATTTGAGTATTCTTCTTTTTCATTTGTTTTCAACCTTTTTATGATGTTAATTTGATTTTTTTTTTGTTCATGTATGATTTGATTTAATTACTTTTACTTTTATGTTGACTTTGCTTTGTATTGATATTTTTTATTTTTTTATAAGTGCTTCCCTCATCAAGCACAAGATTGTAATCTTTTTGATGAGGTACTGCAGGGAAAAATATGTAAGAATATTATTACTAGTGAATTTATATATTGATTTGTATTATAAAATGTATTAAAAATAAAATAAATAAATAAATAAATATTTGTAATTCAAAATATCGTTTGTAATTTTTACTACTGACATCAAATCTATAGAAAAAACAAGTGAGTTTTAGCCAACACTAAACTCTCCACACCATAGTAAGTATTTTTTTTCTTGAAAGGTTGACAATCTCTAAATGCATTTTTATGAAGAACATTAACATAAGATTCCCAGATGACAAAAGTTTTCACAATACACCATACACACAAAAACATTGTCACGAAACTCATAGTAAACACTTTCTACATGATACCTGTTGAGAAATTTTAAGTAAAATTACATTACTAGCAAGATAAGCATGTATGAGACAGTGTATCAATGTTGATTAGGCGATGTATGTGTCAAGATAGAAGAATGCGGTGTTCGGTTCTCACTGCCTACCCCTTGAGGAAGATAGAAGTGGAGTGTTAAAAATATACTTGTCTATAGAGTCACAGACAATATAAATATGAAGTTAATCACTCAATTTTCCCATACAGAAGCTATTTTATTTCTGTTATATACCTACATTGTTCATACAAATATGAACTTTATTTCACATTGATATGGCAGACCATAGATTTTTTTTCTTATATTTTGAAAATTTTTATTGTATCAAAATTTTAAATAGCATAAAAATACCTCGATTTTCAGACATGAGAGCCTTTCGAAAATATGGACAGATGAAATCATACAGAAGAAATTAACGGATATCTATGTAAAACTTATCAGCTCTAAGTTTATGGACTTTACATAAATATATGATATCAATATGAAGTCAATCGAACTTAAAGTTTGGGCTGTTGACAGGAAACAAAAAAAAATAATGATGAAATCATAGAGAAGAAATTAAAAGTTGTAGGTATATGCACTTGGTATATGCACTAGGTATATGCACTCTTCATATATGATGTAAATATGAAGTCGATCGGACTTAGAGTTTGGGCTGTAGAGAGGACACAAAAAGGATAATCTGTACGCCATACATACAAACACATCACGACGAAACTCATAGTGTGCACTCTCTATATGATACCCGTTAAGAAATTGATAAGAAATACGCTTAAAAATTGTGAAATTATGACTCTCCACTATTCCATAGTGTGGAGAGTAAAAACGAAAAATAAGATTATACGATTATCTTCCATCTGTGTGCTAGATAGGGGCAAGGAGTTTTTTCATTTTTTGTTGGCTCGTTTATTCAAGTAGAGAGACAAAAAAGGGCCGGGGTTGTTAAAATACCCCCGGAGACCCGAATCACACGGTAAGGTGGTTCTTATTCATATGGATCTCTATATTATATGGGTCCTTAAAACCAACACCTCTTAATCATAGGACGAAACCGCACCTATGTAAATGTATGAACCAAAATTCAACCTTACGTAATTATTTGTTGAAATGAAATAAAAGTATTGTTTTCGGTGCATTACAATTTTTGTTACAGGACGGCTTATCTTAATCGGGACAGCTGACATGACTCACTATATTATTACAATCTTCTTCACCAATATCTGTAAAACAAATACTGACGAAAACACTCCGATTAACAGAATGATAAATTTATTCAACTCTTATGAAAAAAATGCCGACATAGACATATTTTTTGATTCACATAATACATTCAAAAACAAACTTATATCTAACATCGTGACATTAAAACAATAATATACTAGGTACTGAAGGAAAGAATGTAAGATGAAGAAAGATGTCATTACTAGAATGAAAGTGAACACGTTGAGATGGTTTGGTCACATGGGGAGAATGAATGAGGAGCGCCTGACGAAGAAAATATACAGAGCGGAAAGGAATGGAATGAGAGGTCGGGGACGCCCAAGAATGGGATGGCACGACCATGTGAACGATATTTTGAAAGACGGAAATGTTAGAAGTGTGAGCAATAGACGACACACACACACACACACACTCACACACACACACACACACGCACACATACATGCACACACACGCGCGCACACACACGCGCACACACACGCGCGCACACACACGCGCGCACACACGCACACACACACACACGCACACACACACACACATACACACACACACACTCACACACACACACACACACACACACACACACACACACACGCGCACACACACGCGCACACCCACGCGCGCACACACACGCGCGAGCACACACACCCTCACACACACACACACACACACGCACACACGCGCACACACACGCGCGCACACACACGCGCACACACACGCGCGCACACACGCACACACACACACACACACACACTAATTCACACTTTTTACTGTCTTATTTTGATATTAGGTATAGTACGAAAGAGGTACATGTTGTATTTGTATTTCTATTTATTTACCTTTAATAATTGTATGCATGTACTGTGTGCTGTCCTTAGTAAAAATAAAATAAAAAAAATCTTTTCCCCAGTTACCCTCAAAAGATACATCTTTGAAATAAAGAACAGTTTGTATGTACATCTTTATTCTATTGCATGAGTTATTTGAAAATTGAATTTGTTTAAAATTCTTCTTGTAAAGTTAGTTTTTGAAAAAACACTTTTTCATTTTTATAATGTACGTATCGAAAAAACTACAAGGCCTATGAAGTAGATTTGTATTTCAATCGAAAGAGAATATGAAAATTTTCCGACTGAGTTTTTTATTATCATAATAATTTAATTACTATGATGTCTACAATTAAAAGTAAAACAATTTTTTGATTCTACATGAATTTAATTTATGCGATAGGCCTATTTCGCCTTGTTAGGGCATTTACGAGCTTAAATGCCCTTGAAATAAGCTTGTAAGTGCCCTAACTTGTTATTATAGACATCATTTATAATGTAATACTACAAAACGAAAACTTCGTCAATTATTAATTTTAATCACTATTCTAGCTTTCAAAAAAAATACTCTAAATTTTACCTTTAAAACTGTTGAAAAAAGACACTTCGAACTTTGCGACACATTTACTTGAGAGTGAGCATTCGTTTAACTCACAAACTGGGATAAATCTTGTACATAGTTTAAGAAAAGGTAAAAAATTAGACAAACTTGAAATATTAGAGATAAATAGAGTAAAATGTAACAGCAACGTTCCTTTGATTAACGCACAAATAGATTTTAATACTTCTCCATTATTATTACCATTAGAATAGTTAATGTCGGGTTTTTCTGTTGGCCATTATTCAATATAATTATACATACATACATACATACCATCACGCCATGTCCCTCACGGGGTAGGCAGAGAGAACCGAACGCCACATTTTTCTATCTTGACACACATTCATCGCCTCATCAACATTCATACATCGTCTTATACATGTTCGTCTGTTGTTCATGCTTCTTACATTTCCATCTTTCAAAATATCGTTTACATGGTCGTGCCATCCTTTTCTTGGGCGCCCGCGACCTCTTATTCCGTTCCTGTCAGCTTTGTATATTTTCTTCGTCAGGCGTTCTTCGTTCATTCTCCCCAAGTGGCCAAACCATCTCAATGTGTTAACTTTCATTCTGTTAATTACATCTTTCTTTATCTTACATTCTTTCCTTGTATCTTCATTCCGAACTCTATCATACATCGTTCTGTTACAAATTCTTCTAAGCGATCTCATTTCAACTATATGCAATATAATTGCTGTCCTTTTAATACAATATTTGTATATTCATTCCTTCACTTCAATTTTATTTTTATTATACCTGCATACATATTTACCTTAATGTCTTTCGGGTATTTAATTTTTCTTAGAATTGCCCCCTTCCATATCTATTGTTGTTATCCTCTTTGTAGGGGACACGGAAGGAGCCTCCACGTAGATTGAGTTTCGGTTAACTTCGGAAAGCAATCGGGCGTCCCTGGAAACGGCAGAATGCCGGCCAATCCTTCCACCACCGGAGCACCAACCAATATGATGGTGTTCCGGACACGGAAAGTAAGTAAGTATCCTCTTTGTAAATCTATATATAGATGGTCTTCATCATTATTGTTCACCATTCTGACGATGCTCATCATAGAGCGATACCGGTGAATGGGAGTCGCGTTTGCGAAAAAATTTAAGTAGAACGTAAAATTAAATATAAAATTTTTTCATAGTTTTAATTAATTATGGAGTTCTACCACGAAGTGACAGTGTCCAATATTGAAAAAAAAAAAAAAAAATTTACCTTTGCTTAAAAAAAATGTATGTACATTTTTTCGTGTTTCATATATTAGAAGGTAATTTAGTGTGCATTCTTGTGTACATCCGTATACCCAGGGCCTTAATAATAGGACGGAACCGCATATAGAAACCAAAATAACGGAAAAATAATGATTTGTTTAAGTGATCATGTTAACCTATTAACACCCCAATTTGATAACAAATTTCTCAAATAATAAAAAAAATATGTTTCTAAAAAATACCATAAGTACTTTCAACATTTCCCTTACAGCAGCATCATTTCAACTTCAAAAAAACTTGAAATATTTTAGTATATAATGTTAATGGATCTGCGATGCAATATTTTTCTCAGATATACATATGTATAATATATTATAAGGATTTCTATAATAGTTTTAAGATTATATTCATCACATGTAGATACATAGAATACAAGAGATATTAATGCAATATCTCTGTGTAGCAATCAAATATGGCGCCATACAACGAACATAGAAAGATTCCAACTGTTCATTTTTAAACATTCCCCCTTGTTTAAACATTTCAGATACTTTTAATACAAGAGTCGCGGTATCGACTTTTTTTTATTACATTTCGAGAAAATTCGAGTTCAGAATGCATACGATGGATTAACACTCACGTTGCGATACTGGGGTATTTATACATCTATTGTTTTTCAAACTAAAGCATATATAATATTTTTTGACTAATTTTTAACATCTCAATACAGACGAAGTTGAATATATTATAGAAGAACCAGGAACCCAAGGCACTTACAAGGCTTACGACATGTCATATGCTGGTTTTTATGCTATTTCTGGTGCAGCTCAGGGGTGACATCTATGCGAGAACACTGTCATCTCATGTATATGGACTGTTTTCACTGTTTACTAAAAAAATCTTCTCAATATATGGCGTTACAAAAAGGTTTCTTCGTCACTTCATAGATGGCGATAGTAAAATTCGCTTATTTTCATAAACAATCTGTTTCTTCTTATTAAAATATGTAAAACTTTCAAAATTGCATCGATAAGGGAACTCAATAAGAAGGCATAATTGGTGAACGTTGCGCAAGCGCATTAAGTTGCCAAGTAAACCAGCCTATGACAGGTCGTAAGCCATGTAAATGCTTTGGATTCCTGGTTCTTCTATAATATTCCAACTTCATCTCTATTGAGATGTAAAATTTGTCAAAAAAAACATTATTGACTCCCGACAGGAAAAAAAACAATTTTCGCATACAAGCAACATTTAAAAAATAATGTTCTTCAATAAATACTGTTAATTGTTTTCAGATCTGTTGAAGAAGCGATCTCTTCGAAACTGGTGGGATTAAATTAATAACTACTGACTAAAACCTTTGGTCTTTGTGGTTCAGTTAGTTTGGTATGTGACTCCTAAGCCAAGTCTTCGGGTTCGATCTCTTATAGAGACCCGGTGTTTTACTGTGTTTTCAGTTTGGATTTTAGATACAATTATACCACAAGTTTCCAAAATGTGCCAAATTGTTTTTATTTTATCAATGTTGTTGGTGCTAGCACTCTAAAAACTCTATCTTAGGGTTACTTAATTCCACAATAGTGATTTTGTTTCACAAAGATTTATTTTCTTTTTACAAGACGATCGTTTCGTCAGACTTGACTTTTATGATATTATTATATAAAGAATGCATGTTTCTTCTTGTATTTAATGTATTAATTCTATAATTTGGTATCTTTATTTAACTTTATTTATTTATCACAAATTGTTTAATTAAACCACATAAAGCAAAGTGTATCGTGATATTTGAAATTATAAGAAAAATATATCAGTTATGTATATCTATAATTAAAAGTAAAGACTTTTTGATTCTACATTAATCACTTTCTGTTTCAAAGAACTTACTTACTATCACTTACTATCACTTTCTGTATCAAAGAACAATTCTAAAGCCTTCAAGAAGTTCTGTCTTAATTATGGTGCCTAACTATTGGTTGATTCCCATTATGTTTATTTTTTACAAAAATCCTGGTCACACATTTAAAAAGATCTGAAGTCGATGAATGTGAATCTTGAAATTGTTATCTTGCACTACAGTGCTGAGGTTGCCAATTTAGAGGGCTCCATGAGCTACTTTTAGTGCTGCGCATTTTTTGTCGCTCATAACCTGTAAACGCCCCCTCATAAGTTCTGTGAAGGGGGGTTTACAGTCCCCATATGCAGAGAGGGTGGTGATGATAATAGCGAATAATTTTTGTGTGATTATTGCATTTGTTTTTCAAAACCGACAAGCAGAGAGTATTTTCAAACTTGGACAACTGATTCCATAACCGGGCTTCGTTAAAAGTGTACATATAGTTTACAACGTTCTTGATAGATTCTTGATTCTGTAGAGTGGTTTTAATACATCATAAGTTCTTGTCGTATCTTCATTTTTATTTCATGTTTTTCTTTGACATCCACTGATTCCTAGTACCCTATTGAATTATTGCTAATATTTGAATTATTCTGAAGATATACTATCCAGGTGTTTTATTTGAATACGTATATTTTTAACAAATGCGAAAAGAGTGAAGTCAATGAAGGGTTACAAAACACACAAAAAGCACGTTTCTCATTCCGTATTTAAGAACATTTGTATGCAAATTATGTACGAATTTATTTTATTTCATCAAGAAATGTAAATAAACTCATATGAGATCGGATATACAAAACATTCGTTCAATGTACCTATGTACATACATACATATATTCATTCAATATTATTGTATTTATTTTTTTGTATCTACATACACATATTAAAGGGGGGACTGCTGCCAACGTACCTATTTTTCAATTTGATATACCATCATTATTTCTTATCAAATCGTTGTGAAAAAAATAATTTAGATAGTTTTGGTATTAATAAACAAAAATATACATTAACTTTTTGATAATGTTCTGTATAAATTCTTGTAGAAAAATGGCATACTCCGATTTTCAACGTTTATCATATATTTTTGATAAACTATAAGGCGTAGAGTAATATATTTTTTTTAAATTAAAGAAGACAAAAATATCTAGAAAAATATGATGTGACGTTGCATTAATGCTTCAGGTTTAGTAAATAAACCTAAAAAACATTTATTTTCCATTCAGCGCCATTGCGTAATAAAAGTTTTTTTGGTTTATTTACTTAACCTGATGCGTTAATGCAACGTCATATCATATTTTTCCAGGTATTTTGTTCTTCTTTAATTTATAAAAAAAATATTGCTCTATACATACCTTATATTTTTTTAGAAATTTAAGATAAATGGCTAAAATCGGGGTATGCTTATTATTTTCCTACAAGAATATATACAGAACATAATCAAAAAGTTAAGGTATATTTCTATTTATTAATATCCAAACTAACAAGGTAATTTTTTTCAAAATGATTCGTTTAGTAATAATGATGGTATATCAAATTGAAAAAATAGGTACGTTGGCAGCAGTCTCCCTCTTAAAATTTGTGCATATGTGCATACAAACATATTAAAAATAATGTATTCTTTATTTATCGAAATAAGTAATGGTAATTGAAAAAAGAGAAAGAAGAAAAGAATGCAAAATACGAGAGAATAATGAATAACTCGAACAAGTGGATGAATATTTGTATCTAGGAAGTATGTTTCAGCGTGGTGGAAGACTGGAAAAGTATATAGAAAGAAGGGTAACGGCAGAAAATAGGGTGAACGGTGCATTAAGAACAATAATGGCCGACCCAATTATCTCAAGGCCAGCAAAGCTCGCTGTGCACAATGCAATAGTCGTACCAACATTAATGTATGCAAGTGAGACATGGACATGGCAGAAGACGCATGAAAGTAAAATTAACGCTGTGGAAATGAGGTCCCTAAGACGAATGTGTGGTAGAACGATCTATGATAGGATAAGGAATGTGGACATCAGACGAGAATGCAAGATTGAAAGAGATATTGTGAGTGGAAAGAAAGTAAATACACTACGATGGTTCGGACATGTGGAGAGAATGAACGATGAGCGCCTGACAAAGAAAGTATACAAGGCTGAAAAGAGTGGAATGAGAGGTCGTGGCCGCCCGAGAAAGAGTTGGCATGATCATATAAACGAGATTTTGAAAGATGGTAATATACGAAGTCAGAATAATAGGAGAGTATGTATGACGCGATGTAAAAGAGGCAAAACATGTGTGTCAAAATAGAGGTGTCTGGCGTTCGGTCCTCTCTGCCTACCCCAAGTAAGGATACGGCGTGATGGTATGTATGTATGTTAGTGTATTGCACACAGCGAAAGGACATTTAAAATTTATTAAAAGTGTGTATCTGGGGTGACCACAAAACTATGTACCTGTAAATTAAAGATGTGATTTATAATACTCTTCCGTAGAAATAAAAAAATCGCGTTCTACACTAAAACGTATTAAAAATGCAACTATACATACTTTGTTATCTTTTATCTACCAAAGCCACCAGTGCTCAAGGTTCGGACCAAATAACTGAAGTTTCCGATAGGTATAAATTATGAATTATAAAATGGGAATGGAAATCTCCTACGGTCTTCATTTGGGAATTCAAAGAAAAAATTCCTATAAAACGTAAGCGAAATAAATGAATTATGTAAATAGATTTCTGTCAACAGGATATTTTGAACCCCAAACATTCCATTCGTTCACGAAAACCGCTCAATCAACCACATGAATTATTGAACGTTATTCTCTCTCTCAACGAATCACGGACACACATTATTATTCAATAATATCATTAATGTACCCGCTCTTATGACGGATATTTAAATCGTTTATTTTTATCGACAAAAAAGCCTTAGCCACTATCCACTAAATAGGCTATCATCCGTTTTTATGCTTTATTTCAGCATTCCAGTTAAGGACATCCCTCTATCTCAGCTGTGGTTGCCTTATGACTTTCTTTGACGTGATTTGTAGTCAAAGTGTCAATTTATTGTTGGAAAAATAAATAATAATTTAGTCAATGTATGGACTTCACGTGACAACTGTCACTTCCATACATTGAGATATCTTTTATTTCTTTTTTTGGGGGTATATATTTAATTATTTATTTAATGAAGAAAAAATTGTATTGCACAGGTGCGTGTTCAAAGGGATTTTATTTTATTCAAACATATACCTCCAAGTATGATATTGCTTATGTCATTTAATTAAATAATTGATAATATATAATTTTTTTGTACCCTTCAGGGTTTCAATCAAAGAACTAATACATGATCAACACTGGTTTATTCGTAACAATTGAAAATGCAATATAAAAAATAACTTGATAAATTTGTGATGTCGTGGATCGGAACTAATGGATAAAAATTAAACGCGACTCTAATCTATTCAACGACCAACACACGAATAAGGACTTGTAGGTTTGTATCAACGACGGTGGGCTATGGTTCGTTGATCCTTGTAAATCTTCGGAAGTATTCGAGAATCTATGACATACATGTTGCAGCTCCAGGAGTGCTGCTACAGTTTCATTTCTTTTTATTTCCTTCCTTTTCTTTTCTTTTTTTTTTCCATCGCCTAATTGACACGGAGAATCGGCACCAAGGTCTTCAATTCACTATTCGCATTATTTCTCTTATCGTCCGAATTTCTGGCCACATTTCCTGCCCATTTCGTTTTAAGACTCACCACACCGTGGATAACTTCAGCGACTTTTGTTCTTTCTTCATGTTGATTCCTAACTTATTTCTAATTCGTGTATGTCACATGAGGCCAGTTTTCAATAAGTTCACTTAGGGCCAATGGGCTCTATTGCGTCGCCGGCGTGGAAGTGGATCGCGATCTCCCTCGATGTTGGCTTAGTTATTATTTGGTTTATTCTGTTCAACGCTTTGAATTATTAGTAATTCATATTCTTCATTTCCACGCTGCTGAAGGTCATGATCCATGGAACTGCCAATGGACAGAACGAATAGTCTCCAGTCATCTCGCACCGCCGAACTATGGTCATCTCCTTCATCTGATCATACACCTAGTAACATTAGTATACCCTTTATTTACAAAATAAGATCATGTTTCCACTTACCGAAATCTTCTTCGCTGACCCATGTTACGTCAACGCCGTAACATTCATTTACTTTAACTACTGTATATTATAATCAATAACACAAATTCAACACAATATCTTAATAAAATTGATATTTTCTTGTCAAATAAAGGTCTGCCTCTTCGAGCTGCTGATCGTACCACGCTAGCCAGTTCCATTCATTCTACTGAATTTTAAGTTCTTCCAACTAACCAGTGTTTCCAGCCCAGAGAAGCAATACTTGCGTGAGAAATGAATTTAAATAAATTACTACTACGCCCGCATAGAAGCCATTAGTTCCTATATGATCAATAATGAACATATCCCAAAAAAGATTTTCAAGTACCAACCTAATTCTAGTTTCTTGTCTTTTAATGACAGACGGACGCTAGCCCAGAATGACCGACGTCGGTTTATGCAAAAAAAAACGTAATCTATTCAAATGTTTTAAAAACCATTATGTATTATTCGTCTTTGTATTTTCGCCATTAGCAAGTGTGCTCTTTGCATGTAGCCAACGAGACGAGGCGGTTGCGAAAAAAATATTTAGAGTTTGAATTTTAAAAGCGGTTAAAAGCTTTATCCAATGTACGAGCGGATGTCGAAAAAATGGCGGGCAATTTTGCCTATTTAATTCTATTATCAAAAACAATTCAGAGGGGTAGAGGATGTCGAAATTCCTCAAGGCCCGGGATGACGCCTCAAGCCTAGTTCCTCCTCATTATCTCTCACTCTCTGTCTGTGCAAGAATACAGAGGGAATTATTAAGAATTTATTTATTTTTTAAATGTACCAAGGCAAATGAACTTCGGAAACTCCGCTTTAGACAACATTACGCCGCGCCGTGCCACCACTGCTAAGTCGACTGGGCAGGTGTCAGTGGAGTCGTATGGCGTCAACTAGTGTCAAACGCAAAATCAAAGGAGAGCACAAAAATATTTCATGAGTTAGTGCCACGCGTGTTTTTATTGTTTCTAGAAAATATTATACATACCCAATAATTTTTTTTATGAAAATTGTAAGCTGGATGTATTTCGATGTACCCTTTTATAAATAATATAAAAGGGTACATCGAAATTAATAAATATCGGGTGCAGGTTCATTTTTCAAAAATAATTTTTCCTCTGCTGGAAATCAAACCCAAAATACCTACCTGTAATACCACGGTGAAACAATCATACATAAATAACGATACTATAGGTCGAAATTTTTTTTAATTGCATATACGCAAACATTGGATTTTTTCCCTGTCGGGAGTCAAATGATATTTTTACTGACAAGCTTTTTAACAAAGACTCAAGGCACCTACAGGGTTTACGACCTGTCATCGTCTGGTTTAAGTGATGACATTATGCGCTTGCGCAACGTTCACCAATTATGCCTTCTTAATGAATTCCCTTATCAATGTGTTTTTTAAAGTTCTATATATTTGAATAACATGCAACAATTCACCTGAAAATAAGACATTATTACTTTTACCATCGTTTACAAAAAAAACAATTTCTCAACAGATAGCGTTACAAAAAGGTTTCTTCGTTACTTCATATATGGCAATTGATAGTGAACGTTGAGCAAGCGCATAAAGTGATCACGTAAACCAACCGCTGACAGGTCGTAAGCCCTGTAGGTGCCTTGAGTTCATGTTTCTTCTATAATAGCCCAACTTCGTCACTATTGAGAAGTTTTGTCAATTAAAAATCATAAATGATATTATAGGTTATAAATAGAATTTAAAAATGTGAATTTTGTTCTTGTTGCGATCCTGATTTCCTCCAAAACAGAGGCGTCAGAAGTGAAGAAATTTCAACATTAATGTACCGACTTTTTTCTTCTGTTTAATGTTAAAATTTAGACCCTGCTTTGTATACATATTGAATTCTTTATTCTTGCAAAATATTTTAACCGAAAATTTGTAGGAACCACTCTGCGCTCTGTTAACAAAACCATTTAAACATCATTTTGATTTTTTTATTCAAAATCCCTTAAATTATTTCGTCTTATTGAGATCATAAAAAAAATGTTTATCGCAAACGTTTCATTTAAAAACCACCAACTTTGAATTGTTACCCATCATTAAATTTACGATATACCATAATTTTCTTCTTATTCGCCCTCCTAGTCCTCATCATCCTTCTGTCCTCCGCGGCCTCCAGACGAAACCTTGCCTCCTTGAGTTCTCTGGTTATGGTGGAGATCCAAGTGGTCAATGGTCTACTTGATCTTCTGGACCCCAACTCTATGTCCATCGTTCTTTTTATCATATTATCCTGTGGCAATCTAAAAATAAAATATATATTTTTTAATTTATTTATTTATCGTATGAGACATCACGGATTCCTTAATATATAGGTACATAGGAAGTATATCCTTCCGCAAGTAGTATTAAATGTGCTTGGGGAGGTCATCGACCCCAAATATTTTTTTTTCATCATTACCTAGAGGGGCGCTTATCAACAGCATGTTCAATGTTCAATGATCCCGTGTTTTTAAAAGAACCTCGAGGGCGAGGGTACATTAATGAACTGTATTAACTGCATTTCCTTCAGAAGTCAAGAATCAATACTAGTGTAAAGAGAGTTGGGCCCGCTAGGAATTCGGTATTTAAACCTCAGGGGCCTCAGTCTACAACATCATTAGAGGTCACACAATACAAAGTTCAGACACAAATAGCAGGAATTAGCACAAGTAGACTTGCTTGTCAAAGTATAAAGTAATATGTATTATATTATGTCGCTGAGTCACTCAACAAGAAGAAGTCCATACTCGGACACAATGTGGTCGAAGGTCTGTCTCTCCGTTCCGCAGGCGCATCTTGAGGAGTCCAGCCAACCATATCTGTGAAAAAAGTCAGCACATCTGCCATGTCTCGTTCGGATTATGTTTAATGCTGTCCAAACTTTACGTGACTGATCGAATCCAGGTCGTTTTGTTGATGTACAGGGCAGGCCGTTATTTCCGGGTCCGAGGTATGAAAGAAAAAACGAGCCTGTTACCTGCGTTACCAATTCGTATATCAGATTTTTTATGTGCAAATTAAAATTAAACGTTAAAGAAAATATAATTAGTGTTGCATTTTATACTAAAACAAGACTGCAAGATTTGCTAAACCTTTTACTCATCAATAGTACGACAGTGCGACAAAAAACATATTGATTTTTAGTAATTTAGATTTTTTTTATTTTTTGCCAAAACTAAGTATGATTTGTACAACATATTCTCTGCAGTAAAAAGTTTTTTTTTATATTGGGACTTTATTTTTTTTTCCGATGTCGACCTTTTTTTTGTATTTACATATATTATTCTACTTAAATCAACTGAAGATTGTTTGTGAACTGATGTTTTGATGTTTTTAAAAGTAACATAATCTTTTTTTCATGATACGCAGAAACAAGAGAGAAATACATTTTTATTAATATATATTTTTTTAAACAAAAAATATATTTTTTACACAAGCATAAAAGCCCGTTGATAACGGATTTTCTTATTTTGAACGGGTCACGATAAAAAAATATATTCATAAAGAAAATCTGTAAATAATCTGTTGTCAAATTGTCGCCTTCGTGGCTCGAATGATAAGGAAAACCGTAAAATAACTACACTACTAAATACACTTAATCAATATGTGTAACAATAATAAAATAACTACACTACTAAATACACTTAATCAATATGTGTAACAATAATAAAATAACTACACTACTAAATACACTTAATCAATATGTGTAACAATAATAAAATAACTACACTACTAAATACACTTAATCAATATGTGTAACAATAATAAAATAACTACACTACTAAATACACTTAATCAATATGTGTAACAATAATAAAATAACTACACTACTAAATACACTTAATCAATATGTGTAACAATAATAAAATAACTACACTACTAAATACACTTAATCAATATGTGTAACAATAATAAAATAACTACACTACTAAATACACTTAATCAATATGTGTAACAATAATAATATAACTACACTACTAAATACACTTAATCAATATGTGTAACAATAATAAAATAACTACACTACTAAATACACTTAATCAATATGTGTAACAATAATAAAATAACTACACTACTAAATACACTTAATCAATATGTGTAACAATAATAAAATAACTACACTACTAAATACACTTAATCAATATGTGTAACAATAATAAAATTTATAATTTTTTAACAGATTTTAATTATCTCAATAGAGACGAAGTTGGAATATTTATTGTAGGAGAACCGGGAAATCAAGGCACCTACAGGGCTTACGACCTGTCATCGGCTGGTTTACGTGATCACTTTATGCGCTTGCGCAACGTTCACCAATTATGCCTTTTAATGAGATCCCTATCAATTCAATTTTGAAAGTTCTATATATTGTATAGAACTTTCAAAATTGAATTGATAGGGATCTCATTAAAAGGCATAATTGGTGAACGTTGCGCAAGCGCATAAAGTGATCACGTAAACCAGCCGATGACAGGTCGTAAGCCCTGTAGGTGCCTTGATTTCCCGGTTCTCCTACAATAAATATTCCAACTTCGTCTCTATTGAGATAATTAAAATCTGTTAAAAAATATCTTTGACTCCCGACAGGGAAAAAAATCCAATGTTTGCGCATATGCAATAATAAAAATATTCGAAAATTTATAATGATGCAATGACGTAAAAGTTGTATATTATCAAGATTTTCGATTTTTTTATTTCAATGTACTTACTTATACAGTCTTATTTTTTTTTATCATGTCCAAGTAGGGAACACAAGCTATTAGGATTTGGGTCCATTTTACTCTTCCGAAGAAGCGCACTACGTAGCGTTGGGAGGGGTTTGCAATCTAGAAAAGAGTTTATTAATTCGGATTTTAAAAAGACCCGGGTTGTACGAAGGTGGAAACACAGAATTCGGAAGATCGTTCCACAGTCGGGCTGCTGTATTAATAAAGGAGTTCGAGAAGCGACTGGTTCGTATATGTTGAAGGTTTACTGTGAATGGGTGTTGTGATTGAGTAAAGCGAGTGACTCTGTTGCAAGTGGGTGGAGGAGGGACCAAAGATGCAAGTTCTTCTGAGCAATTCCCGTGGTAATATCTATAGAATAAACTTAAAATACCGACTCTGCGTCTTATGTATTAGATGCGTACACGACTAAAATAGGTAAGATCGGTAATATAAAATCTTACTTATAAACGTATACTAAGATGTGACTAACTAGTTCACCGAATTGTTTACGAACACCCTCATTTATTTTTTACATATGACCGCATTGACTTCGCAGATGTCAAAAAATAGGTAAATGCGTGTAATTTTTGGACAACTGACAACGAAAAATGAAATTGTGCCGTATTGAGTCAATTTAAATTGCGATTGATTGCGATGAAGAATATTAAGGAAAAACGTTAAAAAAATTTTATGTCAATCTCAATTATGCGTCGAATCATAATAATATGTGAAAGATCCGCCATTTCGATATATTTCGTATGACGCGTTGGTCAAGGGTTAAACAACTTTTCGACCCGTCCTAACTTGACGCCTACTAAATAAAGGTGTAATAATGATAGTCACGGTTTATAAGTAAACTTTTTTTGATAATCACGCTCTATTACCAGGTACTATAGATAGTTTACGTTTATATACCATTCTGTCGAACAAATTATAGACAAAACTCTCCTTTCATCAGAATCTGTCGACAATACAATAACAATTTTACGGACATCGACATATTCCACTTGAGCTATGATGCTTACCGAAGGTCGATACGGGGCAAATATGGGTAGGCGAACTCTGTGACAAACTCCTCATTCCAATCCACAGTTTTTTTTTATCCTTTTTCTTTCTCCCTAATTTAATTTCTTTCCTTCACGCTTTATATTGTGTTTGTCTTTTGTTACAGCTTTATTTTGTAATTTTTTTTTCTTATTTAATGCTGAATTTTGTTTTTTTTTCCTAATGATTAAATTTAACGCTTAATGCTGTATTTTTATAACTATCTTATTGTGTAATATTTTTATTTTTTCTTTCTCAAAACATTCTTTATCTTTTTTTTTTGTGTGTACATTTTTTTTTAATAATTAGGCAATGTTTGTTAATTAGGTTTTATACTCGTTTGTTAATTAGGTTTGTTAATTCGAGGGAACAATCTTGGCATAAGTGTAAAATAATTTCCTTTTGTTTAAGATTATAAGCTGTATGTTTCCCAAATAAATAAATAAATATAAGTAAGACGGATAGATTTTAGAATATCATATAATATTACATGTTATCAAAATAACAAATTTTACTTTTCCATATTCAAGGAAGAAGCTTGTGTTTAAGAAGTAATAATATGAATGAACAATATTTTTATTTTGTGACGTACGTTTCAGCTCAACCGATCAGTTGATTAGTATAGGGAAGGAGTATAAATCAGACATACAATTGAACTAAACACATTTCTGGCACGAGAGACTATAGATTATCCTTCACGCGTTACAGACAAACAGATGTTGCACATTTATTTTACAGACCTTTGAGTAGGTACGTGTATAGATCTTAAGACAAAATTTGAAGACATAGTCTCGTTTCGCGAAAAGAAAATTACACAAACGAAATGATAAATGTCACCAATAATATTTTGTTTCAGAAATGAGCGTAGAAAATACAACAAGCAAAGAAGGAAAGATTTCCAAGATTCTTTGGATGTAAACATAATTAGGTGGAGGAGCCTAGAGCAAAACGAGTTCCATATCCGATTATTCCCAAGGGTTGTATCTCTTTCTCTCTTTAGCAATCTCCAGCTAAGCCTCTGTATCATAATATTGTATCACAGCGTTGAGCAAACATCGAGGTATATATCTTCAAATCTCGGCCATTCCTCTGACAGAAGTTATTTTGCTGATAAAACATTGGATTTTTTGCTTTTTACATCATAAGGCTATTGCCGATTTAATAATTATTAAGTACTAAAAAAATTGAGAGGTTAAAAAATCGTATAGGTTCCTTCCGTGGAGGTTCACGGAAGGAACCTCCACGCGGTGCCCCCTGGTAACAGAAATTTTCTGGCCAATCCTTCCACCACAGCAACGCAATGAAGCTCCCGATAACTTCGTCCACCCTAAGGAGAGTCTTCCCCCGGGCCACAACGTGGAGTGGCGTACGTGGAAGTCACTGAGGACGGGCTTTGGGAAAACGCTGGACAACCTGTCTACATGGGGCTTCCTACAACAGGGAATACCAACGACATGTGGCTGTGGAGATTTGTGCAGCTGCCCCTCAAGTCCAGTCAACTGTACTATGCACGAACTTATGGTGAGCAATGATTGTGTTATTAACGTTGCTAGGCACTGGCAGAAAATTATTTAAATGCGTTGCTGACACGAAAGAAGAAGAAGACTAAAAATAATAATACTCAATTATCATTACCACCATTCTGCACTTCCTCAAAAGAATTAAAAGATCAATGCGTGAATTTTAATGTATCAAAATAACGCACCGATCATGCCTTGAATTGGGAATAATTCACCCACCCAGAGACATATCAAAGGATTAGGCTCTGAGGAGGTCCTTATACTACCAATAAACCCTAAGTATTCCTGATTATTAACTTTAACAAAACATTTGATTCTTGTCCATTTGATTTATTAAACTGAGACGGCCACTTTCTATACTTTTCAATTCGATTCAATACTTTCTACGATAGACGATCTGTGATGCCTAATTCTTCGAAGATTAAGTATGTGTTGTTCTTGCCATCCTGGGCATTTTCAAAATCCTCTAACACCACATCTCGAAAGGAAAATAACCTTTTTTTATTATGTTTTATATTATCAACAACTACGTTCATATACAAAACATATTGGTGTATTCGTCCAATCGAAACATTTTTAAGTGAGGTTAGGTTAGATGAGAAAAATGACGACCAAGCTTCTCCCTTGCACAAAAAGATATGTGTGACAATAACGTTTCTCGCTATGGTGGTCACACTATACTACTTGTACATACCTTATCCTATATGTTGTATATTCCGACCCCAGTAAATGTCCAATAATGATGCTACATCTCTGATAAAAGTTTATCTTATTTTGTTCTTTTATCCTGAGGTTTTTAACCATTTGTTCTCGGATATAATATTATATATTTCAGTCTTCCACAATAATACATCCACTTCTTTGTTGAGCCAACGACCACTATGAGACGCCTCCAAGAGCCATAACTTTGCTTTCCACTATCATGGAATAGTGAACAACAAGTATCATGTAGAATGTAATTATTGCAAAAACTGGTATATTTACAAATAATATGTGACATATTGCTTAGATAAAGCGTTCATTATAAGCTCGACAGCCCTGGGCCTTAGCTGAATACAGGAGACTCTTCCATTTCCGTCCATCCGATGCCTTCGTTCTTCAGTTTCTAATATAATATGCTGCGGATGCATACGCATCGACACTGTCCATCCATCGAGTCCTTGGTCTTCCTGGTCTCCTTAGACCTTGTGGCACAGAGTATGAGGCGTTTTATGGGGTTGTCGTCATCCATTCGGATTATGTAACTAGCCCATCTCAAGCGCCCTATCTTGATGGAACTGATCACATTGGGCTCTCTATAGATCTCATACAGCTCCTTGTTCTCTCTTATTGGCCCGTACATCGTTCAAAGGATCCTTCTCTCATAGGCCGATATGGATCCTTCAGTTTGCTTAGTCATCACCCAGGTGTCAGAAGCATACGTGAGGACTGGCTTGACGAGTGTTTTGTTTTGACTTACATTTTAATTTGAAAAAAAATGTAGGTATAGCACCGTTCAATGATTCAGGATCACAACGCCGTTTAATTTGTGGCCGTGGTATCGCCGTTTAATGTGGGTTTGAATGATTTTGACCATTTTTAACCGTTTTCCAAAAACCAAGAGGTCAATATTTGGCAAGATTTTTCAAAGTTTTTTTTTTTGCCTCATATTAATGTGGTCAAGATCTGATCATGGGATCCTTGAGAAAATCGTTAAACTCTTTAATTTATGAATGTCTTTTGAAGAAAAATCGGATGAAATATTTTTCAAACTAAATTGAAATTCGAAAAAATTATGGTCATTGAAAATTGTCATGGCAAAGTGATGAGGATAGGGACATGGTACCTGCTACGTTCTGCGATATTTTTTTTTCATTTTCTCCGCCCGTAATAGCATTTATTCTCCCCCGATAATCAATTTCATCGAAATGTTCCGTCCCCTCAGTTCCCGGGTAAATGACGACCTCCAAGAGTAGACCGTTTTTCACCTTATATTTTCATTCAAGCCAACTTAAGGGTGTGAGTGCGTTTCTTATATCAGGAGTATTTGGATCTGATATCTCAAAAAACACACACAAGTGTTTGATATTTTTATTGTAATCATCTAACTAAGCCAAGCAATACTTTGTCCTGGTTTTTTATGAACATATATATTTTTGACCATTTCATACCACAAAATTTCACTCTGTACTTAAGTGTATAAATCAAGGGCGAATTGTGAAGAATCAAATCAAAATTAACGGACAAGAATTAATTAATTGATAAATCATTTAATTAATAAACTAATATAAGTAGGTAATTAATTGG
This sequence comes from Molanna angustata, assembly GCA_963576475.1. Lineage (NCBI taxonomy): Eukaryota > Metazoa > Arthropoda > Insecta > Trichoptera > Molannidae > Molanna > Molanna angustata. Next base: position 5,072,198 of record OY754981.1, read on the forward strand.
TTAATTGGTTAAAATTATTTTTTTAATTTAACTAATTAATTTGATTAATTAATTTAATATATAATATAATTTATTAATTCATTTCATTAATTATTTTTTTAATTATTAAATTAATCAATTTTATAAATTAATTTAATATATAATTTAATTAATTCATTAATTTAATTTATTTATTTAATTAATTATTTTATTTGTATTTAATAAATCAATTTAATTAATTCATTTAATTTATTATTAAATTTATTTATTCAATTATTTAATTAAATTAAGAGTAATACAATTAATTATTAATTTATTATTTAATAAATCAATTTAATTAATTAATTTGATGAATGAATTCAATTAATTACTTAAATAATTGAATTATTAATTAATTAATCAAAGTTAACAGAGGCCAAGGCTCGATTTAGACTAGCGCCATCGAAGAAGAAGAAAATCAAAATTTGATATTCATATTTAATAACTATTACGTTATATTTTATTTATTTGTTTGTACATGATATAATTAAATACATTGCACTTTGACGGGCTTTGCACTTTGCGATTTCATTGAATCAACCAGAGATTGATTTTTAGTAAGGTGCTGGACAATTTACTAATGATATTAATAACAATTAAGCACTACAAATAATAACACTCAATTATTATTATTACCATTATACACTTCCTCAAAAGAATTGCAATCAATAAGTAAATTATAAATTATTTAATAGAACAAAATAAAATGCAACAAACGCACCGATCAAGCTTTCAATTTGGAATGATTCACCCATCCAGATACTTAACATATCAAATAATTAGGCTATTAGGAGGTCTCTATACTACCTATCAAACCTACTGGTTCCTAATCAGTAACGTTTCAAAAATCTTTAACGATTCTACATGTACCTAGGTTTTCATTATTACCGATTTTTACATTTTTATTTCTATTTTATTCTTTAGAATTTCGAAATATAATTTTTTTATTTATTTATTTATTTATTTACTTATTCATTTATTTATTTATTTATTTATTTATTTATTTACTTATTTATTTATTTATTTATTTATTCATTTATTTATTTATTTATAATTTATTTATTCATTTATTTATTTATTTATTTATTTATTTATTTATTTATTTATTTATTTATTTCTTTATTTATTTATTTATTTATTTATTTATTTATTTATTTATTTATTTATTTATTTATTTATTTATTTATTTATTTATTTATTTATTATTTTTGTTTACTTATTAAGGGTATGTTAGTGTTTATTATTTGATTTTTTATTTTTTATTAATTTAAATTTTTTTTCGTCTTCGTTAATTTTAAATATATTTGTCTGAATATTTTATTATTCAAGAAGCAAAATTAATGAAGTCATGTACAACCGCGCAGCTATCGCTGGTTAGCTCACATCATGAGATATGCCGTGATGGTATGTTTTAAAGATTGTATTTCTTCTTATACAACTACGTAAGAGGTATAAACTGTATCAAATATTAATTTAAAACGCACGCAAAAACATGGTGCGACATTCTGCAAACCTATATTTTTTTTCATCTCACACATCGAGACTGAAAACTGGTGAATATATTTCAAAATTTTATTCATAAAATATAATGTGATGGTTATTTATTCATCCAGTTTTCAAAGTTGTTCTGTTAACATTAGCTATGATCACATACTATCAATATAGAATTATATATAGAATACTTGGTATATTGTGATTTCTTTTTAATACACACTCATTAGGATATCGTATTTATATTGATTAAATATAATTAATTAGTGATTTGTCAAAGCAACAAATAATACACCTTCGTAGAAATAGTTATTACAAAATGATATTGGATATAACAATTTTAATTGCTTGGGTATTCACAAAAAATAGTGTGTGTGCTGTGATCTCTTGTTATCAGAACAAATCATAAAATTCCATTCTCAGATTATAGATCAAATCAAATACATACATGTACTCCCAGATACCTACATAAAATTCCATTCTCAGATTATAGATCAAATCAAATACATACATGTACTCCCAGATACCTACATAAAATTCCATTCTCAGATTATAGATCAAATCAAATACATACATGTACTCCCAGATACCTACATAAAATTCCATTCTCAGATTATAGATCAAATCAAATACATACATGTACTCCCAGATACCTACATAAAATCGTAGATATAAAAGTTTAATAAAACTGACTATTATAGGATTTTAAGTACCTATCTAGAAATAGGTACCTGTTTCATATATTTTTTACTCTATTTCCCAAGTCAAATCATTATCCAAGTGTCAATTTGTTCAATAGTTCATCATTTTATTCTCGAAATATATCGAGAAAGTATCAAGCCAAGATACGTGAGATTGGTATGCAGGGTCTATATTTTATTTTATATTATAAGTCAAATAACACCAACATAGAGGCTTCGAAGCATATATTTTCAATACAGTATATGGATTTACTCAGAATTGGAAGTAGAACATTTAGTGTGTCTCTGTGTGTCTGTCTGTGTGTGTGTGTGTGTGTGTGTGTGTGTGTGTGTGTGTGTGTGTGTGTGTGTGTGTGTCTGTGTGTGTGTCTGTGTGTGTGTGTGTCTGTGTGTGTGTGTGTGTGTGTGTGTGTGTGTGTGTGTGTGTGTGTGTGTGTGTGTGTGTGTGTGTCTGTGCCCCCCCCCTTATAACTTTTGATATGCTCAATTTACAGTGCTCAAATTTTCAAAATATTTAGATAGTTACAGGCCTATAAATCCTTTATACTCAGAATTTGAATTTTTTTTCATCCAGGGGTTATCGACATTTGAATTTTCACATTATTTTACCATATATCTCAAAAATCATAAAAGCTAGAACACTGAAAATTGATATAAATATAGACAAATATAAATCCCAATTTTTTTCAAAAAGTTTCACAAACATATTTTTATAAGAAACAATTTTTTTATGATAAATTTATGTGTTTAACTGCCTATATTTCCATTTTTTTAAATATCGATAAAATCCGAAACACGCCAACTAGGTAATTTAATTTTCTATAAAAAATATTAACATTGTAGCAGTACATCTCAAACTTTTTTAAACAATTTTTATAAAAATTGTATTTAGTAACGACATCGTTTTATACGATTTGTATGGCAGTATACACTATACGATATCTACGGGGACTCAACAGTTTAATACTTAATCTCCAAGATACAAGTATACCATCATGCTGTTTTAATAAAACACTGACCTCCATATTATCATATCATGACTTACATACTTACATGTTTTATATGTTACACTCTGTCCGTCATGGTAATGCCCCTTCTTTCTCAGCATTCTCATTTCATCTGTTTGGATGCTCTGTTGGTGTGTCTTCTTCAGAGCACAGCATCCTGTGGCACGAGTCATGCCAGGTCTGATGACAGTTTTATAAACCCTCCCTTATATTTTGGTGGGCATTCTACGACCTTGACCTCGAACGACCTCCACTTCATACATCCTGTGTTGATGCGATGGGCCACGTCATCCTCAACATCTCCTTGGTTTGACAGGAATGAATCCAAATATGTTTAAACTGACGGTTCACTGAAAAAAAAATTGACCACCGAACTTGCTACCTGCGTTTTTAGCCAAACCTTTGTTATTAGTAATAAAAGTTAAAAACTTATGACTGTACTCAAAATATATAGTTCGGTTAATATTAACATAACATTTTTTCTGTGTTTTCGGCAGTTTTACTTAAAATATATAAAATGCTTATAAACCACATTTTTATTAACCGCATATTTTATTAAGCGCAGCTGCAATATGTACAATAACCTTAATCATAAGCCAGATATTTTTAACAATAGCCTACAATCATTAAAGAAACAACTATCATCAATATTATAATGAATACTTTATGTACCTACCAAATTCTATAATTTTTGGTATGTCCAATACTATATTAATATGACAACTCACCCTTTCCTCCTCTCCTACCTTTCTTCATGTCCCACCCTCGCTTCATAAAATACACACACACACATACACACACATCACAATTGTATACTTACACCACACTTTTGTCTTTGACTTTGTAATGAATTGTCTTTATTATGTATATTAATCTGTGGAACAATGTAATTGGCTTACTTTCCTGATTATTATTTTTTTTAATAAATGTAAAATATGTAACAGCTGTGTTGTTTCCCAAAATAAAATAAATAAAGAAACAAATAAATAAATAAACTACTATGCTTTAGATTATTACCCAATTTACTGATGACAAACCTTAAAATAAACAAAATACTTTATCAAAAAAAGGCAAGAAGAAAAGGCAAGAATCCTTTCCTTATCCTTTAGTTTTCCTATCATTGCTATGAATTGTTCTTATTATATGCTATCTTCTTTATTTTTTTTTTACTTTTCTTCTGCTGTCTTTATTTATTTTGTAATGTGATTAACTTATTGTCATAGCACACATTGTTTTGTATACTTAACATTTACTCTGGTTGGTTGGAAGAAATTGCCAATGGGCAATAAGCCCGCCATTGTACTATTTACATGTACAATAAGATTCAAATAAATAAAAATAAATAAAATTATTAAAAAAAAAAGGTATGACCATGTAATAAAACAAATATTTCTATGTTCCACTGTAATTTTTAATGACAAAAGTACTACTTTCGATCACTCAGTGACCATCTTGGCCAGGGACCCTGAAGATGGTCACTGGATGACCAATACTGTATCATTAAATAACAATTAAACTATGTAGGTACCTACTTGTTTAATTTTATAAAAAAATATACATAATATATTAGTATGTATAGGAACAAAGGTATATAATCTTTCTTATAAAAAAACCGACTTCAAAATTAATATATCTCAAGATAGAAAGATTTGGTGATAGGTTTCCTCGGCCTAACTCATTAGGGACATTCTATGTAGTAACTTATCTTTCGTATATAAAATTATCCTATAAAATAATAAGCAAATCTTTCTCATGATTCCCATCATCAAATATCTTGATTTAGTTCAGATTGTACCACCCCGGAAGTAATTGAATTTGGTCAATATGGTAAAGAATTATCGTTGATTTTGCATTGATTTTAGTTTTTGATGATTTCTTCATAGATTCCATCATCAGATTGTTATTAAATAGATACATCCAGTCTTTTCCTTATTTTATTTAATCTGGATTTAAATGTTGACACAGACGTATCTATACATTCTATACATAAAAAAGATTGTCAAATAAAAATATCATTTGACAACCGACAGGGAAGAAATCCATTGTTTGCGTCTATTTGATTAAAAAAATATATTCGATTTACATACACATTGGTAGAAGTAGGTAAACAAGTCAAAAATGAAATAATATTTCTAGCTCAGTTCAGGGATGACATCTGTGCGAGAACACTGTCACCTCATTTATAAGGACTGTTGCTGTTATTGTTTACAAATAAACCAGTCTCAATAGATGGCGTTACAAAAAGTTTTCTTGGTTCCTTTATAGATGGCAATAGTAATAATGTCTTATATTCAGATGATTAATTTATTTATTTATTTAAATAAATAAATAAATAAATTATTTACACATTATTCAAATATACATAATATAGAACTTTCAAAAAATCGCATTGATAAGGGAACTCAATAAGAAGGCATAATTGGTGAACGTTGCGCAAGCGCATAAAGTGATCGCGTAAACCAGCCGATGACATGTCGTAAGCCCTGTAGGTGCCTTGAGTTTCTGGTTTTTCCATACTAGTTGCATGTAACACATGAGATCCAACTGTCGATATTGATAGTATATACAGTTGAAGAATAAGTACCAAACTATGAACACATAAATACAAATTATTTAATATTTTAAGATATTTGGTTTTCTATACAACACATGTACCTAGGTATGTATGTCAAGATAGGATAGTATGGAGGTCAGTCCTTTGATCCTACCCAGAATATGAAAACAGCATGATGGTATGTATGTATGTTTGGAGATTAGTATCAAACTATTAAGTCCTCTTAGATTAGTGTGTGTAGCTATTGCCATACAAATTGTATGAAGCAATGTCGTCACTAAATTCAATTTTTATAAAAATTGTTAAAAAAAATTGAGATGTGCTAATACAATGTTAATATTTTTTTATAGAAAATTAAATTATCTAATTGGGGTGTTTCGGCTTTTTTCGATATTTAAAAAAAATGGAAATATAGGCAGTTAAACTCATAAATTTATCATAAAAAAAATATTTTTCTAAATAAAAAACGTTTGAGAAACCCTGGAATTTAAAAAAAAACTAATTTGAGATTTTGTATTTGTCTATGTTTATACCAATTTTCAGCGTTCTAGCTTTTATGGTTTCTGAGATATATGGAAAAATGAACCAAAATTTCAAAAGTTGATAACCCCTGATTGAAACAAAAATTTACACTTCTGAGTATAAAAGTTTTGTAGGCCTATAACTTTTTATATATTCTGAAAATTTGGGCTCTGTAAATTGAGCTGATAAAAATTTATAAGGGAGGACGGACACACACACAGACACACAAAACTCACATAAAATGTTCTACTCCAAATTCTGAGTAAATCCATGTATGGGAACATATATGCTGCGAGGTGTAGTTGGTGTAATATGTAGTTGGTGTTATTAGCATGCAAAAAGTCCACTACACCATACAAAATTTTCCTTCGTACACGCATCTTGGCTTAATAATGTCGATTCATTAAGAGAATTGAATTCTCATGAACGAATTGACAGTTGGAATATCCCAACTTCGTCTCTATTCAGATGTTAAAAAGTTTGTCAATAAATAACTATACATATACCGGTGTGAATGCTATTGGGGTTGTTATTTAATTGAGAATATAATATATCAGAAGGTTACGATTTTAAGTACATGTCAAAATACTTCCCAATAAGATATTCACTATATAAGATATTGCATGTTGATAATCAGTTAATTAGTCAAAAATAGAAATAGTAATTGAGTGATGAAGGGTTTCATAATAAAAGAAGACTTTCTTGATTAACATATATTTTCAGTTTAAATAAATAACAATATAATACTCGATATATTTACAGATGTTCGCGATGTTTGGATCAATATTAATTTTACGCATATAGTTAAAGAGTTAACACTGTTGTCGTCCTGTCGGCTGATACACAGATAATATAGAAGTAAACTTAGTAAACTTCAGGGGGGCAAGTCTGGTTTACTTCAAGATTTTAAAGTATAAAATGTTTCGCGTCACAACAAACAACAAAACACAACTGAAGTATGCTGAAGGTCTGAAAATTTTACATTGCATTTTCAAAAATACCGATATAAAAAAAATAAATAGCGCCACCTTTGGAGATTCAAGCGTAAAGAAAAACCAGTGCTACCAATAGAGTGCCACCGGCGTGGGCTGATATGCGAATGCGGAATCGCGCTGCATATTCGGTTCAGGTCCTTCGGCCATCTTCGTTAATATGAATGAGATGCGAGACCATCCGAAAAAATGACGTATTCATTGACCACTTCGCTGTGTCGTGTGGCATCGCTACATCTATATTTAGCTTGTAAACATAACTGATGAACTAGAATATTCCAACTTCGTCTCCATTGAGATTACATATAAGTTTCTCAAAAAACTTTTATTCAAAAGTTCACACTTTGTCCAACCCTAGAAAATTTCTAAACTAACGAAGTTAATAATATAATTTTTACTAAATAGCACACCATTAAATAATTATTTTATCCCGAGTCCGAAAGAGCGTCGTTATACATTGGTTTTTACAACGTGAAAACTCCGTGGGTAAGTGGTAAAAGAGGCCCCCAAACTGAGCTCATCCCTAATGTTGTTGGCATTATATATATGTTGGTACAACTCTCCACTCCCATACATGATATTATTTTTCATTAGCTCCTAAGAGCATTCTCTAGTACATGTGCTGTGTGTTCTGTCTCTCTCATTCTACACCTTAACTAAATATTAATTCATTTAGGATCTCTCTGCCGACCCACTTAGCTGAAAAATCTAACACTTTTCCCCCGGAAAACTTTGTTACGTTAATTTATATATAAAGGAAATTGTACGGTATTTTTCTTTGTAAATAACGCATTATCAATATACAACAGACATAAGTAACTGTTGTACTCGACGCTAAAGTTGAACCTTTGTTTTAAGGATATAATGAAGTTTTGAAAAAATAATGCCACGTAAATATTTTATCACACTTTTTAATATACATAGCTACTCAGCATATTCAGGTATACCCTGTCGACCGGGCATAGTTGGTAAGCTTTTTGGATTTTGTGCGGGTGTCCTGGGTTCGATCCCCAGCAGAGGAGAAATTTATTTAAAAACTAGCGGACCCGACAAACGTTGTCCTATCCAGTTGGCTTCATATCCCACAGTGACAGGTGTGCGGGTGTGGACACCAGAAATTAAATAGAAATTAATAGAAGATAAAATCTCTCTAATTCTCCCCCCGCTCCCTCTCCACCGTGTCTCTCTCACCCCCTCTCTCTTTCCCACCTCTCCCCCCCCCCCCTTATCACCCTCCCACCCTCTCTCTTTCTCTCTCCCCCATCTATCTCTCCCCCCATCTATCTCCCCCCCCCCCATCTCTCTCCCCCCCCTCATCACTCTCTCTCCCCCCATCTGTCTTTCACCCCTCTCTCCTTATTTGTATCCCACATGGTGACGGTGTTAGCTCTCCTTACTGCGCTCCTCCACCTCGTTCTATCCTGAGCATCATCCATAAAGACATTAAATGCCCGCATATCCTCCGCCATCAAGATCTTCCATCGTGTTGTGGGACGCCCTTTTAGTCTTTTGCCGGCAACTCGATAGTCCAGTGCAGTATTACATACCTTTTCTGGCGGTTTTCTTCAAATATATCCTAACCACCTCAGCCTACTTTCTATCAGCTTATCGATGGAAATGTCAAATAACTCCACTACTAAACGAACTACATTGGTTGAAGTGTCCATAACGATTTGACTACAAAATTTGTTTGACGGTGTTTAATGCTTCGAATACCCTGGCACCACAATACATTCAAGACCTGTGCCAGAGAAAATAGCTATCTGGGAGGCATCTCACACTCAGGGAACTTCAAGAACATACTTTTAAACATAATTATTGTCCTTTACCGGGTAAACGGTATTGTCCATTATCAGGTATATTAACTTTGCACCAAAACAAATGCATTAGCATTAACAAATGCAAACAAACACATTTACAAAAACAATTCGGAGATACAGAATCCCCTACATATTAATAATTTATTATTTTATTTGAGTTGGATAGAAGTTTGTAGAAAGACTATTCAAAGTATGATCTTGGTCCATTTTGAATTTTGACTCATAAATTAGTTTAAAATGCCATTAGAGTACATATCTATCTTTCAAACACAAAATATATATTTACTATAACCTCACTTTACATTACTGAGGTTTTCACATTTTGACTCTCAATAACAGAATATATCACAAAATAATAATGTCACATGATAATATAATAATAAAACTCAATTATTTAATGTAATATTCATAAATTAATAATAAAAGTATTTAAACGAAAAAATTACGAAATATAACATTGAAATATTACCTATTGTCAAAATACCACTTAGAACAGAATATAATTGTAAAAAAACTAAATAGCTTTATACAATAACAATAATAAATTATAAATATACCTAACTAAATAATTACATAACATTAATAAAGGTTTAAATCCTTTTTTTTTAAATAATAATAAATGTAAACCCCCATAAATTTATATATTTATCTATTTTAATAAAAAGAACTTTATTTAGAATTTCAACCAATTCTTGAATTAATATATGAATTGGAATAGAAATTAATTAATATGAAACAAAAACCGCAGACAGCGTTGAGAAAAACATCATGTTTTAATGGCATAACCAACATTTCATAATATTATGACATATCTAAAGCAATGTCGCCATTATTCTAAATGCATTTTCTGAAAATATTTATAACGATTGAGATTTTTATGAAATTCCTTTTTGTGAATCTAATCCATTCCGGGACTCATACAAATACACACAAAAAATTTCATCAAAATCGGTTCAGCCGTTTAGGACTACAGAAGAATAATTATATATATATAAAGATATTTAGTTATTTATTTTATAAATAATTTATTCATTTCTTAATCTATTGATTTATTTATATATTTATTCAATTTTTGGTATTGAAATGAAACTTTGTGGGTTGGTACAGGGTGCACACGAGAAGGTTTAAATGAAACTTTGTGGGTTGGTACAGGGTGCACACGAGAAGGTTTAAAATTTACTCTTTTTTTTAATATCTCACATAAGAATTTACAAAAATTATCTATTTGGAATTGTCATTGAATTTTAGGGATTCGTTCAGCGCATAGCAGAAAACGTATTTGAAGTTTAATTCAACTTTTTAAAATCTCGCACAAAACTTTTTAGAAAATGATCTATTTGGTATTGTAAAAAAATTTAAATAAAAAAAATAACATATGAATATATCAATGATCGAAGAAATAAATAAAATAAAAAAAACAAATAAATAAATAACATATAAGACGGAAGGGGATGAAGGTATTGTGGGATAGGAAGGGAATAAAAAGACGGAATTATAATTAGAGAATATAGAAAAGAATGTTTAATAATAAAAAGGAAACATACCGATCAACCATTTTTATATATTTGGAGGTAAATAATAGCAGGCAGGACAACGTCTGCTGGGTTTTACTAGTATATTTATTTATATGTTTATTTATTTACCTTTTTATTTATTTATTTATTAATTTATTTATTTATTCATTTATTTATTTATTTTCTTTCATTTATTTATATTTATTTATTTATTTATTTATTTATTCATTCATTTATTTATTTATTTATTTATTTATTTATTTATTTATTTATTTATTTATTTATTTATTTATTTATTTATTTATTTATTTATTTATTTATTTATTTATTTATTTATTTATTTATTTATTTATTTATTTATTTATTTATTTATTTATTTATTTATTTATTTATTTATTTATAAACTGCATAAATTGCCTTTTAGATACATACATAAAAACCACATATTGATGATAAAAATATACAGAATTAAAAAAACAATTAAGTGTGTAAAAATTTGGCAAAATAAAACTTAACAATAATCAGTAAAACAATAAATTCTAAAATAAAAAAGAAATACTTTCAGATGTCCAAAGTGCTAAGAAAAAGAATTCAAAATGCAAGCCCCAAAATATTAAAATCAATTAACTTTATTAAAGCAGCTTAAAACTGAATTATCAGCGCCCAAGGAATGATCCTGAATCATCAAACGTCGCTACTAAAGTACATAACTATGAATAGCAAAAATTTCTTCAGATATATTGTATATTCCTTGTTTTTTTCTTTGCTACACATTTTTTTTTAAACGAAAATACACAATACAAACATGAAAATAATATAAGAAAAAATACAATTCAAAATAATTAATATTATATAAGATTTACTTTCTATATATGATTATTTTTTTTTTTTTTATTTATTTTATTGATAAAGAATATAATTACAATTATCATGTTATTTTGCCTAATCCCTTAAGGGGATTTTTGGCTGTGATCTTAATTGTAACAATTTTATAATATGCAAAAAATATAAAAATATGTATATACGTATATATACACATATATACATATAAACTACAATTAAAAACTAATATTGTACATGTATTTATATACTACATTTTTCCTACAAAGTCCGGAACAACCCGCGCTCACCCCTTAGATCAACCATCGAGGATTTTTGTGTAATATATATCCTTTGGCTTTCTTTTTGAATTCCTCGATGGATCCACACTGCTTCAAGCTGGCAGGAATGGGGTTCCAGACCTTGGGCAGCAGCACATCTTCGGTCCTACGTCCATAGTCATTGTTGAATTTGTTTGTACGTAAAAGTTTGTTGGTCACTGATCTAGTTTGTCTGTCGTGTGTTATTAGTAGTCTGTCTTTAGGTCTCAAAAAATGTACATCAATTTTGGACAAAAGTAATTGGTCTGTCTTATTTTCATTTCATAATGTATTTTTTCTGTTTATTTTATATGAGTGTATTAAATTTGTCCCTTAAATATATAAATAAATAAATACTACCTAACTAGGCTGAGCCTGTTTCAAGGAGGAGAAAATCTCTTGCAATATTTTTTTTATCATCACTATGGTGATAACTCGTGACTAAATAAAGAAAACTGTTATTGTAGTTATGTAAAGCGTTCATGTTAAGAGGGACTCGATTCCAAATAAACGTAGCAGTGTCCTACGAAGATATGCTAGTACGCCGTACACTAGCAGGACAATATTTTCGTAGGGCGTATAAACAGGACCCTTTTGACGCTATGTGTCCGGGGTCATATATCATTTCGTTACGAAAATAAAAAAGAAAATGCAATTAACGTTGAACCCAAGATGGGTGAGGACATTTATCTAATTCACCCAGGGACCATTGTCCCCCATCAAATAACTTTTATTTTCTTTTTCTCCTCTTGAACAAAGTCGAAGAAGACTCACTCCGTTAATCAAATTTCAAAGCCCCCTAGCTACTTCATTTGGCTAAACGAGTGTCACAAGACAATTTTATTTCCAGTAATGTGAAGGCTTCAATTTATACGTTCGTCCGTTGGTTTCTCGTTTCCCTAATGAAATTTCATCACTGACTTATACATACTACTTCATAAAGAGAAATATTTTTCCGTGACTCTTATTTTTTATATATTTTATAACGCGCGCAATAAAGAAGCGTCCATCGTTAAATAAATCTATGAGATAAAATGACTGACACTTATATTATACCTAGTCATAACTTTAGAAAATGTCGTTGAAATATTTCATATAATATGAACGGACGATATCATAAAGATTAAGAATAATTTAATTTTGTCAATGCTGACGGTGTTGAATATGTAGAATTCCATAATAATGGTTTTTTTAAATCAAACAAATGATTTGGTCTACATATATATTTTTCCTGAATCCAGGACGACCGTTTCAGCTTATTAGGCCCTTATCAACTGGTAGGTTTTTTCATTACTTAAACACCTGCATCGACGTAATTCCCAACATAAACTATAATACAACTGTTTTGAACAATTCATAATTGCAAAAATATACCGAATTTTAGTATATAAGAAAAAAGCAGAATTTCTATGTTTACCAGTTGATAAGGGCCTAATAAGCTGAAACGGTCATCCTGGATTCAGGAAAAAATATATATGTAGACCAAATCATATGTTTCATTTAAAATAACCATTATCAAGAATATTAGAAAATAATATTTAAAAATACACACTATAAACAATGAATTACTTTACAAAAACTTACAATGACAATCCAAGGGTCGTATTTCGGGAGTCGTTTGAGAAAAACATAAGAAAAAGTTGAGGTTTTGTAAGCAATATTCTCGCAGTACGGGACCTTCTTGAATAGATCTCCGAAATCGCCCAACAGATTTTGATAAAATTTTCTAAATTTGTAAGGTTGGTTCCGGATTAAAAGATAGGATAGTTTTAGACCCGATAGGTAGCGCTGTTATCGAGATATTATAAAAAAAAAAAACAATGAAAATTTTGATTTTGATTTTATTTAGATTTTTTATCCAAAAATACATAAGACCTCAATTTGGACATCTCTACGCCCCCCCCCCTCTCCCCCCCCCAATTTTTTTAATAGGAAAAAGGGTCATAATTCATTTTTAAGTTGTGTAATCTTTCAATAGACGGCAGTGTGAACAAATCTATTGACATTGTATTATGCATCTAGGAAACGAAAAAAAAAGTGAAATATATGGTCTATTTAAAATGCAATCTACATAGGTCCGAATGCAGAGTCCTACCTAAATACTAAATTCTAAATACTTACCATGTTTTCATTGCACAGTCGCCCACTTAAGTTAGGAGATCACGTGGCTTCCTAACTGGAGGATGCTACGACGTTTTTCTATGAGAATTGCATTGCAGAGACATATCTAAATACTTAGCGCATGCGCGTCGACGTAAACTAACATTTGAAAAATGTCAAAAAGTAAGGTTGATCGCGAGGAACCTTAAGAGTGGCTCAATACTAAAATACGAGATTTTTTCGATGGATGATGATTTTAGCTGCTTCGACAGCAAATAATAATGTACCAAACAGAGTATTCAGCGACCCATACGAGATGCTGAAAATTCACTGGAATTTCAGAAAAATCGTGACATCGAGCTATCATTGTGAAGTTGGTTTGTGTTGTTATTGCAAGAAAATAATGTGAAATTCTACGCCATAGACCATAAGTTTGGCGTCATAAGTTATTTAGTATTTAGTTAGTGATGTCTCTATAACGCAATTGCTAACTTAAGAATACTGAATACTCCAGTGAGGTTAGGAGTTAGTATTAAGGTACCTAGGACTGTGCATTCGGGTCATAAAAGGCGTTCTAAAGCAAAACAATACATTAAAAACGCTGTGTGGCAGAACAACCTAGAAATAACAGACTATTTAGAGTTCTAAATTCATTATGTCCGTTTCTTATTTTGGTACATTCTTCTCCTCGTGAAGACTTCCCTATGCTGTCCTACCCGAAACACATCCTCCAATCGTCCTATCCTGGTCCATTATCTGGTGCAATGCAGCCAAGACATCTGCTTTCGGACAACCTCTCTTTGTCCCTCTTATTTCTTCATGGTCACAATCCTAGGATTGGTTTGTACCAAGAACTCCATCTCTCCACATACCTCTGTTATCCGCTAGCTTCTTAATCTCTTGGTAGCTGCTACAGCGCACATCACTAATCACCTGGTCCATAAAAACTGTCTCTGGGATAACCTCTTTAGTTTATGTCCTCCATCTCCGTTTCTTCCTTTAAAGTATCAGTTGGAGGACGTGATAATTTTTTTCACATTTGATTGTATTAATAAATAGTTGGTCTTGCTTTTAGTGTGATTGACAAATTTTTACATCGCCTAGGTTTTTCAACAATGAAATAAGGTTGTAGGAGGTGGGTGGGGGTGGGATTGTGTAGATAGAAACCCTCGTTCCAGTAGCCGTCGCAGTGTCAGACGGTCAACAATGAAAGCAAACAATAGTGATGGACCAGGACACCAGGGAGGCGAAGATATTGTCCGCTGTCTGCTACCAACTACATACATACCTATACACTTACCTTCGTATACCCACATTTTTTATATATTGACCTCTTCGATCTTCTGCTACCCTAATACATATTTTTTAAGAAAAATTACATTTTTACTACTTAATGCCAATTTTTTATTTCAAATTAACAACGGTATCATGACGAGAGTGTTTTCTACATTTTGTGTTTTCATTATGCTGTATATTACTGGCTTAGAATATTGCTTCCACTATTTCCTCTTGAATCGTTTTCGGGTATCCCGTAAGAGCCGAGTAATCGAAAATACATCAGGCAACAATAACATTTTACCGATTCTGAATGTAGTGCCTTTTTAGGTGAGATGAGACTGGTGTGTGGAGATACACGCATTTGTTGTGTTTTAAAATTTTGTGGTAATGCACATCCGCACGCCGGTCGCTAGTTACCCCACATTATGCCGTGATGGTACATAGGTATGTCTATGTTTTGATATGCATGTTGTCAACCAGAATTCCTTTTAAATATCATTTATTTTTTTAACGGAATTCCTGCTTTTGAATCTATAAATTTCTCAGTGAGAGCATAGTCATAAAATTCATATTGATCTCATAATACATTTCAGATTGGCAGAAGATCCAACCTGCAGAGGATGTGTCAAAACGAGGAAGAAACCGCCTCATACGTGATCTGTGAATGTCCAGTATTAATGAAAGCCAAAAACAAACACCTAATGGCATTAAGAGCCACAAGGACTAATGGGGCATCCCATGGGATTCATCAAAGAGACCAAGTTGCTGTTAACATGAATCAATTAAATTGTGCTTCTTAAATAGGACTTCTCATTTTTTCACAGGACATGGAAATTTTAAGAGTTATCTTCACCGATTTAAAGTTACTTCCTCTGCCTCATGTCAGTTCTGTCAATACCCAGACCAAACTTCGGAATGAATCCTGTGGGATTGTTGCCACCCAATGGTGTCGTCTTATAGATCGGAGCTCCTCGTTGCTGTCTGTGGGCCTCTTCAAGGTGCCATTGGTCCCGCGGATTTTATCATCTCGAAGAACAATTTTAAAGCAAACTGGGAAATGAACTGGAAGGATGAAATAGTATGATTTCACTCAACCGATGTTTGTAGTCGCAATGAGAATATGCTTTAGTCCTTGTAGAAATAGATTAAATAGATCGGGTTGAGGGTAACCGAGGGGACCGATGCTTTTGTGTGAGTGGTCCTATTAAGTGGAATTCACTGCCTCTAGGTGTCCGCAGTGCTCAAAGCATGACCACTTTCACTTAAGGACTAAAAACAACTTTGTTTCAGAGAGCAACACAACATTTAACTATCAGCACTCTTGGTATGATCTCGAATCATTAAACGGCGCTATACAAATAACTTATTAATATTATTATTGAAGTTGTTTCAGCAACGTTCAGTAAAACTGTTTTGATCATAATTTGTTCTTGACAAAGGTTCGTAAAATATACCTACTGTTGTGACTGTTAAAGAGCATTCATTCAACAAGATATGGTCAATCGACAAAATTATTTAATATTTTATGAAGAAAGAGTATGTCTGTACTTTTTCTTCGTTTTTCTAATGGAAGTAATTGATGCTCCCTTAAGGATTGAACAAAAGTGAATATAGTAATGACATGTATACCTATATTTTTTGTTTAATATGAAGGATTTTTAATTGTTAGAATGAATATGTCCTTGAAACAAGTACACATACATTCTCATACATTCCCTAAATTAATTATAATATACAAGGTATAAATGAAAACACTAATTAGTTTTAGTTTCACTATTTAAATAGTGAAACTAGAACTAATTAGTGTTTTCATTTATACCTAGTATAATGGAGTTTCACCGCGAATTATCCGTCGACAAAATTAACAAGTTATAATATACAAGATTCGAAATCGCGATCGCTGAATTTCTAACCCAACGCGCAAACCGCTCTGCCGGATATCAGAATTTTACAATGACAGAAATACATAGATATGAGAAGATAGCCTTTAAAAGAGGTTTTATCATAATTATGGTGCCTTACTATTGTTAGATTACCAGCAGTACGTTATTTTTTTACAGAGATCTTGGTCATACCCCTGATGTTTCTCATTTAAAAAGATCTGAAGTCAATGACAGTCCACGAGTGTGAATCTTCCACTCACATTCATCGATTATTCTTTTGCACTATGGTGCTGGGATTTTTAATCTAGAGGGCTCCATCAGCTACTTTTCGTGTTATGCATTTTTTAATGACGTTCACTTAGCGTTCTGTTAAGGGGCCGTTTACATTCCCCATATGCAGAGCGAGTGGTGGTGGTAGTATCGAATTAAATGGTGGAGCATAATAGATCAAAATGGTCTCAGTTCAGGATCAACAAAAGTGTGACTCCTATTAATAATTAAAATACTAGATAACCTTCTGATGGTGTCAATGCTCAAATCAAGAGAACCTTCTCTAAAAGATTGAAAACTGCTCAGCAGGCTAAGTCTGTAAGTAGATCTCGACCGATAAATGTCGAGATTAACTGTCAAAATATCGACTAATCGATATTTTGACAGTTTTGGTAGTCACTAAGCAGATAATGCGTGGAATCGTTCTCGCCCACTTATTTGACGGCGAGATTGGGTCGACATCGAGGCGAGAGACAAGATCTAACGCCGCCATGTTGAATTAAATGTCATTTTTTACGCGAACAATGCCGAATTTCATATTTATTTTGAGAATAATAATAAACGGGTTAAACGACGCCGTTTAAGAGATTCTTCAAACCCTTTAAATATTCCGCGTAATTCATTTATTGCTAATTACCGCATAACAAAAGTTTTATATGGTTATATATTTAATGGAAATATGCGTCCGTACTTAGATTATAACATTATAATTCTATGATGATTCTATGCGTCCGTAAATGTTTTCCGTAGGTATAGATTTGAAATAATTTTTGATTTTGAGAAAGTATTCTTGTAAGCTATTTTATCACATATGTAAAATACAACACTTAACAAAAGAAAATTCGGCGTAGTTTTTAGTAAAAAAAATAACACGCTGCTGTCATCGACTTGATAAATTGATCGAAATATAATTAAAAATAATTTTTAAAATTACACTCAAAACATTCAATAAACACAAAAGAAGTTAATTTAATCGTATTATAACTTGCTTTCGTGCTTAAAAATATGACCATATTATATTTATTTAACAAATTTATGTAAACAAATTTGACATTTATTCAAATCATGGGGAAAATATTGTGTATTGCCATAAATGATAATTCAAAAATGTACCGCAAGCCAGCCTAACGGCGACAAATACTCATAAGTGCATTTACGAACTCGACAGCGCTTAGTGACTACGAATTGTCGTCACGGGCGTAAACATGACGAGAAGAGCGGCGATACGTTGTCGGATCTCGACTTTTTTACTGACTTTGCCTGCTGATTAGAGTTTTATAATAGTTGTATGTGTGCTATTGGGCTAGGTTTGATTCTCATTAGAGATTAATGCGTAAATTGCCTGCGAAATAATTTCCTTCTTCTTATTCCTCTCTTTTTTGTTCGTTAGCCTGCTAAGTAGAACCTGTAATAAAACGATGTATAACAGGGTCAAAAATGAGGACATAAGGAAAGAATATTAGATAAAGAAAGATGTCATTAATAGAATGAAAGTAAACACATTGAGATGGTTTGGCCACATGGGGAGAATGAATGAGGAACGCCTGACGAAGAAAATATACATTGTGGACAGGAATGTAATGAGAGGTCGGGGCCGTCCAGGGAAGGGATGGGACGTCCATGTGAACGGTATTTTGATAGATGGAAATGTTAAAAGCGTTAACAACAGACGAACATGTACATATAAGACGATGCATGAATGTCGACGAGACGATGAATGTGTGTCAAGATAGAAATAAGTGGGTTTAAATTCACGAACAATTACGATTGCAGTTCAAGAGCATTTCATTTTCCACACAAATAACAGTATCTACTACGTACTCTGTTACACACAATAGTACTTTGGGAACAGATTTTCAGCCACATGCTATATCGATTGTTATAGGCACCTTATGGTAGCAGCGTCCATTTCGAAATCCCCAAAATATTGTTATGCAATGTATGAATGAAGCGGTGGTAAAACAACGTGGCGCCTGCATTTGACAGTTTTGTTTCCCTCCATATTGTTTGGCATCCAAGGATAAAAGGTCAATTTGCCTTTTGACTGCCGAAGGCTAAACGTAACCATTATCAAATCAATACAACAATATTTTCACACTTCAGTCCCTACGTAAAATGAATAAGCAACGCAAGGCTAAATGTGAAAAAATATTCATTTTTGCTTTCATTTTTTCACATTAACAAGTAAAAAGAAGACTACCAGACTACCGTAAATAAGGCAATAAATATAAATCTTCCTCATTTATCACACAGAAGAAGACCAAATAAAACCTGGATTATCAATCGCTCCAAGATCCAATAAAGGACAACAAGAGCCTACCCTAATAACCAATATAGGCTATTAGCCAGTAAGTTGGAACAGTGCCACAGGAAGATGAAAAATAATCTATCTTTGCCTATTATCCTGTTATAAATCCTGCATCGCTTTCCATCTTGTGACGTGGATTGCCGGCTATCCTTCTATCTCTTGAGAGGACGACCTCGGAGGTTTGCTTTGCTTTGGTATATTGTCTCTGGCCACTTTTACGGTTCTCAAATCTGTCATTTTAGATGTGAGTTCATTCCAGAACCTTCTTTCTTCGTCTTCTTCTTCTCTGTCGTTTCCATCTTACAACATCCTCGATTTTGTTTTTGAAAAAGTTACAATACTGCAAAAATAGCTTACATTCCTGTCGTATAGTTATCAACAAATCTCTACGCAAACTGTCTTTCTCTCATCCGAATTATGTCAAGATTTTTGCCGATAACTATTTATACCTTACCATCACGCCATTTCCCTATTTGAAGTAAACAGAGATAACCGAACACCACACAATTATATTCTTGCAAACATTCATGGCTTCTTTCACATTCATGAATCGTCTTCTTCATATTCAGCAAATTTTTGAAGCTTCCTTCTTTTCCTACTTGTTTTCTTTTTTTTATATATAGTTTGTATGACGGAGTATGTGGCGTAAAAGAATATCGTGGCTTAAAATCTCAAGCAGTGTTTCGGGATTCCGGATGCGGCATCACTAATTAGGTTGGCACGGGATCGAGATAAATGTGATGTATGTATGTATATTTTGTTTACAGGCTAAAACAAATAATACATTTTCATACACTTAGTATAAAAAAGAATATAAACGATGTTGGAAAAAAAAATTACATAGCATGACTTATAAAAAACAACAAATATTCCAATATCCCCATACCATACCATCACGCCATTTCCCTATTTGGGGTTGGCAGAGAGAACCGAACGCCAGACTCCTCTCTCTTGACATACATTCCTCGCTTCATACACGTCCATACATCGTCTCATACACGCTCTTCTATTATTCTTACTTCTAACATCACCATCTTTCAAAATCCCATTTATGTGATCGTGCCAACGTTTTTTTGGCCGACCTCTACTTTTCGTTCCTCTTTTATCAGCCTTGTATACTTTTTTTGTCAGACGGTCATCACTCATTCTTTCTATGTGGCCGAACCACCTTTTTATTTATTTATTTTCATTTATTTTCATCTTACTTACGATACACAAAAACACAGGAAGCACACAATATTTAAAATATTTTTTTCTTAATGTATTTAATACCAGACCAGATGCTTCCTTCACACATTCTGACAAATCATTACAGAATTGAAAACTTTTGTAATACACATTATTTTGTGTACCTGTCAGGATAGAGGCAGTCTTAAGTCACGCCGAATTCTCGTCGGGTAGGTGTTTACTTCAAAATTATAAAGAACATTGGTCGCCAATCTTCGTTAGGAGCGACACAAGAGGAGAACAGTTTTCATTTTTTTATGAATACATTTTGTGCTTACCTACATTTCAATGAAATCTCTTTTTAAAACAAAAATGAAAATATTAATGTCCCAGACCGTGTCGGAAATTTCAATATTTGAAATATTCCCGTGAGTTATCGTGGGTGCCTTCAATGAACATTCAAAAACTGCTTGTTATCCTCTCTGTACAGTCGATTTCATTGTGTCTACACAATGGTATATGCGACGTAACACACAATCGGAAGAAATTGCCACTTAGCAAAACGCTTTGCATTGTGCGCACATGTTACATGACAACTATGTATTTCAGTGTATTTTACAACTGTCGATTTGTTCAGGAGAACTTTGTTCTCTTAACATATCGACAATGTATCAAGCCAGAATACGCGAGAATTGTATGGAGAGGTCTACTTTTTTCACGGCTTTTCCAACTTTGAAGTCAAAAAACACCAACTTAGAGGCTTCGCAGCATATATGTTCCATACACGGATTTACTCAGAATTCGGAGTAGAACATTTCGTGTGTCTGTGTGTGTGTGTGTGTGTGTGTGTGTGTCTGTGTGTCTGTGTGTCTGTGTGTCCGTCCCCCCTTATAACTTTTGATCCGCTCAATTTACAGAGCCTTAAATTTCAGAATATATAAACAGTTACAGGCCTACAAAACTTTTATACTCGGAATTTTGAATTTTTGTTTCAGTCAGGGGTTATCAACTTTTGAATTTTTATTTTATTTTTCCATATATCTCAGAAACCATAAACGGTAGAACGCTGAAAATTGGTACAACCATAGACAAATACAAAATCTCAAATTAGTTTTTTCAAAAAAATTCCAGGGTTTCTCAAACATTTTTTATTAAGAAAAATATTTTTTTTATGATAAATTTATGAGTTTAACTGCCTATATTTCCAAAACTTTTACAATTATCGAAAAAAGCCGAAACACCCCAACTAGATAATTTAATTTTCTATAAAAAATATTAACATTGTAGCAGAAGATCTCAATTTTTTTTTAACAATTTTTTTAAAAATTGAATTTAGTGACGACATCGCTTCATACATTTTGTATGGCAGTCGCCTATACACAATATGTAAGAAGACTTAATAGTTTGATACTTCATCTCCAAACATACATACATACCATCATGCTATTTGCATATTCTGGGTAGGTAAAAGGATCTTCCTCCATACTATCCTATCTTGACATACATACCTACATATGTTGTATAGAAAACAAAATATCTGAAAATATTCAATAATTTGTATCTATGGGTTTATAGTTTGGTACATATTCTTCAACTATACATACTATCGCTATCGACAGTTGGATCTCATGTGTTACATGCAACTAGTATTTACAAATTGCTGTATAACGACAAATTAAAAAATATGAATCATGGAATACATTTCAGTTAAGTATTCCAACTATCGATTTGTTCAAGATAATTTATTTCGCTCAATGAATCGACAGTATTAATCTTAGCACTGTGTGAGAGAATTTTATAGCCAGTTAAAAATATAGACAAATACAAAATCATATTTTTTTTTCAAAAAGATCCTACCCTAAAGAGTTTCAAACATATTTTGTTAAGAAAAACATATTTTTAATGATAAATTTTATGTGTTTAACAGCCTATAATTTACTTTTTCCTCTCCACACTATGGAATAGGGGAGAGTCATGATTTCGAAAAATTTAAGCGTATTTTTTTACATCAATTTCTCGATGGGTATCATGTAGAGAGTGCACACTATGAGTTTCGTCGTGATGTGTTTGTGTGTATGGCGTATACGGCGTACACGCCGTAGCATTTATCTTTTTTGTGTCCTCTCTACAGCCCAAACTATAAGTCCGATCGACTTCATATTAACATCATATGTGTAAAGTGTAAAGACCTAGAGCTGATTAGTTTTCCATAGACAATTTTTGATTTCTTCTCTATACTTACTTACTTTCCGTGTCCGGAACACCATCATATTCGTAGCCCCCAATATTCAGCCACTCGGATTCCACTAGTGTTCGCTATCACTATGTCTTGGTGCGTGCATGTCGCTTCTGTCATGGGACATGACAGTAGGTGCACGTTGTCCTGTCTGGCGCCACACTCGCAGATGTCTTCCTCTCTGTAACCCCATTTCTTGAGGTCACTGTAACTGCAGGAGACACCCGTTCTGAGCCTATTGAGCGCTCTCCATGTTGGATAAGGCAGGTTGTGTCCCACTGACATGTTCTCTATGAATTCATCATTTACGTTGTTTTTTTTGTGTCCTCTCTGCAGCCCAAACTATAAGTCCGATTGACTTTATATTGATATCATATGTGTTAAGTTCATAAAATTAGAGCTTATTAGTTTTCCATAGAAACAGTTCATTTTTTTCTTAATGTTTCTTTATGATTTAATTAAAACTGAGAAAATGCTTTCGCGACCTGGAAATTAGAGATATTTTAATTTGGTTTCAATTATTTATACAACACCAAGAATCTTCATAAAATTGTATTCAAAGTTGGTCAATGTTAAAAGAAAAATATTCAACGGTTTCAAAAATTATATTTTATTTAATGGATTTTTGTATGAAACTTATAATGTAACAAGAGAATTTTTTTATATTTGGCAATGTTCAGTTCATTGATTTCATATTGATATAAGAATATTAATAGCTTGAACTTGGAACTGATTATCTTTTCATAGATATCATAAAATTTCTTCATATATTATGATATCACGTGTCAAAATTGTAAAATGCTCTAACGCTCTTTAAAATTAAATTTATCTGCTTTTATTAAAATATTTCATACAACATAAGCATTCTTCACCATACTGCATTAATAGTTTGTCTATCTTAACATAAAAATATACTATCGTTAGATAATATATATTCCTGGTAGTAAAATTTAGAATGAATAAAAATGTATATCATAAGATAAATTTCTTATGTATGGAAAAGTTCAGTTATTTGATTTCATGTTATAATGTAAAGAGCTTGAACATAGAACTGATTAGCTTTCCATAAATAACAAAAAAATTCTTAATATGATATCACGTGTAAAAATTGTCAAAATGCTCTAACATTCTTTAAAACAAAATTTATCCCCTTTTATTAAAATATTTCATACATCATAAGCATTCTTCACCATACTGCATTAATAGTTTGTATATCTTAATATAAAAATATACTATCGTTAGAAAATTAATATTCCTGGTAGTAAAATTTAGAATGAATAAAATATTTCATACTAGCTTTTATGTCCCGCCGTTGGCCAAGAATGTAAATTAGTGAAGGAATAAGCAATCGTTTATATACCTACATACATAATATTGTCACACATAATTTTTTTTAACCGTAGTATGAAAAGTAGTTTGAAATTTAATTGAGTTTAAGCGGTGTAAAATCTTAAAGTGATGGCCACAATCCATTTGCTTTTATATATAAGCACATACAATTTCTCCACGCATGGACTATGGGAAATGATTTTAATATGACTTATTATAAAAAGACAACGTCGTAAAGAGTTTGGATTTGGCCACAACCCCTATTTTTATATATTGTCATCCAACGCAAATAATGTGTTTTAAATATTTAGTAATTTTGGATGATGGGAAATGGTTTAAAAATTGATTAAACAAAAGTACTGAAAATATTCTAGTGTTGGTCCCATCCCATTCGTTTTTATATTTTTCGTCAAGTGTGCATATAGTTTATTATAGTTTTGCACAATAAAACTGATAGACTTAAAACTGACACATAAGTCTACATTACAGAAGAAGAAGACTTAAGCTATGTTAAATAGTTTTTAATATGAATATAAACGTTGTGAAGATCCAGCAATGGCCACAACCCCGATTTTTTATATATTGTCATCAAAATGAAATGTGTCAATGGTCTACATAGAAGATGAAATAGAAGAATTACACATTAGGAAATGTATTATATAAAAAACTGACCAAAATGTCTTCATAAAAGAAGAAGAAGATGAATTGAACTATAGGAAATATTTTATATAAAATTCACCCAACATCTACATAAAATAAGAAGACGAAGAATTAGACTAAAGGATAGTTTGTTTAAAAATAGTTTGTTTAAAAACTAACCAAAAGGTCTACATAAAGGAAGAAGAAGACGAATTAGACTTTAGGAAATAGTTTGTATAAAAACTCACCCAAGGTCTACATAAATTAAGAAAAAGAAAAATTAGACTATAGGAAATAGTTTATTTATGAACTGTCCCAAATGACTTCACAAAAGAAGAGGAAGAAGATTTAAACCCCAAGAAATAGTTTGTAGAAAAAATCACCCAAAGGTCTACATAGAAAAAAGAAGAATTTCACTATAGGAAATAGTTTGTAGGTATATTGAATGTGTATTGTAGTTAACCTAAAATAGTTTAATAATTTTCCTATACAAAATCAGTATATTCTTGGTTTTTAAGTAGTAAGTATTAGGTATGTAGGTAGGTACCTACCTACAATGATGTTCTAAATTAATTCGAATTCGATTTATAACAAATTTTATTTGAATATCAGAATGTGTCCGTTACCATAGTAACCATGTTCCAACATGTGAAAAATATCAAATGTTATGGAGACATTTTTTTAATATGTAGGTACCTACATTGGTTTGTTCGCTGCCATAAAAATGAAAATTGTCAGAAAAATCAAATATTTTAAACAAATTATGCAATTTTATTACGCCTATATCTTTACTAATAATTAACAGACTTTTACAATATATGTCTTAAAACTTGCTGTAATGTCTTGTGTTTCATTTTATTATTTCACAATCACATTTATTTTAAAGGTATATTATTTTAAAGAACATATTCATTCGGTAGGAAAATTAAATATCGTATGAAAAGATATTAAAATGGCGGGGTTATATGTACATTTGTACAAAACGCTTACTTTAAAAATAAGTCAAACATTATAATTAGACAAAATATTCACCATGTTTTTCACTTAAAAGCTAAGTTATACTTGAAAATATATTTTTTTCGTGTAAATACGTACTTCTAACTTTTAAACTAACAGATATTTGCGTGCAAAATGTACACTTTTTTGACAGATATGACTTGGAAAATTTCGTATGAAAAAAATAATTATTGAAATATCTTTAAAATTCAGCATTTTAATCGCATTATTTTTAGCGTGACACTGCATCAGGTATACTGGTACACGTTCGCACATAAATTAGATTTTTAGATGCTCTTGGTTTTTCAAAAGGCGTGATACAAACACACACACACACACATACACACACACACTAACATATTGATTGCTTTATTACTTTAGAAGATAACATAAGCATATTTTACCATATTGAGATTGTCAACATTTCAAGAAGAAAAAATAAACGCTTACTATGGTGTGGAAACTTTAGTGTTGGCCACAACCCACTCGTTTATTTTAAATATCGAAAAACGCAGAAACACCCCCAACTAGACAATTTAATTTTCAGCAAAAAAATATGTACATTATAGAAGTACATTTAAAACTTTTTTTATTTTATTTATTTATTTAAAATTTTGTATATAATTATAAACAAATATTATGCACACTGGCGGGCTTATTGCCATTAGCCAATTTTTATTTTTTTCCAACCAACCAGATTACAGAGTGACAAAATTATATACCTACCTATGTACATAAAAAAATGAAAGCTAAAATAGAACAAAGAAAATATACATAACCCCAAGATAAATAATAAAAACAAAAAAAAACATATTATAGCAAAAAAAAAGATTGGGAAAGAACAAGAAGATCAAATCGAGATCAGGTGTTTAGGGATAAATGTTTCTTCTTAAGTAAATATTATGTAGCAAAGGGAAGGAAGGAAAAGGAGAGGGATCAGGTATTTTCGGAGAGATATCCCTGCTTTTGTCTTTTCTTGAAAATGGAAAGCGAGTTTGACGAAGTTATATAAGGACTCAAATTATTCCAGAGGCAATTTTGTATAAATTTAATTTAGTGACGACATCGTTTCAGACAATTTGTATAGCAGTATACATTACACAACATTTTCGGAGACTCAATTGTTTGATACTTAATCTCCAAATATACATACATACCATCAAGCTGTTTTCATATTCTTGGTAGGAAAGAAGGACTGACCTCCATACTATCCTATCCTGACATACATATCTACATGTTTTGTTTAGATATCAAAATATCGTAAAATATTTAATAATTTGCATTAAAAAATTGTAGTTTTGTACGTTTTTTTCAACTATACATATGTATTATCGCCATTGACTGTAAGATCTCATGTGTTACATGCGACTAATGTTATTTACATCTTAAACTATGTAATTATGTTCCTATATAGTATATGTCACCCTGATATATCCCTGTATAGTACATATATGCCATTTGAACATTCCATGTAGAGCTGCAATGAATTACTCTTCTGTTGGTTAGTGGTTCTCTAATATCTGGCCCAAGTTTGTTTGTACATACATGCATACAATAAAGTGTGATCTCATGATACTAGTGGCACACCATTATGTCCTCTAGAGAGAGAGACACACACGCGATACGATATAAGTACACAATACCAGATAATGTATGCTGACTGCACTTTGTTAGAAGCTCGGAGCATATATTTAACAGAAAACTATTTTACAAGCGTGACTTCTACTATATCAGCTGTTCTCAAATAGTTTAAACTTGCACTTATGAATGAAGTAAAGATGATCATAAGCGAAGAAGCCGACTTCCGTGGCTCAATAAATAAGCCTTTTAGCTTCTATCCTCGGTTCGATCCCCAACAAAGGGACATTTATTTTAATGAATTCCCCACGCAATTCTTCATTCTTAGGTGTTCGGACAACGTATTTACCTTTCCGTGTTGATTAGGAGGCAATACTGCCTCGAATTAGACACTAGTTTGTTGCGCTGATGCACTCAAAAACTCGTGGTGAATTTTACTTATTTTAAGTGATTTCATATAATATAATAATCTTTTTTCTATGTTTGCTTAATTCAGATAATTTTTGAACTGACTTTTTTCGTTTTCGTATTTTAATATTTTATTTTTTTAATTTTTACAGGAACATACAATAATTTTATATTTTATACATGAAAATCATTCAGTTAAGATGGAAATAAAAATCAATTAGTCAAACTTAAATTTTTGGTTATATATTATTTCTATTAAGATGGAAGATCTTTGAACAAGTCAACGTATGGTGCTGCATCGAGACTTATTATCAAATTCATTAGCTCTGTTAAGAGGAGAGTACCTACTGACCCACATTCCAATTAATAATAGTAGGTAATAATAATTGTGCAAATTTATTGCTTTCTTTAAATTTGAAATTTCTTCTCTGCTGGGGATCGAATCCAGGACGCCCGCAATTACTTGTTTTTAATTTAAACAATTCCCTTTTTATAGTTAATATGTATTTTAAAAAAAATAATAATAATTATAGGCAACCCTTCAAAGCCTTATTCTTTGATGTGTTTATAAATTGACGAATTCGTCCTAATAGACGTATTATATTTATTTATTTGGGACAATAACAGCTTTTTAATCTAATATGAGCATAAAACAATGATTTTTTATAAATAATAAACTTGAACACGTATTAGCAGGAAAAGTTTGCGTTGTTAAACCGTGTGCATTTGGAGGACACATGCCTTGAATTCAACATGAATGCATTAGCGCAAAAACTAGTGCCTAATTCGAGGCAGTACCTACTTGCTTCCTAATCAACACCGGACATACATATTAGGCCTTTCTACTTCAATTGCCTCGTCATTTGCCACAACAAAGTCTTCCTCGTTACATCCCTGTACCACGTTCCAGCGAACAAGAAGATGCTTATCATCTTGGACCCCCCCCCCGCAGTCGCAAGATACATCTTCTTCTCGTCCTGTACCCTACTTGCACAAGTTCTCTTTAAAATTTGTGACACCTACACGCAGTATATTCAGTGTCTTCCATGTGTGGTAAGGCAGATAGTGTCCCGGTCCCAAAAGTATTCGACAGCTTGTTTCGACCTCCACTGTACTGTTCAATCCAGTATCCTTACTTTGTTGAAGCATGTGACCACACAGAGGATGTCTTGGGTCCGTTTCTTGCTTCTTTCATTCAGAGTCTGCTGCTACCTTTCTTCTGACATTTGGAGGCGCAATACCTATTATCAGGTATATCTTACTTTATCTGGTAGGCCGCAAGCAGCCATATATTATACGCCCGATTTTATTTAGTGTTACATCTACGTGTTTTGCATGAAAACACTGAACGCTGAAAGAAATAGCCATAGCCATGAGTGATTATTATTTATGTATCCCGAATGCCGTTTAGTCATTAAAGACTCGATTCTCATTTGTATAGATTAAATCTCGTAAATTCTCTTTATTGCGAGTGTGGCCTAGATCTAGAAGATCTGGACCACGTATTCTTTGGATGTCCTATTAGAGACCGATACAATCTATACCGAACTTTTTGTGGAAAGATTAACGAAGTGCAGTTTCCACTAAAGATTCGACACCTTCTTGTAATTGCTTCCCCGATAATCTACAAAGAAATATTAAAATTCATTGAAAAAAACATGGTTGTTTTGTAGGCGTTTTATGTCTTTTTTTAAACTGTTTTTTGTTTTTAATTATTTCGTTCGAAGTACAATCAGCAAGATTATGGAATAGCCTTAGTCCGGATATTGCGTCGTCTAACTCACTTAGTATTTTCAAGAAAAAACTAAAGAAGGAATATTTATCTTTGAACACCTGATCCCGATTTCCTCTCCTGTCCTTACCATATCCTTTTTATTGCTATGAATTATATTTTTTTTTGTTTAATAGTATTTAAGTGTTATACGTATTTTATTTGATTTTTTTTGTAGTCAGAGAAAATTGAAAGACACATTAATTCCTATTTTTACACAATCATTATAAAGTCGGTTTTCTTTTATATGAAGAAAGTATTGTAACACAGAAATGGCTTATGCCGTATATTATGTAAATTAATAAATAAATAGAATATATAATTGTTATTACTAATAATTTATATCAATT
This sequence comes from Molanna angustata, assembly GCA_963576475.1. NCBI lineage: Eukaryota > Metazoa > Arthropoda > Insecta > Trichoptera > Molannidae > Molanna > Molanna angustata. The sequence continues at coordinate 5,102,269 of OY754981.1, forward strand.
GTTTTATTCATTTTGTACTAAAAAATAAACAGGTAAAAATATAGAAACAAAAATATACAAAAAAAAGACACCGTACAAACAATAAAATAGTTCACACAAAGAAACAAATGTATTACAAATGAAACAAAATAATAATAAAAAAAAAAATTAAAAAAATAGCAGAAAAAAAATTAGAAGGAAAAAAACAAATGTGTCAATATATCAACTGATTAGTTTTTTTTTTTAAGATATTTATTTATTAATAAAAAGTAATACATTGTTCTTTTCCCGCCAAACTGCAAAGCAGTTTTTTGGCAGAGCAGATTCTCTCTTTCACATAATTTTATACATTTCACATATAATTATTTCAATAAACTAATCTCAAATATTAAAGATACAGAGACCAAACAAAAATTTGGAAAGAAAAAAAAAAAAAAAAACTTGAAATTCGATAGGAAAAAAAAATTTAATTAAACCTTACACATAATATACATTAAATATACCTATAATTAATCAACAATAATAATTTAAAGTCTAACGAACGCTTGAATTTAGATACAGATGTTTAAGAGTATTTTTTATAGTAACTATTTTCGTTTCGTCAGACTTTAAAATATTTCTTATTCTAATCGGCAACGCGTTAATAATATGCGGCACAAGATGTTTCCTGGTACGATCTCATCTCCATACACGTTGTTTGTCTTAGGTACCTGCAGGGCACGCTCCATCGCCAGCCAGCCACCCAGCCACCTCCCATATATGTGACTTATTTCTGTTTTAAAAGATTCATTTTTGTATTCTTCCAAAATGATGCACTGTTTTACTTTATTTTGTATTGTTAGCTGCTATCGATCGATTACACAGCACACACAGATATATAATTGTGGTGAAACTTTCAGAATACAATCTTAGCGTGATTTTTTTAACATGCCTACGTAGGGGACACCAGCTATTAGGATTTGGGTCCATTTTACTCTTCCGAAGAAGCGCACTACGTAGTGTTGGGAAGGGTTTGCAATCTAGAAAAGAGTTTATTAATTCGGATTTTAAAAAGACCCGGGTTGTACGAAGGTGGAAACACAGAATTCGGAAGATCATTCCACAGTAGGGCTGCTGTATTAATAAATGAGTTCGAGAAGCGACTTGTTCGTATATGTTGAGGACCTAAGATGCAAGTTCTTCTGAGCAATTCCCGTGGTAGTATCTATAAAATAAGCTTAAAATACCGACTTTGCATCGTCTGTGTTCTAGTGATTGCAATCTATCAGTCAGTGATGAATCATCAATCAGACGTATAGCACGCCTTTGGACAGCGTCGAGGGTATTCAGTAGGTATTGGGGGGCGCCACTCCAGAGGTGACTGCCATATTCAATAATTGGACGTATTTGCGCTTTGTAGAGTATACAGATCTGGGTCTTAGTAAAATATCTACGCGCTCTATATAGTATGCTCATTTTTTTAGAGGCGAGTTTCACCTTAGCTTCGATGGAGCCCCTGAAGTGTAGTTGGTTCGTTATAGATACTCCAAGCAGGTCGATAGAGCTGCTGTTAGGTAGGGTTCTTCCGTTGAAAGACACTTGCAATTCATTGGGGTTTCTCTTCGCAGAAATTAGACAGGCTTGGGTTTTTGAGACGATACTAGTGATATTTGTTGATTATTTGCAATAAAAAAGAAACATAAAAATTCATAGCTCCCCACTATATTCGTGAGGGGTAGTGAGGAGTAAAAAAGCGGCAGTTTCGAAACTAGTTGTATCAAATATTCGTGGTTGTTATAAATAAAAACTAACTAACTTATTACATATAAATCAAAAATATAATTATATGTTTCACGTAGCACAGTTTGTCAACCAGTGTTCTGGTAGATCACACCAACAAATTTTGTATGAAATTTTTCCGTGCGCGTGTTTTCAATACACTGGCTATTTACGATAACGATGCATTCACATGTACGGCAAACACTCGTCTTTGGCTCCAATGTCTTAGAATAAACCTTTCTAAGCTAAACGTGTACATTAAATAAATTGCACCAAGAAAATATAAAACATCCATCTTAAAATAAATAAAAAAATACATTTTTCAACTGGTTTTCCACTATTGACTATTCTGTAGATGCTCTTTGAGCAAAACTCGTCAGTGGTCAAACATACTATCAATTAGTGGAAAGTTAAAAATTGTTTTTTTTTTACATATTTTAAGTGATGTAATACATAATCTTTTTACTCCTCACTAACACAAGGGGATATAGTGGGGAGTTATGATTTCGCAATTATTAAGGGTATTTTTTTTTGCAGATTATCAACTAGTATCACGCTGAGATTGTATTCTGAAAGTTTCATCACAATGTATCTGTGTGTGTGTGCTATGTACGGCGTATTCATTTTACTTTATCGATTATAGACTAAAGTAATCATTCGATTCTATTCAAATTTTGCAAATATGTATATCTAATACTCGATTAGATCCCATTAGATTTTGAACGATATATGAATAGTGCTTCTCAATTTTTTTAACTCTCAAATATTTCAAAGTGACCCCAAGCTCAGGAAACTTAAAATTTGAAATTATTAATTTCAAATTGGTAAAAAGGCACATCACTTTCATAAAATTACATTGAAGAATTATCAAGTTTTCATAATAAAATATTTAAATAAAAAAATAATTTAACAAACTCATTTCATGAAAATGTTGGAAATGTTCCATACAAAATTTGAATACTTTATAGAATGACTTGTTAGTGAGGAGTTTAGCGTTGGGCACAACCCACTCGTTTTCTATATTTCCTGACTTCAGATAATTTTGTACTCCTCACTAACCTAAGGGGATATAGTAGGGAGTTATGATTTCGCAATATTTAAGGCTATTTTTTATTGCAGATTATCAAAAAATAGTATCATGCTGAGATTGTATTCTGAAAGTTTCATCACAATGTATCTGTGTGTGTGCAGTGTGCCATGTGCTATGTGCAGTGTGCTATGTACGGCGTGTTCATTTTACTTTATCGATTATAGACTAAAGTACTCATTCAATTCTTTTCAAATTTTGCAAATATGTATATCTAATTCTCGCTTAGATCCCATTAGATTTTGAAGGATATCTGAATAGTGCTTCTCATTTATTTAAAATGTCAAATATTTCAAAGTGACCCCAAGCTCAGGAAATTTAAAATTTAAAATTTTTATTTTCAAATTGATAAAAAGGCACAACACTTTTATAAAATGGCATTGAAGAAATCAAGTTTTCATTGTAAAATATTTAAATAAAAAACAATTTATCAAACTCATTTCATGAAAATGCTGAATATTTTCCATACAAAATTTGAATAAATTTTAGAATGTCTTATTAGTGAGGAGTTTAGCGTTGGCCACAACCCACTCGTTTTTTTTTGTAAGTTTTTACACGAACATACAATAACATTATATTTTATACATGAAAAACATTCAGTAAGGATGGAAATAAGAATAAATTAACTATAATAATTTTGGATTACATTATTTCTATAAGTTGGATTATCATATAGAAGAACATAATGGTGCTGCTATCGACACTATTATAAGATTCAGTAGCTCTGTTGAGAGGAGAGTACTGACCAACATTCCACTTAATAATAGTAATAATGATTGTGCAACTGGCGAATTTATTGCCATATGGCAGTTTCTTCAAATTTCAAATTTCTCATCTGCTGAGGATCGAACCCAGGACGCCCGCACAGAAAGCAAATGGCTAACAAGTTACTTGTTTTTTAGTTAAACAGTTCCCTTTTTCACTATCAACACGTGAATAAAGATCTGTAGGCTTGTATCATGCAGCGAGCAGTGGTTCGTTGATCTTCGTAAATCTTCGGATGTATTCGAGAATCCCGAGCCATACATGTCGCAGCCCACAAGGCGCTGCTACATCCATATACAGTAGGGCTAGTCTTCTCCTATTGGGATACCCTCACGTGGATGCATACAAATTTGAACAGCTTGTAAGGTTTCGCTGTGAGATGGCATAGAATAGTGCTTCCACTATTTTCTATTATCGTCATTTTTTCGTGTCCTGTAAGAACCGAGTAATCGAAAATACAAGAGGCAACAATAACATTTCACAATGTATATTGCCTTTTTGATCAAATTGACGTATGGGTAAATATAACACGCATGTTAAGCTTATATTGTTTAGATAAACTGCAAATAGGTACAATCTATATGTCTCCTGTGAAATATAATAATATGTAGGTACACTGCTAGCCCTAGGACAGTTATACCTAGTTTGGCAGCAGTTATCTATTTTTAATGATAATTATTTAAATGGTATGATAAATAAATAAATTACACTATTTAAATAATGTGTTGTGCTTCCTTTTATAAGATAATTCACACGCGCACACCTGTCACTGGTCGACTCGCATTTTTAGACTACATGCCGTTTTGGATATGAAAAAGGTTAGGTCATGTTATAAAATGTACATGAGATTGACTAGATATGATTAAACATTAATTAATGATATAATATGGTTCCAAAATTATCGACACGCCAGACAGTTGCCTTAAATCATGCGACACGATAAAACACACCTACCTACATAGGCCCTGATAATTTTCTTACAAATTACTTTCAACTAAATTGTTGTATCGTTAAACATATTAACACAATCTACCCAGATTTGTTGCTGGTATGTAGATTAAAGATTGTCTTTTAGTTGTCTTTTTCATGTTACATTTTATGAAAATATTCTTGGAATTTATAGATTAACGATACATTTTTGTAGATAAAAGTTTATTTCAACGACATTTAAAGCTCAGTTAATTAGACGTCTGACTCAGCTCCCGACGCAGACAGTTTTTCATTGTGTTTCAAAACTGGGTATAATGGGTACGCGAGGTAAATCGCATCATTAAGTATTGAAAATATTTTATATCTCAAAGTTGATTGAGGTATTGAAATTATTAAATGTTAATCTGAAAAAAATAGCCAAAATCGACCAACAAATAAATAGACAAGGACAACATGTAAGCGGCCATGTATGAATGTTATTTAAAACAATAATATAATGTCAAAAATAGTGATGGTTTTCCATTGACATGTTGGTCATGGGCTGGCATTTACATGTTGGTCATGGTGTGGCATTTACATGTCGGTCATGGTCTGGCATTTACATGTTGGCCATGGTCTGGCATTTACATGTTGGTCATGGTCTGGCATTTACATGTTGGTCGTGGTCTGGCATTTAAATTTCCCAATATTGTATCTTTATTTCATTTATTATTATTAAACAAATAACTTTGTTTAATGTTTAAAACCATCCATAGCTGTAATATCAAGACCAAATAGTTCAAAACCAAGACCAGGCTTATTATGGCCAACAGTCTTACAGTATCACAAAATTTTATAAATTAGCTAAAGAGTAATCAATTAATTATAACATACTAAAGACATTGACATAATTTATTGATCGACATCGACATAAATTATGAATAAAATTTCGATTATGAGCACCTTCGATTTTTTTTCTCACTCTTTTTCCTATCACTGTTAAAAAAGCATATTTGGTAGACTTTGTCCTTATGTCATCACAGACAGGCTCGTCTTTACACTTTCTCTAGGGCCCTTGAATAATTAAATTGGCCCCACGTGCAAAATATCAGGTGCGCCACTCGTCCCTTAATTCCAGGTATGTTACACACCTTACATCTAATAATTATTCCTTTCATCAAAACAAACGTAAGATATAATATAGTTCCTACCTGCCTTCTACATATATGTGTGTGTGTGTGTGTGATGTTATGTCAGTTGAAAATTAATAAGAAAAGACACTTGAGCAACGCTTTCTATCAACTTAAGCCACTGACTCGTTTTCGACATTTTTCACACTCGACTCATGAGCTCTTTTGCGCTACATTCTGAAATTTAATTTATTTTATATTGTTGTTGTCATTCTCGCAGGAATACTTCATCCAAAGAGGTTTAATTAGGTATGTCTTGGTTTTAAGGACGCTACCTACGCAACGTTTTTTTTTACTAAGTCTAGTTTGTCGATCGACAATTCTTGATAGAACTCCATTGTATGTAGATATTTATTTATTTATATATTTATTTATATAATTTATGTACATGTGTACAAAAGCAGGTTTATTGCCATAAGGCAATTTCTTCCAACCAACCCGAGCAACGTGAAGTCTCTAAGTTAAATTGGTACAATACTAATTTATTGAGAAATAAATAGATAAAAAATAACATAAAAGAGTAAGAAATATAAAAAAATTACAAAGAGAAAAAAAAATGAAAAAAGAGTTAAAAAAAAAGAATAATAAAAATAACACTGATCATAGCAAGGAGGTTACGGAAGGATATAGAAGGAATTCAGGAACTATTTGACAAATATTTTTTTTTAGTTTACCTTTAAATATTTGAATGGATTGAGATGACGTTACTTCATCACTTAGGCCATTCCATAGTCTAGCTGATTGTACTTGAAAAGAGGAGCTGAAAACTTCTGTATTGTGAATAGGGATAGCTAGTGTAGTACGTTCAGCAGATCGAAGGGATAGGCCGTGACTTGACAAGAAAACGACGTTATTTTTTTAAATATTATGGTGAATAGGGATCATAAATAGTCTTACAAGTGTTTTTTTTTATATCTCAAATATAAAAAAAACTTGGTTTTAGTTCTATTGAAATTTATTTGATTATTGACGCGTTTCGTGCAAGGCACATCGTCAGAATAATACTCTAAAAGACGGAGACTAGTGGTTATATACAAAATTTACATGACAGGTGTATAAAAATGTTGGTTTTTGAACGGTTGAAAAATAAATTATATAATGCAAATGAATCAAATCTACATATGTTTTAATACCTTGAAAGTAAAGGTCACTGGTTGTAGTCCCTTGTGTCCATTAGGTCTGTAACTAAAGAAACGACAGCAGTAATATTCGAAAGGTAAATAATATTGTATTTAGTGGTTTATTGTTATCTTTTATGTGTGGTTAAAACCAATGTATTATTTCGTAGATATTTGGTAGTTTTAATTAGTTTTTTTTTACTCTCCATTACTTTGTAGCAGCGGAGAGGAATGGTTTTGTAACTGAAATGATTAATATTTTTTTTGTTTTTTTTTTATTTGCAAAAATAAAAACGGACACTTTAAAATTAAGATACAAAATTAAACAATTCAATATTGTTGCCCCATTCAAAGTGTAGACTCTTGTGTATGAGTCAAGAATAAAATTTAAATATTATCATGGGCCCACGTTAGTAAGGGCCCGTGACGCAAGTCCCAACCACCTTTCACCTGTACTCAAATACCTATACTAAAATTTCCATACAAAAATTGAACTGAAAATTTTACCTATACTAAAATACCGTCCCATACAAAAAAAACGTATTAAAATACCGTCCCTACGAAAAACTTGCGGAACATTACACGAACTTTTTTACTTTTTTCCCTTTTGTCCTATGACCATCAAATTTTGCAGAGATATTTACTGGTACAATAAAAAATAGACCTCATTATTTGATCAAAAATGAACATCTAGAAATCCAGATTTTCAAGTTTAAAAATTCAAATTTTCATACAAAATGACAAAAAACTCGATTTCTGGGAAGATTCGAAATCGAGTTTTTCACATAATAAAATATGCAGTGGAAATTATATTTCTCATACACATTTAACATTTTTGAAAAAAAAAATTGAATTATTTATGATATTATGCAATTTTGATTATTTTCTCCTACTTTCATGTCATGCGATTAAGTGATGCTTACTATATAAAACAAGAGTAGGAGAAAAATAAATTTAAGCTGGAAGGATATGGAGGCTTACTAAACAGAGGATTTATTTGGGTATACCCAGCTGAAGAACCCCTCGCACTTAACTGCACACACATGCATGCATACTCAAGCTCTTCTATATATTTACATGTAATTATAATAATCATCCACTAAAAAGCAATGTACATTTTTTATTATAAATTGTGTAGACTGTATAACTCTCTATCAACCAATAAAATAAATTAAAGATGGGTCGGTGGCAGAGCGGTTATCGCACTATGGTTGAGCAATATTCATTTGCCACAGTAATTACATAATTTATTTGAATTATTTATTTCAAACAGGTCAACTGTAGGACCAGTCTGCCCTCTGTGAATTAGATAGTCACTTATTTGTTATGCTTTCTCGACGTCTGAGCAACACAGGTGGGCGGATATGGTTTGAGCCATCGATATGGAAGACGACAGTTTTTTTGACCAGTTTGGACAGTTCGCACGTGGTCGCCCGTTAGCGGTACACGGTATTGTCACATTCGTCGACAGATCAAGTTACGTCTTGTCGAGGAAAAAATAGCCATAATTGATTTGCGTTTTAATAATTACGCCACGGGAGGTTTTTGTGTGTGAAACTTGTGAAGTGGACGAACCATCATCTCCACCATACCAGGACCGGAGATACGAATTCTGTGCCTGCGAAGACTGGAGACCCGTCACAAGGTAAGTGGCTGTCTCATATTCGCAGAAGGAGTTACAGGCTTTCTTCGGTTGACTTGTTGACACATACATAATTCCTACCCCATCACACTGAGCGGGAAGTTACGCCCCCGCTCATTCATTTGGTCCTTTCGAGTCGAATATTGCCCAGCAATATTGAACATATTTGTTACAATATAAATGCTTGGAAATTCGTAGAATTTTTACGTAATTTTTGGTGAATTTTTTAATGAATTTTTGAGTTGGTCCATTAAGTACCTATATTAAATATCGGACGCATATGATCCTTTCGAGTCGAATATTGCCCAGCAATATTGAACATATTTATAATAATATAACTGCTTGGAAATTCGTAGAATTTTTACGTAATTTTTGGTGAATTTTTTAATGAATTTTGAGTTGGTCAATTAAGTACCTAAATTGAATATCATACTTTAAGATAAATATTATATTTATCATATAATATCTAACTTGTTAATTCACGTAATTTTTGGTGAATTTTTAATGAATTTGAGTAGGTCAATTAAGCACCTAACTTGAATATCATACTTTACGATAAATATTATATTTATCATATAATATCTATCTTGTGAATTTACGTAATTTTCGGTGAATTTTTAAGGAATGTTTTGAGTTGGTTAATTAAGTACCTAAATTAGATATCGTATTTAACGATAAATATTATATTTATCATATACCTAACTTGTTAATTTACGTAATTTTGTTAAATTTGAATAAGTTTAAATAGTTTGATCTTATAAATAATCACATAAACGTATTGCGCATAGCATATCATTTATTTAAATATACCCACAAAAAATATTGTAGATATCGGTACGTAATGTTTGGTATATTTCGAATCGAATTATTGGATTTATGTCCAGTCAATTATGTTCAATCAATCGGAACATAATATAAGTTAATTGTTAGATTTAGTTATTTTTACCCGATCAAGTTAGCTGTTAGTTGAATGGGTACCTGCCTATACAATTATACATTCATTATTCGCTTCGTACAGTGAGTACATGTCTGTGTGTAAGAAATATCACAAATCTAAAGCGATATTGCGTATAACTACGTAGGTACCTATGTAATATTTGATATAATATATTATATTCCTGCGTTCGACAGTGCATTGACGTACAACAGTACGTTCGTATATAACATTGCGATATATATATGTACATTAAGTACATGAGTACATTAGTGTTGGGAATAATCCAGTGCGGTCTGTATTTATATACTTATTCAGATAAACAATTTAATAAAACATAATTGTTAGTGGATACGAGTCGTATGTACATATGTTATGAACAAATAATTTAAAACCAATAAAATAAAATAATTATTTCACAATACCTAATTAAATAATACGAAGCGTATGTACATACCTACCTAAACCAGTTAACTGGGACAAATTATATACTTTATATACCTAAATATACAGGCGATTAATTGAATATTAACAGAGACAAATTATATACTTTATGTACCTTAATATACAGTCGATTAATTAAATATTAACTGGGACAAATTATATACTTTTATATACCTAAATACAGGCGGTTAATTGAATATTAACTGTGAACAATTAATATAATTGAATATTACTTTTATACCTATACCTATACCTAAATACACAGTCGATTAATTAAAATTTAACTGAGCAAATTAAATATTTACATAAATACCTAAATATACAGTCAATTGAGTAAATTTTAACTGGTACAAATTAAATGTTTACATAAATACCTAAATATACAGTCAATTGATTAAATTTTAACTGGTACAAATTAAATATTTACATAAATACCTAAATATACAGTCAATTGATTAAATTTTAACTGGTACAAATTAAATATTTACATAAATACAAATAATACCTAGATACTTTATATCTAAATTAAATAGTTACATAAATACAAATAATACCTAGATACTTTATCCCTGAATTAAATATTTACATAAATACAAATAATACCTAGATACTTTATACCTAAATTAAAATATTTACTTAAATACCTAATATCTAGATAGGTATTTTTTGTATACCTAAACACAAATAATACCTAAATACCTTCTCAATATGCCTAACACTACCGGATCTTCGTCAAGTGCAGAACCGAACAGAACGTTCATTATTTTAACTGCAAAAAAGGAACGTCTCTTTACGCGGATGAACGATCTTTACCGTATGATGAATAACATTTCTAGCTTCGAGTCAAGGAGTCTAGAAAGGTTTCTGGCGCAATCAGAAATGCTGGACGACATGCGTAGTCAATTTGAAGGTATAATATATGACATCAATGATCATCAACTCAAATCGAATCCAGAATACGTTCCAGATCTCCAACCTTTAGACGCATTTGACGACATGTTTCTGGAGGTTAAACGCGCTCGTAATAAAATCGTGCAAGCACCTAGACCAGACACCTATTCGCGCAATGAAAAACGCGTCATTAATCTGCCCGCAATAGAGCTGGCTAGTTTCGACGGTAAGACCGAAAACTGGAATAAATTCTATGAGACCTTCAAAGCAAATGTTCACGAAAATGAACAACTTACGGATTCACAGAGAGTTCAATATTTAATGGGCAAACTTACCCATGGTGCTCTGAGAATTACCGCGGGCATTGTGCCCTCCGGCGAATCTTATAAAATAATCTGGAATAACTTAGTTAAAAAATATCAAGATAAACGTGCATTAGCCACGCATTACCTAAATAATATTCTCGATGCCAAAAATTGCACAAATACGTCCGCAAGCCTTGATCAATTTATTGAGAATTATTCTGCATCCGTCGCAGCTTTGAAACAATTAAAAATCGACGACCTTATTGATTTTGTGTTATTACACGTCGCATTGAGGAAAATTGATCCTCAAAATATTCAAACTTTTGAACTGTCATTTCGCGATAAAGAAATTCCTTCGTATGATGATTTTGTTTCATTCATACACGACCAAGTGAAAATATTAGAACGTTCTAATGGCAATAGCGTGGCAAATAAGCCACATGCCCCCAAATCACCTCGGTCGACTTATAAATCTTTCGTCGTCAGTGACCAGAAAATACCGAATACTAATTCAGAGAAAATTTGTATTTTTTGTAACGCCACTCAACATCAAGTTAATAATTGCCACAAATTTAAAGGCCTGAAGTCGTCACAGGCTCGATTCGAATTTATAAAATCGAAACGTGGGTGCGTGAATTGTCTTAGTGGTACGCATACGGTAGCAAACTGCAAATCGTCGTTCGCTTGTAAGTTATGCAAGAAAAGACATCATACGACTTTGCATTTGAACGGAGAAGATAATGTCAGACCGCTACCTACTTCAACGCCATCTCACACTGACGTAGTGTGCAATTGCAATGCGCAGCATACTTCGAGTGGAAACGCTTCAATGTCCCTATGTGCCGAGGTGAAACCAAGCTCAGCGATTTTGTTGGCAACTGCGCAGGTTTATGCGAAACAGAATAATGGAAATAAAAAAATAATACGATGCCTCATTGACAATGGCTCACAAAATAATTTGATCACTGTCGATCGTTGTAAGGCACTGAATCTTACGATAATTCCTTTGAGTAACTCTATCGTCAAAGGGATAGGTTCAGCATCTCGTCCTATTATAGGATATGTATATATAGACATTGAGTCACGCTTATACTCCTGTAAGAAATACAAGATACATGCGCTTGTCGTAGACTGCATCACAGATCAGTTGCCTACTCATTATATAACCAAGGGTGATATGGGCTACTTAGAGGGATTACCCCTCGCTGATTTGACGTGGAATATTCCTGGAAATATAGATGTCGTTTTGGGCGCACAACTCTTCCCATATATTTATTTAGGAAACAAGGTAGAATCAGGAAGTAGGGCACCTCCCGCTTTATTAACCGCGTTTGGCTATGTCCTAATGGGTGATTACGATAATAATGTTTCCGATACGAGTACTTCGTTCTCAGCACTTGCAATTAATGATTTAGTGCAAAAGTTTCCGCAGTTAGATAAAATACTTAACATACAAAATTTGAGCCCAGAGGAGACAGAGTGTGAAGATCTCTTTACTGCATCTTCTGTCACTCACGCTGACGAAGATAGATATTCTGCTGCTTTGCCTCTCTGTAAAGACTCCAATAATCCAGTTAATTCTCGTACTGCCACCCAAAGCCGTTCTATGGTTTTGGAGCGAAGATTTAAACAACCATCTAATTTACAAGAGAGTTTAAATTTTAGTGCTAAAATACATTCAAGGTTGTTATTAAATAACGTCCTTCATTTTGATCCTAATTTGCAGGCCAATTTATTTTTACGTTTTCTTGAATTTCGTCTTTTTCCCGTCACTAAGACAGTGGATATAAAACAAATGTGTTTAGAGACTGAAAATTCTAGTAAGCATCGTAAATACTTGAGGATGTTTCGATTTGTAAACAATGATCTCACATGGACCTTTAAATTAAATCTGGTCCACTTCATAATTAATACTAGTTCATTCTTGGCGATAAAGATTTTACGCCAATTGGCTCATTATATGAGACCACATTCCCCAGATGTTGCCAATGCGGCAGAGTCCAAACTGTATATGGGCGACCAGGAGGGCTAGCCAAGATGCAAAAAACGAAAACGTTGACGCTGAACGTTATTTTTTTTGTATGGGATTTGACGTTTGATGACGTTATCAAACGTCAAATCCCATACAAAAAAAATAACGTTCAGCGTCAACGTTTTCGTTTTTTGCATCTTGGCTAGCCCTACTGGTCTATTATATTAAAGATGAATCCAGAGTCGTACGCTCTTTCAGAGAACTAATCTCACTATTCATGACCCGCAAGTTTGACTTGATAAAATTGCCTAATAATTCTCAAGTTGTACTCAAAACCCCTTCAGAGTCTCATTTAAGTGTAGTGAATTTATCTACTTATTCTGACAATGCCTCTAAGATTTTGGGTCCATTATGGGAACCAGTTGACGACAGCTTCTCCGTTACAACATTTTATATTTGGGAGAAGTGTATAAAGCGGAATATACTCCCCATAGTCGCCCGCTTATTTGATGTCCTCGGTTTGGTCACCCACATTATTCTATACGCTAAATTTCTCATTAAGAAGAATCTTTATAACATTCATTGGGATGATACGCCTTCTGAGAGTTTTATTAAAAAATTCTCGGTCCTCACACGCATTGGAGGCAGACTTTCCAATTCGGACTTACTATTTGAGGCGAAACATCCACTTCTACTTCCCAAACATGACCATGTAGTGGATCTTCTTATTGATCACTTGCATGTTAGGAATTGTCACACTGGCCCAGGACTTCTTGTTTTCATATTGCGACAACGGTATTGGATATTAGATGCCAGAACCGTCGTTAGGGGAAGAGTTTGGAAATGCAATTGCTGCTTCCGGCGAAATCCTTCGCACCCTACGCCTCCTGTTCGTCCTGTAGAGGTCAGGACTGTTGTGTTGGTGGAACAGGAGGACTCGCCTCCGTTAAGTTGGCCGTTAGGCGTAATCACTGAAATTCACCCGGGGTCAGACGGAACTGTGCGAGTCGCGACCGTCAAAAATAGATTTGGACATTTTAAGCGTCCGGTAATCAAATTATATCCGATCCCGACGCAATAATTAATATATCTTTAAATATTTATATAACTTAAGATTAACTTTATACTTTATGTGATTAGTTATAATTTTGTTAATTTAGACATAAGATTTTTCATACTCTCCTAAAGCGAAAGTTACTCGCGTTTATTCTATTTTATTTTTATTTCTTTATTTTTCGTTGAAAATTCTCCGAATTTCCAAGGCGGGGAGTATGGTTGAGCAATATTCATTTGCCACAGTAATTACATAATTTATTTGAATTATTTATTTCAAACAGGTCAACTGTAGGACCAGTCTGCCCTCTGTGAATTAGATAGTCACTTATTTGTTATGCTTTCTCGACGTCTGAGCAACACAGGTGGGCGGATATGGTTTGAGCCATCGATATGGAAGACGACAGTTTTTTTGACCAGTTTGGACAGTTCGCACGTGGTCGCCCGTTAGCGGTACACGGTATTGTCACATTCGTCGACAGATCAAGTTACGTCTTGTCGAGGAAAAAATAGCCATAATTGATTTGCGTTTTAATAATTACGCCACGGGAGGTTTTTGTGTGTGAAACTTGTGAAGTGGACGAACCATCATCTCCACCATACCAGGACCGGAGATACGAATTCTGTGCCTGCGAAGACTGGAGACCCGTCACAAGGTAAGTGGCTGTCTCATATTCGCAGAAGGAGTTACAGGCTTTCTTCGGTTGACTTGTTGACACATACATAATTCCTACCCCATCACACTGAGCGGGAAGTTACGCCCCCGCTCATTCACACTAGGTTAGTAATCCAGTGGTCGCAAGTTCGAATCCTGCCTCAACCGATTTCGTTCACCTATAGCACAAGCATTTATTTTCTTATTTTAGGGAACGTAGAAAGATGTATATGTACTTGTTTAACAAGGACATTTGCATTTAAAAAAATAAATAAATATACTCTGAGACAACTATCTATCTCTTTTCTTCGTACATGCGTAATGCGAAATTCTACGCCATTGACCTTAAGTTTGGCGTAGTATTTAGTATTTAATTAGTGATGTCTCTGCAACGCAAATACTAACTAACATAGGGTAGGTTAGTTGTCTAGAAGTTAGTGTTTAGTTACCTAGGACTGTTCATTCGGGTCATGATGTTTTTTTCATGATGTCGTTAAATGTTTTTTCGTGTATGTTGAAACTTAAAACTCGCAAAGATCTAAATAATATATGCAAAGTGTTGAGACTACATTAGTTGTAGTGTTGTGTTGAATTTCTCTCGCGACAAGTTTCCATCATCCTTTTGTTTTCTTTGTTAACGAGGTGGGTTGTCTGTAATTAGCTGCAGGCACTCGTATACCATGCATTGAACCATCGTCTACCTTCGTACCCTGGGGTGCTTCAAAGGATCATGAACTATAATATGGGGAATGGAGACGGCAAACACCTGAATTAAACACAATGGTTTTTCACTCATTTTAATTCAATTCAATGTGAACGATTGCAGATGTTTCATTTCATTTATTTTTTTCTTATTTTATTGATTTACCGCTAATGTATGCTAGTGAGACATGGACATGGCAGAAGACTCATGAAAGTAGAATTAACGCGGTTGAAATGAGGTCACTAAGACGAATGTGTGGTAAAACGATGTATGATAGAATTAGAAATGAGGATTTTGAAAGATGGTGATGTTAGAAGTAAGAATAATAGAAGAGCGTGTATGAGACGATGTATGGACGTGAATGAAGCGAGGAATGTATGTCAGAGAGAGGAGTCTGGCGTTTCTCTGCCTACCCCAAAGAGGGAAATGGCGTGATGGTATGGTATGGTTATTGATTTAGTTATCTCGAATTGAAGAGGACAGTAAAAAAATATTCGATTTCAAAATGAACCTCGAAAGATTGCTTCAGTTAAAGGTAGGTACTTTTATTGTTTTTAATTGCTCTTAATTGTTGGGTTGGAATGACGTCGCTTAGAACTAGGAAGGCTATGTAAAAGAATGATGTATGATTGAACAAGGAACGATGTAAGGGCTGAGTGTAGCTTGAAGAAGGATTGTATAAACAGAATGAAAGTAAATACACTCGATGGTTTGGCCACATGGAAAGGATGAGTGAAAAACGAGTGTCGAAGAAAATTAACAGAATTGTTAGAGAGAAACATAGAAGTTTAGGGCGCTAAGTTCTCTCTAAGATTCGCGTGAGAAAGAAATGAATTTAAAATAAACTTCGACCTCAGGACGCTGGCGCTGAAGCTAAACAGCTCGCCACTATGCTACGACGCGACGGTCTGAGAATGAGCTATTTTATTTTTTTAATTTTATTGTGCCAACAGATAGTTAAATTCACTTATTTTAGTAACATAATAATATGACATGTGAACAATTAAGTTTATATAATCATTATTATATTAACAAAAAGAAGTGGTTTTGAGGAAGGGAGTAGGATAGAAAAGTAGGAAAAAGGGGAAATCACATACACCACCTAACCGCGTAGCAGCAACCTAGATATTGAGCATCTGAAAGGAGTTATTGAAGAGGTCTATTTCATTATAGAATAAATAAAATAAATAAATAAATAAATAGAACGCGCCGTAGTTGCTACACGTTCTATGTATATATGTAAGAGTTCTGAACATAATTTGTACTGCAATTGGGTGGCCTAAATGTATGTCTTTCTAGTAAGCCTATTTGGTGCATGAACGTTTAATTTGGATAATAACTCACTAGAATCCGTTATACAGTTCACCAACTTGTATAAGTAAGTCATGTCAGCTGCAGTTCTCCAGGCTTCTAAGGTAGTTCATTTATGATATAGGGCAGATTGCGCAGAATCACCATAAGAACGTCTGCTTCTGTAATCTAAATGTTCAAAGAATTTATTTTGTATATTTTACAGTCTATCTATATGCGTGACATATTTTAAATCCCATACAATAGACGCATATTCAATACAACTACGGACATAGCAGCAGTTGGTACAGTGATTTTAGAGTACCCATGGACTTGAACGGCCTTGATACCCTTAGTATGAAATTTAAATGCCTTGTCTTTTAAATGTCATCTTCGTATTCACGATTAAATGAGTGAGTGAGAATTATCTATTAAATGAGTCTAATAATATTCTTCCTGATTTGATTTCATGCAAGTGCTGCACACCGTTCTCTCTTTCTGATGTACCTACATAATACATCGCAAAACCATTTCGGTCCCAAAATTACTAGGCACCGTTACAAGTGCTGGTGATAATGTCACCTACACTTCTAGCACCAAATATATCTATGTGTCTATACCGTGACGTATTTATATAACATATTATATCCACACAAAACACCTCGAAAAGGTAAGCGTCCACAGTCCCGCCTCGTACGTAAAAATCAATTTGAATATTATACCTTTTAGTAGGACATTAATGGTAGATCATCAATTTTATTTAAAGCACTGACTGAATTTAATCGGCTTCCGGTGGATCTTGAAATTTATAAAAAATAAATAGATTGATTGCGAAACTAATGAAAAAGAATAAATAAATGATGAACACTTCCTTGCGCCCTGCGCGAGAGGCGAGTTTCTTGCCGTATGGTAATTTCTTCCAGCTAACCAGTGTTTCCAGCCCAGAGAAGCAATATTTGCGTGAGAAATAAATTTAAATAAATTTCTCCTCTGCTGGGAATCGAACCCAGGACGCCCGCACAGAAACCAAACGGCTTATCAACTGTGCCATGGCGGTCGGCACACTAAGATCCACTTTTCTTGCTAACGTGTGTTTTTGTAGGCTGGTGCGTGACCAAGGGGATACAGAAATATAAATTATCTACGGAAAAAATGGAATTTAGTATTTTTTTATATTCATGTATACTATATTAATATTTTAACTCTCCACACTATGAAATAGTGAAGAGTCATGATTTCACCATTTTTTTTTTCGTGACTATGTTTTGTGTGTATTGTGAAAACTTTTGTCCTCTGGGAATCTTATATTTGTTTAAGAATCTAATAGAAATGTAGTTCATACTAGTTGCATGTAACATATGAGATCCAACTGTCGATAGCGATACTATGTATAGTTGAAGAATAAGTACCAAACTATTAACCCAAAAATCCAAATTATTGAATATTTTAAGATATTTTGTTTTCTATACAACACATGTTGGTATGTATGTCAAGATAGGATAGTATGGAGGTCAGTCCTTTTTTCCTACCCGGAATATGAAAACAGCATGATGGTATGTATGTATGTTTGGAGATTAAGTATCAAACTATTAAGTCTTCTTAGATATTGTGTATAGGCAACTGCCATACAAATTGTATGAAGCGATGTCGTCACTAAATAATTCAATTTTTATTAAAATTGTTAAAAAATATGAGATCTACTACATACTACAATGTCAATATTTTATATAGGAAATTAAATTATCTAGTTGGAGTGTTTCGGCTTTTTTCGATATTTTTAAAAACTTTGGAAATATAGGCAGTTAAACACATAAATTTATCATAAAAAAATATTTTTCTAAATTAAAAATGTTTGAAAAACCCTGGAATTTTTTGAAAAAAGGAGTTTGAGAATTTGTATTTGTCTATACTCATACCAATTATCAGCGTTCTAGCTTTAATAGTTTCTGAGATATATTGGAAAATAAAGTAAATATTCAAAAGTTGATAACCCCTGACTGAAACAAAAATTTAAATTTCTGAGTATAAAAGTTTTGTAAGCCTATTACTGTTTACATATTCTGAAATTTTCGGCTCTGTAAATTGAGCGGATCAAAAAGCACACACACACACACGAAATTTTCTTCTCCGAATTCTGAGAAAATCCGTATATGGAACATATATGCTGCGAAGCCTCTAAGTTGGTGTTTTTTGACTTCAAAGTTGGAAAAGCCGTGAAAAATATAGACCCTGCATATAATCGTGTTCCTTCATACACGCGTCTTGGATTTAAACTGTCTCTTTCTTCAAAAAAATTTCATTCTCTTGAACGAATCGACAGTTGGAAAATGCATTTAGACAACCTTTCAAGAAAAAAAATGAACGCTCACTATGGTGTAGAGTTTAGTGTTGGCTACAATCCACTCGTTTTTGTAACGTATTAGATTTATATTGGTCTTGAAAGTGTTTTATGTTTTATACGAGTATAGATGTATTCATGTATATTCATGTATAGGAATAAAATAGCCATCATAATAAAATAGCCATCGTATTCTTGTATAGGAATAAAATAGCCATCATGATACCAACTTTCCTAGTTTTGTGGTGATTGAAACACAATATCGGCACTGCTTTCTTCATCATTATATACCTATATGATTTCAAAATGTATTCCAACTGTCGATTCGTACATGAGAATTCAATTCTCTGAATGAATCGACATTATTAAGCCAAGATGCGTGTGCGAACGAACATTTTGTATGGCGTAGTGGACTTTTTGCATGCTAATAACACCAACTAGAGGCCTCGCAGCATATATGTTCCCATACATGGATTTACTCAGAATTCGGAGTAGAACATTTTGTGTATGGGTGTGTGTGTGTGTGTGTGTGTGTGTGTGTGTGTGTGTCCCTTATAACTTTTGATCCGCTCAATTTACAGAACCCAAATTCTCAGAATATATAAAAAGTTATAGGCCTACAAAACTTTTATACTCAGAATTGTGAATTTTTGTTTCAGTCAGGGGTTACCAACTTTTGAAATTTTGGTTTATTTTTCCATATATCTCAGAAACCATAAAACCTAGAACACTGAGAATTGGTATGAACTTAGACAAATACAAAATCTAAATTTTTTTTTTAAATTCCAGGGTTTCTCAAACATTTTTTATTAAGAAAAATATATTTTTTTATGATAAATTTATGAGTTTAACTGCCTATATTTCCAATTTTTTTAAAAATATCGAAAAAAAGCCGAAACACCCCAACTAGAAAATTTTATTTTCTATAAAAAATATTATAATTGTGATAGCACATCTCAATTTTTTTTAACAATTTTTATAAAAATTGAATTTAGTGATGACATTGCTTCATACAATTTAGCCTACAGACAATATCTAAGAAGACTTAATAGTTTGATACTAATCTCCAAACATGCATACATACCATCATGCTGTTGTCATATTCTGGGTAGGATCAAAGGACTGACCTCCATACTATCCTATATTGACACATACATACCTAGGTACATGTGTTGTATAGAAAACCAAATATCTTAAAATATTCAATAATTTGGATTATGGGTTAATAGTTTGGTACTTATTTTTCAACTATACATACTATCGCTATCGACAGTTGGATCTCATGTGTTACATGCAACTAGTATAATTGAAATGATTTTGGAATCAGCGGCCGTAATTCTTTTAATAAAATCAGAAATCTCCTCTGTAACGACGACATCAATCTAAAACTACGCCAAAGGATGATCAAATGCTATGTATGGACGGTCCTGCTTTACGATGTTGAGGCATGGACCATGAAGGTTAGCACCATAAACCGGCTGGAAGCTTTCGAAATGTGGATTCATCGTAGAAGTTTATCACGACAGTCATGCTCCGTAAGACTTCATATTTTGGTCACATAATGAGAGGCGAAAAATACTCGATCGTACAGTTGATCGTAAAAGGAAAGATTTAGGGCCGTGGAGGGGTCGGCAGGAAGCAGCTATCCTGGCTCCGTAACATTCGGGAGTGGACTGGAATGAGGCGTGTGGAGGACTTGTTCCGCACCGAAGAGGACAGGGAAAGTTTCTCCCGAGCGATCGTCAACGTCGGGGGGACCCGACAGGATACATAGAGAAGAAGAGAAGTCGATTAATCGATAGATGGCAGTAGTGTGTAACGAAACATCATAGAGAAACAACTCCTCCATAACATGATATAACATCAAAAAGAAGCAATATAGCACCTGAAGGAGCAAGGAGTCCTAGACTCGGTACTCTGATGTAGACATGTGTAACTCAACAAAATTCCTTGCGTCAACCCGTAGTGAGCCGCGCAGCTCACTGCACCGGCTCACTGAGTTAACCCATAATTGCGTCATGACGCATCAAAATGACGCCGGTCGCTGAGTGAGATGTGTACCGCGCACCATCTACATGACACATTCAACAACTCACTGGCTCAACAACCCACAGGCTCTTAAGTACCTACATACAGCGAATGAATGAACTGCGTTGACCTACATTGTATACGCGCACCTACCGACTTATCGTAAGACATTTAATAAATCAATGACGTATTTATATATCATTGTAATAAATGCGTAATAAAGCTTAGGTTGATGAGACCTCTCGTCTACCACGAGGAAACATCAAGCCAAGGTGTGGGGAAGAAAAGGATAGAAATGATGGTGACACTATGAAATTGTAGTAGTACGGCGCATTTATTCAAAAAATCATTATAGTAGGTCCATGGCAATAAAATAATAAAAAAAAACAAAACAACAGACAACAAATAAAAACACGTGGCATCTACCGAAACGAACTGTCAAACACACGAAAAGACGCCGACCAGAATATACCGCCCCAGGGTACAGCGACATCCTTACTCCAGGCATGTCACTGTCTTCCACGTGGTGACGGTAGATCGGTGGGGCCCAGCCTCTGCGTCAGGCTAGCAGGTCTTCCTCGTGTCCGGCGTGGTTTCTTCTTCTCCTCCTGATCTCCTCCTCCAGACCGTCACCCATGGCTGGCTCTGTGCCCCACGACACGCTATGACGGCGCATCTCGACAGAGGTGGCATACCAGTCGGGACCTCACCGGAAGGCGAACCGACGCCCCAGACGACACGGATTGCCCTTCGTGGTCCAATCTGCGAGCCGCCGCGTTCCCTACGCGGTGGCCCCACACTGCGCTCTGCCTCCAACCTCCTGTCCTGTTGATGCCCTCATCTTGGTTCTGGGGCACCATCAGCGTCCATGCGCGTGACGGGTCCTGTCACACAATAACTCAATATCCTAACACTGTTCGCATTCTCCCGGTCTAGCACTTACGACTCAGTCGACTCACTGCGCCGTGAGCCAATACGTTTCGAAGGAGTGGGTTAACCCACCCCGCGCAGTGAACTGGATCGACGCAATTGAGCGGCGCAACGCAGCGTTACACATGTCTACTCTGATGTACAGTAATGACCAATGACCAATATAGCACCTACCAAGTACCTACTGTACGCCAAAGTACAGAAGGCAAATTTTTGACAGGCTGTCTGCGTTTTGAGCAGCAACCAATCCATTAATGTATTTGAGAAGGTGAATCTTTTAATTTTTTAACCTTTAGCTCTGGACTCTGGAGAACGAAAGGTATTGTAATTTTAATAATTTTGCACACACTGCATCATAAGTGTGCACAGTGGTGGGTTCATTGCCATATGACAATATCTTCCAACCGAGCATATTTGATATTATGTTTCGAAGAGCAACTTAATGGCTTTCTGTCTTAAATTCGGTGAACTATTATCTTCACTATCACTGAGCGGAGAACCAGCTGTTACCACAAGATTAGCTCTCTTTGGCACATTAAGTGCAGTGTCTGCAAGGTTTTTCAGTGATAAAAATTGAATTTAGTGACGACATTGCTTCATACAATTTGTATGGCAGTCGCCTACACACAATATCTAAGAAAACTGAATTGTTTGATACTAATCTCCAAACATACATACATACCATCATGCAGTTTTCATATTTTGAATTTAGTGACGACATTGCTTCATACGATTTGTATGGCAGTCGCCGATACACAATATGTAAGAAGACTTAATAGTTTGATACTTAAATCTCCAAACATACATAGGTACATACCATCATGCTGTTTTTCATATTCTGGGTAGAAAAAAGGACTGACCTCCATACTGTCCTATCTTGACATACATAAATTCAATCATTTGTATTTATGGGTTTATAGTTTGGTACTTATTCTTCAACTATACATAGTATCGCTATCGACAGTTGGATCTCATGTGTTACATGCAACTTGTAAGTATGTACATTTGAAGATAATATATCATCATTTCAAGAAGAAAGAAGGCGTACACTTACATCATGTAGAAACTTTAGTGTTGCCCTAGCTCAGTCTAGCTCCTAGTTTTGTCTAGCACCACAATGCATTCAAGAGCTTTGTCAGAGAAAAGAGCTATCTGGGAGGCATCTCACACTCAGATCATCTGGATCACAGAGTAACAACTGCCTAAAGGAGTTGGACAGAGTCAACAAAGCGAATTACTATGCTTTGGTGTGAGCGGTCCAATTAAGTGAAATGCACTACCTCTTCAGATGTTCGCAGTGCTCAAAGCACGAGCACATTCAATAAAGGACTTAAAATAGCTTTTTCGTAGAGCGGCACATAACTAAACTGTCAGTGCTCTTGAAATGATCTTGAATCATTAAACCGCGCTATGTAAATTATTATTATTATTATCCACTTGTTTTTTTTATATAAATTAAATAAATCGTATGAAACGGATTTTTGTATTCTATGTGTAGGACTGATCAGCATCTAATCCGGGACAGCATGCATCGAAACTTCAGTATTGAAAGAAACAAAATTCGGGCAGTTGGACCCACTCTGCTATATCCGCAATAAAGAAATACAAAAATATTCTGTCTGTAAGGGGGGGGGAGCTGCTGCCAACGTACCTATTATTCAATTTGATATAGGCATCATTATTTATTATCAAATCTTTTTGAAAAAAATAATTTAGATAGTTTTGGTATTAATAAAAAAAAAAATATTTACTTTTTGATAATGTTTTGTATAAATTCTTGTATAAAAATAATGGCATATCCCGATTTTCAACGTTTATCTTATATTTTTAATAAAATAGTCGAGAACAGGCTGAGATGTTATGGCCACATTTTGAGACGACCGACGGACAATATGATAAATAAAGCCTTGGACATCGAGACTCCAGCGAGAAGACCAGGCAGACCACCAGCCACATGGCTGTCGAGCATCAAAAAGCATCTGCGAGAGAGGGAGCTGAATCCTGATCTGGCACAGGACAGGCGAGTTTGGCGAAATAAAATAAGGAGAGCCGACCCCAAGTAAATGGGACAAAGGCGTGAGCGAAAGAGATCTTATATTTTTAATAAAATATAAGGCGTCATTCAACATATTTTTTTTTTAATTAAAGAAGACAAAAATATCTAAAAAAATATGATGTGACGTTGCATTAATGCTTCAGGTTTAGTAAATAAACCTTAAAAACATTTATTTTCCATTCAGCGCCATGACGAAATAAAAGTTTTTTTGGTTTATCAACTTAACCTGATGCATTAATGCAACGTTACATCGTATTTTTCCAGATATTTTGATATTCTTTAATTTATAAAAAAAATATAATACTCTATACCTTATAGTATTTTAGAAATTTAAGATAAATGTCAAAAATCGGGGTATGCTTATTATTTTCCTAAAAGAATATATACAGAACATAATTAAAAAGCTTAGGTATATTTTTCTTTATTGATATCCAAACTAACTAGGTTATTTTTTTTAAAAGATTTGTTTTGTAGTAATGATGCAAATTCAAATTGAAAAAATTGGTACGTTGGCAGCAGTCATCTTCTTAATAAAAGTGGTCTCAGGATATCACAGCATTTGTTATCCCAATGACTACGAATTTACGAATGCGTCGGTAATACGATTGTTGCGGATGCAGTGGACGCATCCGTGTGACACGATCCGTCCGATGCGGAACTGTGGACGTTCACCTAAATAGTCTGTCCACAAATCAACAATTCTACCCAGCTATAATATATATCCAGGTCAACACCATGTTTCAACGTTAACGTGGTAAAAGCTAATACACAGCTACATACAACATTGTCACTTCAACAAAATAGATTACCAATTTTCATGAGTGGTGAAAAATTCATCTGAATGCGATAAACACTATTTATTTTTGAATCGTCGGATTTTGTTTACGTCAACTATAAAAATATTACGTAACGTGTATAAAGGTTATTATAAAAACGTGTTAATAAAGAAATGTGGGCACCTTGTTTAAAATTTTATTCACATATTACATTGGTTATCAATTTTCAATAGGATATTTTTCACTCAATTACTCCAAAATATTTTATTCTCAAAATAATAAATTTATAAAATTTCTTTATTTTTTGAATACATATAAATTATTTATTTATTAATTCATAAGAGAATCAAAAGTTTTTTTTTGTTTTTTATATAAAATAGATATATACAAAAGAAAATATTAAACAAAGAAACTAATGACAGGTTTTCACTTAAAGTAATACATTAAAAATATATAGGCATATAAACACAATCACTTAATATTAGTTCGAAAAGGTATAGCTGAAAATGTGTCATTTTGTCTACTATTGAAGGGTTGAACTCTGAAGTTGAACTCTTATGTTTAAAAGTGTATATTTTTATGATTTTTAACTGTTTTTACATTACTTACTTAGGTACTTTACTTTTTGTCTGGCTACGGCTTTTCCTGTACCTTTGGCTGCGTCATCGAGTATTTTTCTTCTTCTTTCTTTTTATTATTTTTACATTGAAAACACGTAAAAATAATAAAATATTATCGTTGCTGCTAAGCGAATAAAATACAAATTTTATTAACGATCAGTCGGAAACGCAAAGCTTAGTTTACTTTGTATGAAATACAAAATTAATTATTTTTTTTAATATATTAAATGAATCAAACTGAAAATAGTTGTACGTGTTTTGTTATCGGGAATACACATTCTGAAATTTTCTGTTCGGGAAGTTATCTACAGTGCTAGTTTAGTTAGACCACTCATTCCATAGAGAGATATATGTAGGTACATATTTGTAGCTATATTATTTTAAACTTATTTACTTACTAAAGTATTTTCATCTACATTATTTTATATCATAGACAACCACAAAGATATCCTCAAATCCATTTCCATAGCTTCGTATTTTTTTCCACATCAATTGCTAGTTCACCCTGATGAGGGATCGGTCAATTAAGAAACATGTCGAAATCCGCAATCAATTTGGTGAACACAAAATAACCAATAAGTTAAATGAATTTCGTTATAATGTGCCACAATGTAATATTTATTCAGTATTTGAGAATATTAATTAATATATTTTTATATTTTCTTTAGATATTATCGATTCTGCTTTCCAGATTTGAACTGGCATCAAAAAGATTTATTATAAATTGTTGCATGCATTAAAAATAAATTGATTTATGTATGAAATTATCAAATTCTTTTTTTTTGCTGAGAAAGAGACGATGCGATGATAAAAATATTTCGATTATAAATTTATTCACAAAAAAATATTCATACGATATTCCATTATGGTATATGAATGAATGAATGAATGAATGAAATGAATAAATGAATGAATGAATGAAATGAATGAATGAAATGAATGAATGAATGAAATGAATGAATGAATGAATTCCATAGAGAGATATATGTACATATACATACAAAATTATATACCAGAATTTCGTTTGTAATAAATTCATAGTTTAAAATTTATTTAGATTCTCAATTAGTTCGCTGGGAAAAAATATCAAATTATATTTTTAAAAATATCAAATTATTGCTGTTCCTTGTATGTTCTGGGTATGGTCATATAATTTGGTTTTTCTCATTTGTTTAAAATTGTATGTAAAACTTTAAAAATCGCTTGATATGATGTCCTGTTATTGTATACCGTAGTCTATCATTTACTGTTATTTCCATTGTTCTTAATCTCATACTATGATATTATATTATTCTACTATACTGTTGGATATCCAAAATAAATAAAATAAAAATAAAAAATATTTCATATAGGTATGACATGGTATATACAAAATTATTTACCAGAATACTGTTTGTAATAATTTTAAATTTTTCTCCGTTATTTCGCTGAGAAATATAATTGTTGTAAATTGAATAGGTAATATTTTTTTAAACTATGAAGGAATGAAAGTTTTCCAAACAAGTAGTGTAATGAAAACAAAGATGAAGTAGAAAAAAGCTTACTTTCGATATTAAAATATTTCAATAATTTAAAATTTCAATATTTCTTCAGAGTGGTACGGGTATATTCCACCAATATCAAGATGGTATATAATATTATATACATTTTCTATCTGTGACATGCAGTAAATATACATGTACATAGGTCAAAGCGGGAATATTGACGCCCATTCTGAGCGATTTATTGCAGTGTGAGCGTATTGCAAATGTCATGTTTCACACCACTATCTACATTAAAATGAAACTTGACTATAAAACAAAAGAGAAAGGGGCGCTAGCGATAGAAAGATTGATTTTTACTGAAATTTTTAACAACACGATATGTGCATATTGGACATAAATTGAAATTTATTTATATTCTCATTCGATTCTTTTCAAATTTTGAAAATTTGTATACCTAATACTCGCATATACCCCACTTGATAGAATCACTGGAGCATATCTGATCAGTGCTTTTCAATTTTTTTAACTATGAAATATTTCATAGTGACCCCAAACCAAGGGAACTAAAAATTTGCAATTTTCAATTTCAAATTAGTGAAAAGACATATCATCATCATGATTATCATTGGCGCTACAGCCCTGTGTGGGCCCTGGCCTCCTCCAGAATCGTTTTCCAACCGTCCCTGTCCTCCACCGCTCTCCTCCAGTTTGCTTTTCCGACATGTCACAATAAATGTCATTGAAGAAATATCAATATTTCATAATAAAATATTTAAATAAAAAATTATTGATCAAACTCTTTTCATAAAAAATTTACCATACAAAATTTGAATACTCTGTGGAGTGACTTGGTAGTGAGGAATATATCGTTGGCAGCAACCCACTCGTTTTTTTTCTGTTTTTGTGCTATCATTGATTCTATGTTATATTCGTCGGAGCATGTTCATATAAAAATGTATAATTTTAAGCGTACATACGTAATCTTCCAACTGACCAATGTCTCCAGCCGAGAGAAACAACGATTGTGTGAGAAATAATTTTAAATAAACTTCTCTGCTGATCGAACTCAGGATGTCCTCATAGAAGCCAAACGCCTTTCCAACTATGCTGGGCGCGGCAATCGGCCTTTATATATCACAAAATAAAAAAGCTTTTTTTGTATCAGAAATTGTTGAACGCACGCGTTCAATAAAGCGGTTTTCTATTCTATGCTTAACATAAAAAAGTCGCTCCCGTATTTACATGTTTTTATTTTTCGTTTCCTAGTAAAACCTTGGCGTGCGTTTTCATTTATCTTTTATCTCTCTTCGTTTAGGAATAGCGTTTATCCTCTCTCTTTATAGAGGCATATTATTTAGCCTAGACAATGTCGTCCTCTCGTAGAGTGCATTTTAGAGTTTAGAGAAAACCGAGGGAATCCCGAGTTAAAAATAAATAATGCAAAAATGTTAAAATTTCATAAGATTTCTGCTTACCTAGGGGCAAAAACAATTTCCATCTTATTTTCTCTTCGTTTACTTCCCTAGTGCCTCCACAACATTTCTGCTTCTCCAAGAAACAAAACATCTCCATTCGAATGAGTATACTGACAGTTTTCCCTTGTTATACGCGAAAAAAGAAGTCGAAAATCAACAGCATATTGGACCGAGATGACCTATTTTTTTTTCAGTATATGTATGTATGTCATCGTAACAATTACATTTACATCCTCATCCATTCCCTAAACAAGACAAATATCTAATATTAATTATGTATTTGTAGAACTCGCCAATGAATAGTATTCATCGGTTGGGTAATGATTATGGTTATCTGACTGATGTTTTCTTCGATTATATTTTATTTATTTTTTATTTTATTGATTTTGTAGAACCAACAGTTTACAATATGAATTTACAATAAGTATAATTATTTTAACAGGATATAAACCTTTTAAAGGTTCTTTTAAATAGTTTAAACTAAGTACGTAAATTATTTAACAATTACAAAAATATTTTTTTTAACACAGGTACATATATTAAAATATAAAAAAAGAAAAGACTTGAGAAGAGTAGGTATATTAACTATTTAGCCATCCGCATCCGCAACAAAATATTGAAATGTTTGATTCGTTGGTTTGCATATTTATGTACCTATATTCGGTTAAAAGGGAAGGAAAAGAATAGAAATATCATTTATTTTAATATCTTTTTATGATAAGTTTATGGCTTATTTTTTTATGTTGTTTGTTAAGGGCAATATACGCCGTAAGTAAATAAATAAATGCTTAGTTTATGAAAACGAAATCGATCGTGGCAGGCTTCGAACTCGCGACCACTGGATTTCTAACTCAGCGAGCCAACCGCTCTGCCACCCAACCTATATCTTTGTGTGAACTATGTCTGTTCTGGGGGGGGCAAGTCTAGTCCAACCGGCGAAATCAAAACCCTCGTGATTACCCATATCATGGATATAATTATTATATAGAGTTCTATAATATATTTATATGTCATGGAACTCCATATATGATATCTTTATTATACTTTGCTGCTATTGCTTTGTGGCACATTTTATATATATATAATTAAATAAAATCTCTTAGTTTTTAACCACGTTGAGTATATTTATATGTCAACTAGTTTCGGAGACGTAACCGCTCCTTCGTCCGGACAAACTTATACATACATACAAACAGTATAAGTTTGTCCAGACGAAGGAGCGGTTACGTCTCCGAAACTAGTTGGCATATAAATATACTCACAGTGGTTAAAAACTAAGAGATTTTATTTAATTATATCCATATATTATGATAGTTATATCCATGATATGGGTAATCACGAGGGTTTTGATTTCGCCGATTGGACCAGACTTGCCCCCCTGATATTTGTTGAAGTAGTAGTTGTGAGTACTAAGTATTATGATAACGAGTGCCTACCTTGTGTGGAACGGGAACTGTCATCCAGTTGAAAAATGCATTTACATTGTCAAAATTGTAAACTGCGAGCCCTAAAACAGGGTTTCCTATATTATAAAATTTAAAGTTTCCTGAGATTGGGGTCACTTTGAAATATTTAACAGTTAAAAAAATAAGAAGCACTATTCAGTACCTATGCTTCAAAATCAAATGGGGTCATATATAAATTTCGAATGAGTCTTTAATTGGTAAAGTAGAATAAACACGCCGTACATAGCACATAGTACACAGCACACACACATACATTGTGATGAAACTTTCAGAATACAATCTCAGCAAGATACTAGTCGATAATCTGCCATTCAAATGATAAAATAAAATATTGCTAATTCATAACTCCCTACTATATCCCCTTGGGGTCGTGAGGAGTATAACTAAGTTCTTTGGTACACAATGACGAATACGAAGCAGGAATATACATCGCACCTACATTTTCATAGTGACACTATACAAAATTGTAAATATTTAATTTTTCATTTTTATAACCAGCTAATGTATTTTAGTTGTGCGCTATCTATTGAATACAGAAACACCAGATCACTCGTTCAAATATTAGAACATTAATAATTGGTGAACGTTGTGCAATAATAATAATAATAATAATAATTTGTATAGCGCCGTTTAATGATTCAAGATCATTCCAAGGGCGCTGTTATTTAGAGGCAATTTATTCCACTTTATAGGACCACTCACACCAAAGCATCGATCATAGTAAGCCGCTTTATTGGCTCTGTCCAACTCCTTTAGGGAGTTGGTACTCTGTGATCCAGAAGACCTAAGTGTGAGATGCCTCCCAGAGAGATCTTTTCTCTGACACAGCTCTTGTATGTATTGTGGTGCTAGGTTATTTAAAGCATTAAACACCGTTAAGCAGATTTTGTAGTCAACTCGCTCTGGACACTTCAACCAATGCAATTCGTTAAGTAGTGGAGTTATGTGACATCGTTTTTCCGCTCCATAAATGAGCCTTGCCGCTGCATTAAACACCATCTGTAATCTATCGAGCTGATACTTTGGCAATCCATCATAGATGCCATTACAGTAATCTAGCCGAGACACAACGAAAGCATATATAAGTGTTTTTGTCTCATTTTTGGGCAGGCTTCGACGAATGTTTTTCAGTTGTCTTAGTTGGAAAAAGCATGAACTGACTGTTTTAGAGATTTGCAGGTCAAGAGACAACTTATTGTCTAAGTGTACACCCAAAAACTTGACACTTGCAGACGGCAAGAGTTTTTCTCCGTTGATGTTAATAGGAGTACTTTCAATGAGGTGCTGTCGCCGTGGTGAAGCTACCCACATAAACTCTGTTTTTGTTGGGTTTAATTTTAGCTTGTTATGAGACATCCACGTAGCGACTTTTTCGATGCACTCAGCAGTATCCACTTCCAGACGGTTTTTGTTCATGGGACTACAAAATTTGAATAACAAGCGGTCGTCAGCGTAAGCGAAAGAGTCAAATCCTTGATTTTGAATTATATTATCAAGTTGTTTTATGTATAAAATAAATAAAATTGGTCCGAGCACCGATCCCTGAGGCACTCTGCAAGCGCCTAAAGTGATCACCTTAAGAAGCCGATGACAGATCATGAGCCCTGTCGGTACCTGATTTCTTGGTCCTCCTCTAGATACGAGTATGTTATATTCCCGCGTCGTCTCCGTTGAGACATTAAATTTGTAGGAAAATCGCAAATTTGGAAGTTTTAGCGAGAACTGTGTAAAGTTTGTAAGTACTACACGTATGGGTATGGAGTATGTAAGTACATTGCATCGTATCGGCTCATATGGCCCGAGGGTATAACCGTGACTTCCACCCATCCTACTTCATTCTCTTCTTAAACATTTTGTTGAGCCTTTTTTCTTCTCTCCAACTTCTTCCCGACCCCCCCCCCCTCTCCATCCCTCACATATCGCTATATGCTTACTTTCATTTTGAGATTATTAAAAATCTCATTTCGGATAATCACACTCGTATCTCAAATGCAGACATACACAATATAATATAACTCTCTCTCTCTCTCTCTCTCTGTCTCTCATACATGTTCTTATATTATTTTCTTATCGTCAAACTTTTCTTCTTTACGAAATCTACCCTACTTCGTCAGTATTATGATGCTGTTGTATTTTTCTTTATTGTGGAGTATTTTATTTTTTATTGTAATTATTTAGTTTTTGACTATGTGACAGACACCTGTCATTGAATCATTGGAGATCCTTAGTGTTTATATTATGGATTTTATTTGTATGTGTATAAGCCAGTGTTCTGTTGGAGTCTTCATAAATGAATAAATATACAAACCATTATAACTCAGTCATACATACCTCTTCCAGAGGGCTACTCTTGACGCGTTCTTAATACGTTCTAATATTGCCTTAATCTTAAAATCGATAATATTTGATGTTCCTTTTCTCATCGTGTTACGTAACCGCCCAATGATAATCAAAGAAAAATAAATAATGAATAAATAGAACAAATAAAAATATATGTTAAGGTATAACTACTTTTATATTAGTGAAAACAAATTGTATGTAACTTGGGCATGAAATTGTATTTAACTTGGGCATGAAATTGTATGTAACTTGGGCATGAAATTGTATGTAACTTGGGCATGAAATTGTATGTAACTTGGGCATGAAATTGTATGTAACTTGGGCATGAAATTGTATGTAACTTGGGCATGAAATTGTATGCATCATTTTTGTTTTTATCATTGTTATTATGTATGCTGTTTGTTTTCCAAATAAATTTAAAAAAATTAGTACTCGATCATAATCATATCAGTATTTTACTCTTCATTTACTCATCAAAAATATGTATATCGAAGTTTATTATGAAATTGTCAGTAATTTTTGTATAAATTTATATCATTATTCAATTAATTTTAACATCGAAGATTGCTTAAGACTGAAGCTGATATTAATCTTATTTAAATAAACTTCATGAATAGCCCTGCACTTAAGAGTAGGTAATTGATGGACAGGATAATTTTATTTATATATAAAAAAATGAAACACGTATTTTCCAACTGCCCCAATATCTAAAAGTTGACATAATAAATCACATTAAGGATGATTTGATCAATCATCTTAAAAAATGGAAGATGTATACCCGTTATTGATTTTATGTTGAATTTTCACCTTCACTTCACACCCTTGCGACATATCCTACAATGAGGAGTAACCAGCAACAGGTATGCGAGTGTGCATTAAATAAAAAAAGCACAGCACATGCGTATATCCTCACTCACCAGTCTTATCTCATATAAAGATAAGTAGGAAGATGTATATGTACTTGTTTAACAAGGACATATTCATTTTTAAAAAAAAAAAAAAATCACATTCAAAATGGGTGGTGAACCTCATTACTAAGATATGCGAG
Source organism: Molanna angustata (assembly GCA_963576475.1). Taxonomy (NCBI): domain Eukaryota; kingdom Metazoa; phylum Arthropoda; class Insecta; order Trichoptera; family Molannidae; genus Molanna; species Molanna angustata. Next base: position 5,135,525 of record OY754981.1, read on the forward strand.
ATGTTATTGTTGCCTGTTATATTTTTGATAACCTGGCTCTTACGGGACACCAATGATAATGATTAACACTGGAAACACTATTCTCAATCGGTGCCTCACAGCATCAGTAATTTGAATTTTACCAAAAAGAAGACAATTACCGGAGAAAAATACATATATATTAGAAAAAATCTATCCAACCAAAAATAAATCAACTATCGGAAAAATGTATATATTAGAAAAAAATCTATCGAACCCAAAATTAGACAACTATCGGAAAAAATTCACTTATTATAAAAAATCTATCCAACCAAAAATAAGACAACTATCGGAAAAAATACATATAGTACAAAAAACCCATCCAACCAAAAATAAGACAACTACCGGAAAAAAATGCATGCATTAGAAAAAATCTATTTTATTAAAAAAAGACACACAGGGAAAAAAATACATGTATTAGGAAAAATCCAGCCTACCAAATAAAAACAACTATCGGAAAAATACATACATTAAAAATTCTATCCCATAAAAAGAAGATAACTATCAGATAAAATAAATATATTAGATAAATCTTATCCTACCAAAAAGAAGACAGTTATTACAAAAATATACATATGTATGTGTATAAGAAAATTTTATACACATAAATTCAGATACCTATAGGATGAATAATGGCACATTATGAGGCAAGTACTCCCCAAATGTCTTGAAATTCTTTCAGCGTCTATGGTCGCGGATCTCAGGTATAAAAATAATAATATATTTTTTGGAATATTAAAATATCTACGGCATTAAGCGCATACGACACCGCATATTTCCGCCAATAAATTACATATTTTCCTGCTTAAAAATCACCAACCCCTAATTTTCCGAGTGATTACCCCCGAACTGCTTATTCGATTCTGATCCTTAAGACCTTGGATGTGGCTTTAGGAATCCTTACTCCGGAAAGCTTGCTCGGATTTAATTCAGCAATATATTACTATACCTAAAAAGCAGCCAGGCTTCACCCGTTCCCAACGGCACGGAGAACTATTAAATTCAACGAAATATTTTAAACTAGCTTTGTGTTAAGTTAAAAATTAAAGAGCTCCGTACAAATTCTTATTAATAAAAATGAATGTCAGTTTCATGATTGGCCTCCACAAACTAGGTACATATGTTTTAAATTTTAGTTTAAATATTCCTTGTTCCAAATGGTCCTACGAGTCCTACCTAAACACTAAATTCTAAATACTAACCATGTTTTCATTGCACACTCGCTCACTTAAGTTAGGAGATCACGTGGCTTCCTAACTGGAAGATGCTACCAAGTTTTTGTATGAGAATTGCATTGCAGAGACATATCTAAATACTTAGCGCATGCGCGTTGGTGTAAACTAACATTTGCGAACTGTCAAAAAGTAAGGTTGATCGCTAGGATCCTTACGAGTGGTTTAATAATAAAATACAGAATGTTTTCAATGGATGATGATTGAGCGACGTCGTTAAATATACATATATTTGGTAATTTTGCCAAATCAAATACCAAACAGAGTATTCAGAGATGTATACGAGATGCCGAAAATTCGCTGGAATTTCAGAAAAATCGTGACATCGAGCTGTCAGTTTGATGTTGGTTTCATAAGCTTGTGTTGTTATAGCAAAAAAACATTTTAAACGTCAGTCTAAACTTATAGAAAGCTATCTATCTCTTTTCATCATATGTACTCAATAATGTGAAATTCTACGCCATCGACCATAAGTTTGGTATAGTAATTAGTATTTAGTTAGTGAGGCCTCTGCAACGCATTTGCTAACTTAAGAATACTAAATACTTCGGTGAGGTTAGGAGTTAGTATTTAGGTACCTAGGACTGTGCATTCGGGGCTTAGGCATAGGTTCGTTTGACACAATTTACAATAGAATTCATGTACCTATCTCGTTTTTGAAAAAAACAAACGATCTTACTTAGAAAATATCGCTAATAGCTTACTAAACCCTTAACTAGATATGTACGACTAAAATTGTTAAGATCGGTATTAAAAAAATCTTACTTATAAAAGTGTACTATAATATGACTCACTAGTTCACCGAATTGTTTATGAACACCCTCATTTTTTTTTTCGTATAGCAGCATTGGCTTTACAGATGTCAAAAAAATAGATAAGTGCATGTTATTTTTGGATAACTGACATCGAAAAATGTAAACAAACACCGCGTTGTGCCGTGTTGAGTCAATTCAAAAACGATTGCAATGAATAATAACAAAGATAAAGTTATAAGTATTCAATTTTTCTGTCGATCTCAAATATGCGTCGGATTAAATTATGTAAAAAGATCCGCCATTTTGAAATACTTGGTATGACACGTAAGCCAAGTGCTAGACAACCTCTCGACCTGTCCTAACTTGACGTCTATGAAATAAAGTTGTCCAACTGTCGATTCGTTCATGAGAATTCAATTCTCTGAATGAATCGACATTATTAAGCCAAGATGCGTGTACGAAGGAACATTTTGTATGGCGTAGTTGACTTTTTGCATGCTAATAACAGCAACTAGAGGCCTCGCAGCATATATGTTCCCATACATTACTTATTACTTGTTTTTTTTTCATTGTTTTTAATATCATTATGCTCTACTGTACTGTTGGATATCCAAAATAAATAAATAAATAAATACATGGATTTACTCAGAATTCGGAGTAAAACATTTTATGTGAGTTTTGTGTGTGTGTGTGTGTGTGTGTGTGTGTGTGTCCCTTATAACTTTTAATCCGCTCAATTTACAAAGCCCAAATTTTCAGAAAATATAAATAGATATAGGCCTACAAAACTTTTATATTCAGAATTGTGAATTTTTGTTTCAGTCAGGGGTTATCAACTTTTGAAATTTTGGTTTATTTTTCCACATATCTCTAGAACGCTGAAAATTGGTAGAAAAATAGACAAATACAAAATCTCAAATTATTTTTTTAAAAAAATTCCAGGGTTTCTCAAACATGTTTTATTAAGAAAAATATTTTTTTTGTGATAAATTTATGAGTTTAACTGCCTATATTTCCAAATTTTTAAAAATATCGAAAAAAGCCGAAACACCCCAACTAGATTATTTAATTTTCTATAAAAAATATAAACATTGTATTAGCACATCTCAAATTTTTTTTATCAATTTTTATAAAATTTTTATTTAGTGACGACATTGCTTCATACAATTTGTATGGCAGTAGCTTACACACAATATCTAAGAAGACTCAACAGTTTGATACTAATCTCCAAACATACATACATACCATCATGTTGGTTTCATATTCTGGGTAGGATCAAAGGACTGACCTTCATACTATCCTATCTTGACATACATACCTAGGTACATGTGTTGTATAGAAAACCAAATATCTTAAAATATTAAATAATTTGTATTTATAGGTTTATAGTTTTGTACTTATTCTTCAACTATACGTACTATCGCTATCGACAGTTGGATCTCATGTGTTACATGCAACTAGTAATAAAGATAGTCACGGTTTATAAGTAAACTTTTATCGTTAATCACACTATAGACGGAAAGTAAGACGGAAAGCTGTTTACTACACAATATGCCAACTCTCAAATTCAACCGTGCCCGCAGTTTCCTTAAAAAGGGGTCCGAGGTGTTTGGTTTTTTTTTTAATTACAATTTTGTAAATGTTTCGGTTAACATAAAAAAAATATGACTATAGATTGATTAGTCTGTACTAACTATATAGTGTACCGTATCATTTTAGGTATTTTTTAACAGATTTTTAATTATCTCAATAGAGACGAAGTTGGAATATTTATTGTAGGAGAACCGGGAAATCAAGGCACCTACAGGGCTTACGACCTGTCATCGGCTGGTTTACGTGATCACTTTATGCGCTTGCGCAACGTTCACCAATTATGCCTTTTTAATGAGATCCCTATCAATTCAATTTTAAAAGTTCTATATATTGTAATACTGAAATTCTTTTCGTTGGAAATTAGGAATTTTTACTACAGACATCTATGGGTGAAATTATGAACAACAATCTTATTATTTTTTATTTATTTTGTTGTAACGCCATCTATTGATAGAATTGGTTTTTTTGTAAATAATGAAAGCTACAATTCTTATATCTGAGGTGACAATGCATTTTTCGCATAGAAGTCACCCCTGAATTGCGCCAGACTTATAAGGTCATTTTTGTTTTATTTACCTACTTGTACCAATGTGTAAGTAATCGAATATTTTACTTCTATGCGAAAAATGCATTGTCACCTCAGATATAAGAATTGTAGCTTTCATTATTTACAAAAAACCAATTCTCTCAATAGATGGCGTTACAACAAAATAAATAAAAAATAATAAGATTGTTGTTCATAATTTCATCCATAGATGTCTGTAGTAAAAATTCCTAATTTCCAACGAAAAGAATTTCAGTATTACAATATATAGAACTTTTAAAATTGAATTGATAGGGATCTCATTAAAAAGGCATAATTGGTGAACGTTGCGCAAGCGCATAAAGTGATCACGTAAACCAGCCGATGACAGGTCGTAAGCCCTGTAGGTGCCTTGATTTCCCGGTTCTCCTACAATAAATATTCCAACTTCGTCTCTATTGAGATAATTAAAAATCTGTTAAAAAAATATCTTTGACTCCCGACAGGGAAAAAAATCCAATGTTTGCGCATATGCAATAATGAAAATATTCGATCATTTTAGGTACTTACCAAATATTATTGCTGTTGACTACAGATAGGTTCATTTGGTGTAGCCGCTGTCAGTCTGCAGTTCTATTTTGTGTTTTACATGGGTATAAAAATATTGTTTTTTACTTTGTTTTTTGCTCATTTTTTCGTTCATATGTACATGATCACTTTGTTTTATTGTTATTATTTTTTTCGTACATATGTGCATGAGCACTTAATTTATTTCTTCCCTTTTTTGAATCTGTATCTATTCATTTTGATAACATCAAAAAAAATATTTTTAAGTTGTTAGTCCACATATACAAGTTTTTGCCTTGTGTGTTTTTTGTGTGCAAGGTCTCCTTATTATAAAATGTGTTAAATAAACTTCTTCTTCTTCTGCTTGTTCTAGTACTGGGTACTGTTTATTCTCGGATTCACTCCTGGGAAGCGGATGTCCAGCTGTCCTTCCATCTCTTTGGCGGTCGTCCAGGGGGTCTGCTGGTTGACGGTATCTCATCTGCCGCTATTTTCACCACTCTCACTGAATCCGCTCTTTCGACGTGATCTCTCCAGTAGCGTCTTCTGTTTCTACCCCATCGCACGACATCCTCAGCGTCGCAGATCCTCCGAATTTCGGAGTTTCGTACTCTGTCTCGGATGGTTAAACCTGCGATGAGGCGGAGAGTAAAATAAACTGTGTGGCGAAATTAAAACAAAACAAATAAATATAGATAGTTTTCCTACCAACGCCAGGTTCTTGCGCTAGGAGCAAGTACAGACGAAAGTTACAAAAACAAGGAAATTGTATCAAATAACCAAGTGAATTTTGGCAAACACTCTATAATTGTTACACGAAATAATATGTAACGAAGCGTGGAATATTAATCGATTAAATGAAAGAAATTGCCATTTGGCAATAAACCAACATTTTTTTAAAGTTGATGTTATGTCCAGTTTATGTTTTAATGAGTTTTTTTGTTATAATGCAAAAATTGTTTCATATAATTGCATATAATTGTCACTAAAATTTTTTAACTGCTAGTCCAAGAACAGGATTTCCTGGTTGGGCAGCAGCAATCTACTCATTGTTGTCAATATAAATTTGCTGGGATAAAAAGTAAATAATTAAAATATAGAATAGGAGAAATTTATTTAAATTCATTTCTCACATAATTTTTGCTTCTTTGGGCTGGAAACACTGGTTAGTTGGAAGAAATTGCCATACGGCAATAAACTTGCCACTTGCGGTGGCTGCGAGAGAGTGTTTATTATTATTAATATTATAATTAACATTCTCGAGTCCTGATATAACGTAAAACATATTCAAAAAAAGGAAAAATATCTATCTGATTTCTTCTTCCTCTACTTATCCATTTGTTTTCCTTTCATAGCTATGAACTGTTATTTTATTCAATCTTTTTTTGAGTTTTTCTTTTCTTCTGTGATATATATTATCTTTATTATTGTCATGTCATAACATTATTACTATAGTAATCGAAAAATCGATTTTAAGAATTATATTAAAAAAACCGTTCCAAGAACCATCATTTCCACTCTTTAGTACGTTAAAAGTGCTTGAAATCAGAAAGTTGTTTGTTCAAACAATTTTAAAAAATATTAAAAAAAATTCTTAATTAATCTTAAATTGCATGATAAACTTACAAGAGCCAATTTCAACAAATTTCTATATGTACCAAAAATTAAAACGACGTTTGCAAAACGGTTTTTTAGTTTTTTCTGCTCCGAGAATATAAAATATTTCTTCGAATTTTTCGTGAGAAACTTTGTAGAAGTTCATTTTAAATAAAATAAAATAAATTAAAACAAATAACTTTGTTTACTTCTACTACTGTAAACACCTTTAATTTATGAAAGGGGTTATAACGTTTTCGAGCGTGTGCTCATCCTCAGTAACCACTTATTACTAACTTAAAACTAATGACAGACTACTTAACTATGTTGGCGGGCGGACGGAGGAAGAAGGGGGTGGTGGATGGGGGGGGGTGATAGTGGGTGTGGTTAATATTTTTATAAGGGGAGAATTTATTAGTGGGTGTTGTATATTTAAAATTTGGTTTTTGGGGGCTCTATTTATTTCGATTGATTCTAGAATATCTAATTTTTTCCCCTTATTACACCTATGTAAAATTTCTACGTCTCTGAAGTCGAATGTATGTCCTGTTAGTCTGGCGTGGTCCGCGATATCTGAGTTGATAGAAAAGTTTTTTATTGCCTTTATATGTTCAGAAATCCTGGTTTTTATTTTCCTTCCACTTTGTCCGATGTACTGGTTTTCACAATTGTGACAATTTAATTTATAGACCCCACTATTGTTCAGCACACTAATTTTTGTTTTATTGTTCAATATATATTTTTTGATACTATTATCCGTGTATAGTGCAGGTTTAATTTTCATATCTTTACATATGTTTAGTAAATTTGAAGTAAGTTTTCCTGTGTATAAAATTCTTCTCCAAGGTTTATCTTCTTGATGGTCAAATACTCGATAATACACAAATTTATTGATGGCCGACTCTTGTTCTTTTTTACGAATCTTTTTGACGATCAGTTTTTCATCAAAACCATTGTTTTTTGCGATTGTTTTGATCGTTTCTACTTCTGTGTTGTAATTTTTTGTTGTCAGGGGTAGCGATGTGAGTCTGTGGATCATCGAGTTAAACGCTGCCATTTTTTGGGATAATGGGTGGCAAGATTCTGCATGTATGATGTTGTCTGCATATGTTTCTTTTCTGTATATCTTAAATATGAATTTTCCATTTTCAATTGATATTGTTGTATCTAAGAAATTTAATGTGTTATTATCTCCTATTTCACAAGTAAATTCTATTTTGTGATGTTGGGCATTAAACAATTTTAACAAATTGGTTAATTGTCTTTTGGACCCTTTAAATGTAAAAAATACATCGTCGACATACCTCTGATAAAAATAAATGTTTTGTACCAATTGATTCGTTGATGATAGAATTTTGTTTTCAAGGTTATCCATAAATATGTCTGCGAGTAACGGGGATAATGGATTGCCCATGGGGAGTCCGTTAGTCTGTGTGTAGTATTCTTCTTTGAAGCAGAAATAATTTTGGTGAATGGATACATGTATCATAGTATATATATCGTTTTTAAGGATACTATCTTCACATTTTTCTTCTAAAATTTCTTTTAAGTATTGTAATGCTTCTTGAACTGGAACGTTTGTAAATAAACTTTTTACGTCGAACGATACAAGAGTGCTGTTTTTTGGAGGTATGTTATGTTGTAAATTGTTACAGAATTCTATTGAATTTTTAATTGCAGACGTAGAAATTTTACATAGGTGTAATAAGGGGAAAAAATTAGATATTCTAGAATCAATCGAAATAAATAGAGCCCCCAAAAACCAAATTTTAAATATACAACACCCACTAATAAATTCTCCCCTTATAAAAATATTAACCACACCCACTATCACCCCCCCCCATCCACCACCCCCTTCTTCCTCCGTCCGCCCGCCAACATAGTTAAGTAGTCTGTCATTAGTTTTAAGTTAGTAATAAGTGGTTACTGAGGATGAGCACACGCTCGAAAACGTTATAACCCCTTTCATAAATTAAAGGTGTTTACAGTAGTAGAAGTAAACAAAGTTATTTGTTTTAATTTATTTTATTTTATATAAAATATTTTTCAAAAAGAGACAAAGGTGGATGTTACTATGTCGGAGTATATATATAATAGGTCGATACACAATTGGGTCCTTAATAAAGACCGAAATCAAATTTCAGCTCTTTTAGTGTAAATGTAATTAAATATTATATCTAAGGTGTTCTATGTATACTATGATGACACAAAATGTTGTTATAAAGGAAATATCAAATACTTATGCTATGTTAGAAAGAAAACTCATATATTGTTTTGTTAAGAAATTGATTTACGAAATTTGTTATTTTTTTCCTTTTTTGTTATTTTTGTTATATTTGTTTTTTTTTTTACACTAACTTTGGTTTATTTATTATTTTCTTATTTTTTATGTATTATCTATTAAATAAATTTCAAGGCCAGAATCATCTTGGCTAGAACTTGAAAATATATAATATATTTTAAACAGTAATTTTATAAGTGACCCGTCTCAGAACAGGTTTTCCTAGTGAGACGGGGAACGAAAAATATATTGTAATTCATGTTTTTTTATTTAATAAACGTCGGGTTGCCGGCACTGAAACTGTAACTGTATAGTATAGGTACATTGTATTGTATATTAACATCAACTCTGATTGGTTGGAAAAAATCCGCCAGTTTACAATGTATAATTTACAAGCGATTACGGATGAATAAATGAAAAAAAACAATTTTACAATTGAATTAATTTTACAGATGTTTTCACTAGTGTCCGACCGAAGCTTCGGCATCGGCTTCGGCTTCGGCCAAAAAAAACACCTTCGACTTTGGCTTCGGCTTCGGCCAAAAATAACCCGAATTTTCGGCCGAAGCCGAAGCTTTTTGTCAGCCGCTAAAATCAGTTAAAACTTGTAAAAACATGCTTGTGATATTTATCGTCTCATAGATCCAGACTGAAAACACAAATAAAAACTGTGTCTCCACTGGGAATCGAACCCAGGACCCTTGGCTCAGTAGTCAGATATCATACCAACTGAGTCATGAAAGCCGATTATTCAATATTTTGATCGATTTTTTTTAGTAAAATCAAACGACCAAGGACCCTTGGCTCAGTATTTAGATATCTAACCAACTTAGTCATGAAAGCAGATTATTTATTATTTTAATCGATTTTTTTTAGTAAAATCAAACCTTCGGCTTCGGCTTCGGCCGAAGGTTACGGCTAAGGCCGGACTATCGGCTTCGGCTTCGGCCAAAATCTGACCTGCGGTCGGACACTAGTTTTCACTGCTCTAAGTCGAGATACACTCGAGGATATCATAATGATATTGGATGTGATAAGTATCAAATATATCTTACATATCTCTTATATTTTTTATTAATTAAGGAAATCAAAAAATAATCAAAATGTACGATAAAACGTGAGTACTATGCCGTGAGTACCAAAAACCATCTAGTATTAAAATACATAATAATTAAACGTTTAAAGTCTTATGTTTATTACCCATGCAGCAGTTTATTTTGAATTTAATTTAAATAAATTATTTACATAATGGGAAGGACATAATAATATTATATTTTACTTTAACTTAAATAATAATAATAATAGTAATTTTGTATTTAAAATTGGGGCTCAAAAAACGATACAAAGAATGGACGGCATAAATTAGTAACTTCTTAGAATAATAAAAGATAAAACAAACCTCAAAGACAAATTATGAATATCATCCGACGGAGTAATGCTCAGGAAGATTCTGCCGTGGTAGAAATATGCCCGCAAATCCTATGGGACACTAGTATCTCATTATTAGGACGCATTAGCACGATCCGAAACTGTATTTTTGTTTAATGATGGACAATTTTTTTTTCAAATAATTGTAATTGAGTAAAATAATAAAAGTATGCACAAATATTCTTCGTGTCTTAGTTGGTTAGATAGCAGACTTCTGGTCTCGGGTTCGATTCCTTGTAGCAACACGGTTTTTTTTATTGTGTTTTCAGTCTGATTCTGAGTCTCCAGAATATGGCAACTTGTTATTGGGTTCGTGTTAAATTAATATTTGACATAGTAACTGTTAGTTGCCCGAGAAGCAATATAAATAAAACAAAACATGCTCGCAATATAAAATTTATGAAACAATTTTTTTTTATTCGAAATTAAAACTAGAGACAACTTTTGATATAATTTTTCTTTTTTTTAACAGATATAAAAAAATATTTTTATAATAAGTGAGACGAAGTGAGACAAAGTGAGACGAAGTGAGACGAAATGAGACGAAGTGAGACGAAGTGAGACGAAATGAGACGAAGTGAGACGAAGTGAGACGAAGTTAGACGAAGTGAGACGAAGTGAGACGAAGTGAGACGAAGTGAGACGAAGTGAGACGAAGTGAGACGAAGTGAGAAGAAAGGAATACAAAATAAAACGAAATGATACAAAATGAAATTGATTCCATTTTTTAACAAATTATTGAAAAATACAAAAATTACTTTATAAAAAAACACTTATAAAGAACATACTATTATGTTGTACAATGTAATGATTTAGTTACTTTTTGTTTGGTCAATATTCTCGTGACCCTGCTACTGCCGATCTTAATGATAACAGCTAGACAAACGTGTCTTTATTACGGAAAAATTACAAAAAAATGTAGGAGGCGAATATCCCACAATGTGGGTAAACCAGCGACAAGTGTGTGGGTGTGCATTTCACTTCATTCAGAATGGGTGATGAACCTCATTGCTGAACTACGTGAGATTATTACACCTGAAAAGGATTGGAAACACTATTCTAATCCTTAACATGTATATATCTAATTTAGATGGGTCGATGGCAGAGCGGTTAGCGCGCTGGATATAAATAAAAATAAATAAACAAATTGGGCTAGTAAACCAGTGGTCGCGAGATCGAACCCCGCCTCGACCGATTTCGTTCAACTATAGCACAAGCATTTATGCTTAATTTAGGGAATGTAGGAAAATGTATATGTACTTATTCAACAAGGACATATCATTCATTTATATTAAAAAAAATCTAAAAATAAATGGTTGGTTTTCTGACATTAATTCATCGACGAGCTTTGCTGGAATTCATTTTTCCATTTTAACTGCACTAATAAAATTAGACATTATTTATTTATTTGTCTTATTGTATATATTACACATAAATATATTTTCGGATACTCTGGTGAGCGTATGATCAATAAATAAATGGAATATACACGCAAATGTCCTTTTCCCTTATATAAGGTTATGCTAACCCGCACACCTGTCGCTGGTTACCCTACACTGTAGGAGATTTCGTGATAGTATGAATGAATGAATAACTTTCGTTAAAACATAGTTATTTTTTTTTGTAAGTTTTGTACAAATTATATAATTAATTACTTTGTACAGTGAAACATGGACGTGGCAAAAGACGATGAAAGTAGAATAAATGGTGTGGAAATGAGATCACTAAGAAGAGTATGTAATAGAACGATATATGATAGAATAAAAAATGAGGACATAAGGAGGGAATGCAAGATGAAGAAGAGTATTATTAATAAAATGAAAGTGAATTCCTTGGGGTGGTTTGGAAATATTGAAAGAATGAATGACGAACGACTGACCAAAAAAATATACATGGGTGTAAGAGACGGAGTGAATAGCAGGGGTCGCCCCAGAAAGGGATGGCATGACCATGTGAATGATATTTTGAAAGAAGGAAATATAAGAAGCTTGAATAATCGACGAGCATGTATGAGAAGATGCAAGGATGTAAAGGAAGCTAGGAATGTATACAAAAATAGAGGAGTTTGGCGCTCGGTTCTCTCTGCTTACCCCGTAAGGGATATGGCGTGATGGTATGTATGTATGTATGTATGGATGTACAAATTATATATTAAATTATCATCATCGAGTTTTCATCGTCTGAATACATAGTGTGGTCTTATAGTATAGAATATAATTTATATATGTACTACATGTTTTGTAACTTTAAATATGTTTAGATTTTAATAGTAGAAGTTGAAAAGTATGTAGTGTGTTGCTTAATGAGAAATAATGTATGAAAGACAGGATGAGGAGGGTCATTAGGTAAGGACACATACATACAAACACACTTTCAGACATACATACATACATTCAGCTTTATTATAAATTCTATCGTAGTTTATCCGAGTTTTTAATCATTGGTTACGGCGTGTAATGGCACCCATTAAAAATTAATATAAAAATAACGAAAATTTAAAGTTTTCTTCGCGTGTAAATGAAGAACGAGATCAATCGATCAAACAACGATATTAAAACTCCTGATATTATGCAATATGTATAGCAGTCACATTCAATACAAAAAAAAAATTTTAAAAGTTCAATTTTATCAAAGTATCAAATGAATCACGCTCAAATAAAAGTTCTGAAATTCTGAATATTTCAGAGCTATCACTGGTCAAAATTAAAAATTGAGTGCAATATTACAGGACAGATTATTAGGTAGTGAACTTAAATAAAATGATGTAAAACGGTGTTTGTCAAGATTGAAAAATGTGGCGATCGGTTCTTTCTGCCTATAGAATGGCGTGATGGTATATATTTATGCATGTATTTAACAAAAAACGAGTGGGTTGTGACCAACACTTGTATCGATTACATACTCAGTGAACATTTTTTTTTATTCTCGAATCAATCTTTTTTTTATCAATCTCATATTTTTTTTTTTTTTTCAAAAATGTTTTACATCATAATAATCGAGATCTCACTAGCCTAAAGGCTATCAGTGAGTTTCTCATACAAAAAGGTCAAGTACATGTTACATTCCATTAGTTACAGTATTATAAGATTGGATACATATTTTTAACTTAATTTAGTAGGTAAGTAGGTACTTATAAAAGTGTCAAATGTTTTTAATTATATTGTATACTATTTTTTATATATAGTATTAACTGAGGATGTTTTTTCAAGTTTACCAATACCGCTTGGAAGTGAAGAACATTTAGTGTGTCTGTGTATGTGTCTGAGGGTGTGTCTGTGTGTGTGTCTGTGTGTCCCCCTCCCTTATAACATTTTATCGCTCAAATTGCAGAGCCTAAAATTTCAGAATATATAGATAGTTATAGGCTTACAAAATTTTATAGTCAGAATTTTGAATTTATGTTTCAGTCGGGGATTATCAACTTTTGAATTTTTATTTTATTTTCCCATATATCCCAAAGAACATATAAGCTAGAGCCCTGAAAATTGGTATAAATATAGACAAATACACAATCTCAAGTTTGTTTTCAAAAAAAAAATAGAGTTTCACAAAAAATTATATTAAGTAAAACATTTTTTTGATAAATTTTTGCGTTTGCCTATATTTCCAAAGTTTTTAAAAATATCAAAAAAATCCGAAAACAGCCCAACTAGATAATTTAATTTTCTATAAAAAGTATTAACATCGTATTAGGAACATCTCAAACTTTTTTAACAATTTTGATAAAAATTGAATTAAGTAACTACATCTTTTCATACAATTTGTAAGGCAGTAAAGACTAAACAATATCTCACACAATAGTTTGAGACCTACTTAATCTACAAACATATATCATGCTTTTTTTATATTCTGGGTTGGAAAAACAGACTGAACTCCATATTATACTTTCCTGACATATTTACCTACATGTTTCATACAGAAAACAAAATATCTTAGAATATTTATTAATTTGTGTTTAAATGTTTATAGTTTGGTACGTATTCTTCAACTATGGATACTATCGTCATCGATAGTTGGATCTCATGTGTTACATGCAACAAGGTAGTAATAATAAACATTCCAATTTTGATTTCACATTCGATCAATTTGTAACTAGTATTTAGAGCATTGTGCCACATGGGAAATGTGTTGGGATATTTTCCACACAGATGGTTTTCTGCAAAGCAGTCATATGGACTGAACGGAACAACCAGTCGGTATATAAATGTATGTAGATACCTAATATTGTGAACATCACAGAAACCGATTTTATCGACTGAGTTTCAAATACTCTTCTTCTGAATGAACAAGTCCTTTCAAACATTCCATACATGAATATGGCCATGGTGTAATATTGAAGGTACCAATACATACATAATATTAATATATCGCATTGAAAAGAACATGCAAACTACCAACATTGAGACGGTATTATAGAAACACGCATAGGTATATTAAGTGTAGGCATATAAAACACAATCGGCCTTACTTACTATTTTTTGTTCAGACGTTCTACGTACGTTGAACCAAATTTGGCGAGATTTATCAAAAAAGTGTACTTACTTTCTTCGAATTGTCGTTAAACCTGGTTTAAGTCGCGAGAATTTCAGCTGTCACCCTAAACTATCTAGACCCCAGGTTTTACATAGGTTTAACGTATTTGGTAGCTATTTCTATGCATCGTATTTTGTATTTTTCATTTTAAATTGATATAATATTATGGATTTTCTAGAACAAATTATATTGATACAATAATTATAGTGAGTGAAATAAATTTACCACGAATGCGTAAAATATATAAAAATCGCATTGACCCTTTTTTGCTATCGGACATGATTTAAAAATAAACTCCGATAACACCAGTCTTGAAGTATGTTTCTAAAATCAGAGAAGGCTCCATAGAGATCCATTGTAAAATTTAAAAGATGGATCCTAAGAACAGAATACGGTACTGTGATACATATATACTGATGATTGTTGTCGTCGATACAACAAAGAGTTATATGGAGAGCTAAGTATGATGAAATCCTCGAAGGTGGGCTGATCACATACCTAATTAGAATGGACGACGACATTCCAGTAAAATGCTTCACACTCTCCAGACCACAAGGACAAATAGGTACTTAAAACTAAAACAAATTAAATATAAATGGAACAAGTATTCATCAAAGCAAATAGTTTCAATTTACCTAGATACTCGCCTACCTATCGGGGGACACTATGTGCCGGTATTACAGTGTCAGTTTAAGAGCTAAACTCAAGTTTTACAAAAATATAGCGTATTACAGTGTCCGTTTAGACCTAATCTTCCCTCAAATACGTCACTAAAACGACAAATATTTAACTCAACGTTTCTGGCAGATTAAGTACTTAACTGTGAGTCAACTGTCATTTGCTAGGCAACTCGTGTAGTTTCAGTTTCTATCACTAGAGGCGTTAGGCAACGTGTGTAGTTTCAGTGTTGTATCGAAGGTGGCGCCACACAACAAAACAAACTGACAGCCGTATTGAAACGAACACGGGCATTTAAAAGCATTATTTTGGTGAAAAAAATTAAATTTACCATGTTGGATAATAAAACAATGGTATTTAAAGTCGTAGCGTCCCGTTTTGTATTTCGTATTATTTGAGGTTATTTAAATTTGACAGATAATAACCACAGAAAAAGTGAAATATGTCTATAATTGAAGATTTAGTAACTGACATGTCATATTGCACTGTAATACGGAAATGGATTCAATCTCCCCTTAACATTAATCTTGAGTTTGGCAAACTCAATGAGTTGAGGGCCGACTGTAATATCGGGCCTATGTTAATTGTATTTTGTATGTAACTTAGTTTTTATTGAATAAATAAATAAATAATGAACGCTCGCAACGTATGGTAAACTAATTTAGTTTTAGTATTCTACAATTTTGTCACGCGATGGTGAGCTGACGAACGTTCGACATGTTATGATGCTGGTCACTGCCAAACTAAACTAGCAAGCTATATTTTTTTCATGCAATGAAGCGATTTGCGAAACGACGGCGATTACGCGAAGCATGCGTTTTAAAACATCGTTACAATTTTAGCAGCATACGAATTATTACATAGCGCTCGTTATTTGTATTGTGTTCATAACAAGCTATATTTATCTGCTATCGTTATTTTTAGCAATAGCAGCCATCAACAATTTTGATAAAAATTGAATTAAGTAACTACATCTTTTCATACAATTTGTAAGGCAGTAAAGACTAAACAATATCTCACACAATAGTTTGAGACCTACTTAATCTACAAACATATATCATGCTTTTTTTATATTCTGGGTTGGAAAAACAGACTGAACTCCATATTATACTTTCCTGACATATTTACCTACATGTTTCATACAGAAAACAAAATATCTTAGAATATTTATTAATTTGTGTTTAAATGTTTATAGTTTGGTACGTATTCTTCAACTATGGATACTATCGTCATCGATAGTTGGATCTCATGTGTTACATGCAACAAGGTAGTAATAATAAACATTCCAATTTTGATTTCACATTCGATCAATTTGTAACTAGTATTTAGAGCATTGTGCCACATGGGAAATGTGTTGGGATATTTTCCACACAGATGGTTTTCTGCAAAGCAGTCATATGGACTGAACGGAACAACCAGTCGGTATATAAATGTATGTAGATACCTAATATTGTGAACATCACAGAAACCGATTTTATCGACTGAGTTTCAAATACTCTTCTTCTGAATGAACAAGTCCTTTCAAACATTCCATACATGAATATGGCCATGGTGTAATATTGAAGGTACCAATACATACATAATATTAATATATCGCATTGAAAAGAACATGCAAACTACCAACATTGAGACGGTATTATAGAAACACGCATAGGTATATTAAGTGTAGGCATATAAAACACAATCGGCCTTACTTACTATTTTTTGTTCAGACGTTCTACGTACGTTGAACCAAATTTGGCGAGATTTATCAAAAAAGTGTACTTACTTTCTTCGAATTGTCGTTAAACCTGGTTTAAGTCGCGAGAATTTCAGCTGTCACCCTAAACTATCTAGACCCCAGGTTTTACATAGGTTTAACGTATTTGGTAGCTATTTCTATGCATCGTATTTTGTATTTTTCATTTTAAATTGATATAATATTATGGATTTTCTAGAACAAATTATATTGATACAATAATTATAGTGAGTGAAATAAATTTACCACGAATGCGTAAAATATATAAAAATCGCATTGACCCTTTTTTGCTATCGGACATGATTTAAAAATAAACTCCGATAACACCAGTCTTGAAGTATGTTTCTAAAATCAGAGAAGGCTCCATAGAGATCCATTGTAAAATTTAAAAGATGGATCCTAAGAACAGAATACGGTACTGTGATACATATATACTGATGATTGTTGTCGTCGATACAACAAAGAGTTATATGGAGAGCTAAGTATGATGAAATCCTCGAAGGTGGGCTGATCACATACCTAATTAGAATGGACGACGACATTCCAGTAAAATGCTTCACACTCTCCAGACCACAAGGACAAATAAGACCAGGAAGGCCCAAACTGCATTGATATATCCATTCTACAAATCAGAAACTGGAATACAAAGGCTTTAGAATAGAAGAGACTGCTAATAAATTGAATCTTTCTATTGATTAAATCTGATTTAGATGTTAAAAGCAAGCAAGCCTTACCTCTTTATTCTACGTAATTCATCCAATCCAATAGAAGAAGCATACAACAAATCTCATATGTGCACAATGATTTAGGTAATGTTAGGTTCATTACTTTCTTTCTTTTATTGAATTTGTATAAATAAACATGTCCTTGTAAAAACTCCCGATTTCGTTCACCTATAGCACAAGCATTTATTTGCTTATTTTGGGGAATGTAGGAAGATGTATATGTACTTGTTTAACAAGGACATTCACTTTTTATTAAAAAAGAAAAGCACTAAAATGTGAACGAAATCAGTCGAGACAGAATTCGAAACCTCATCCACTGGATTACCAATCCAGCACTAGCCAATCATAAATTTTATTAAATTATACATATTTACCGTGATAATGGTTTTGTCCCTGTAATTAAATACCTTGATTCATTCTGTTGACCTTTTATATTTTTTCTGTCATCTTACATTCCTTCTGTTTCATTAAGGTTTTTTTTTTTCTTTCTAATAGATATATTGCCCCTATTACAACTAGTCCATACCATTCTATCATCTATATAATATTCAAAAAATAAAATAAAACAAAATTCATATTTGACAATATTTTTTTATTAGATGCATAAAAATTACAAATTTTAGGTGACGTTGAATAATTTCAATATAAACTGTGTGTGATGACAATGATTTCAGTACATTCGCACACAATAACACAGGTGCAATCATACATGACACATAACGAAACAAAGATCACATGATAATTCCATTGGATAAATCTTTATTAGATACGTATAACATTAAAATATAAAAAGAATACTAAAAAAATATAACAAAATTGGATAAAAACAATGGACTCAAAAAGATATATACTTAACACATCATTGAAAGTATGACAAAATATATATCATTAAGGGCTTTTTTTCTTTCTAATAGATATATTGCCCTTATTACAACTAGTCCATACCATTCTATCATCTATATAATATTTCAAAAATAAATGCATAAAAATTACAAATTTCAGATGACATTCAATAATTTCAATATAAACAGTGTGGGATGACAATTATTTCAGTACAGTTGCACACAATAACACAGGTGCAATCATACATGACACATAACAAAACAATGATCACATTGGACAGTTTTGATAATTCTTTAAAATAAAATAAATCTTTATTAGGTACGTATAACATTAAAATATAAAAAACAATACTAAAAATATAAAACAAAATTGGATAAAAACAATGAACTCAAAAAGATGTATATATGAACAATAGACAATAATAAATAATGAAAAATAAAACAATAGTCATAAATATATCTAAAGAAAGTAAAAATAAATATGCATTAAGTCAGAATAAATGGAGCAAAACCAAAGCCAGGACAGTCCATTGTTATTTACAAATTAAAAAATATTCCTTTTATTTAAAATTAAATTTTCCTGAATACAGATTTTTAAAATATTTTTTTTTATTTAATATGTTCTCGTTTAACAAGTACATAAACATCTTCTTACATTTCCTGAATTAAGCATAAACGCTTGTGCTATAGGTGAACAAAATCGGTCGAGGCAGGATCCGAACTTGCGACCACTAGATTATTAGCCCAGCGCGCTAACCGCTCTGTCATCGACCCTACAACAGTAAATTCAATTCCAAAAAAGTTGGGTTTTCCTACTCCTCCAAGGGTGTTCCTCTTGGTGCTATTTTTTTGAATACGCTCCTCTTCCTGAACTGTAAAAAAATATATGCATTACATAATACTTTGTTATTGTTATCAAAAAATTATGGTATTCTACTTGACATATACAAGACAAGACATTTCATAAAAGTTTTAATAATATTCAAAAATAATGGCTATCTTGGTAATATATTTCATAAGATACGAGACCATCACTTTTATTAAAATGTGTTATTAAAATAACAAAGATGACATTGATTATAATATTTATGAAACTGAACAATTTAGTCATCATTGATGACTTCCTTTAGTAGTTAATAGGTACTCTGTTATCTAAGATGTGAAGTAAGGTATTTTCCTAATAACTAGAATATTCTTTGGGATCGTTCTTGAATGTAATACAGTTCTTGGTCATCTTATGTAGCTACTAAGTACACAAATATTATATAAATATATTTGTCTAACTAAATTATTCTTTTTGTCTAACTAAATTATGTTTGTTAAAAAAATTACCTTAGTCAAAATTTGGGTCTCGCTTCTGATCACACATCTGCATGTACATACTGTAAAGAAAAATTGATTTAAATTAGCAGTATAAACACATTTTGTGAAAAGTAATTTATCTTAATTGTAATGAAGTGTCATTGTAATTGGTTTGTATGTTTGTTCAAATAGCAATTTGGTTTATTGTTTTTTTTATAAATTATTAAGTAATAAAAAAAATGTAATAAAACACTGAATTTGATTTATTATGATGAAGATTAATTAAATTTGTTCATTTTTGGGTCATAAACGCCATCTATGAATCTCATGAAAACTATATTATTAATAATTTTGGTTCGTTTATTTATGATACATTATTCTGACAATAAAATAGTTAGTTATTATACTTGGTTTTTTCCTCGTTCAAATTATTCAGTGTATTTGCAGCCCTTTTATAAATCAAAGCTGTTCACAAACATCACTTCATATCCTCTATACTACTCAGAACTGTTATGTTGGAAGAATGCGGACAAGTCCTAGCTAATTATAATAGAGATTCATGATACTTCTTGGTTCTGGATTGCTCTATGTAATGATATCTGCGTTAAATGTCAAATTCTATTTGACTATGTATTGGTTAGTAAGTATATGAAAAATTACCTCAGTTCAATTGATAGATTGTTGGTTGGTCTTCTGCTATCACAATATTTTCACTCTGTAATGTATAATGAAACAATTTAATCAAAATTATATTATTTATAAGGTTCTTGGTTCAATTCCCAGCGAGTACAGTTTTTTCCTGGGTTTATGAGACAGTTAACTTCATGTCTCCAAACAAAATATTATTATTGAGTGTGTGTTGAAATAATATTTTAACTGTTAGTTTACTGAGAAGCAACATAAATAACAATGCAATGCATACAGTTTCATGTACATATTTGCGTATTAAAAATGATTTTTTTTTCAATAAAACTTTCATATAAATGACAAAACCTATTGTTTTGTGTTTTAAAATTTTCAAACACTTTTATATTGACTATATGAAGTTTATTCGTTCACTATCTATGTGTATTGCAAGCATGACAGCATGTTTTACTTCAAAAATAAATAAAAAGTATGTAATAAAATTGAAAAAATGTGGTTGGTACATACCATTCTACTAATTAAATTCCACCTATGTCTAATATGTTTGTATCACTCTCAAAGTCTCGTGAGGTATCATTGACATGTCTGACAATGAATCATGCGATGGGGTCTGTGAACATCACCTATAGCTGTCTTCCATAAAGTATTTACTTGGGACTGCGTCCATTGTTTAATGTGTTGAATCTGAATTTTTTTTTCACAAAGTAAATATAAAACAAAGAATTTATATACTACAGCGATAGAAATGTCTGTCTAAATTTACCAAAATACAAAAGTGATAAAATATTGACGATCGTAATTGGGAAAAAATAAGTTAAAATATATATTTTTTAATACATTTGTGTTTTGAAACATTTGGCATTGATAAGGCTGTATAAACGGGTAGGCAGTGAGAACTGAGTGCTATACACACCTTTGGAAGTATGTGAATTAATTTGAAATTATCATGTATGAAAATATTTAATAATATATTTATACATTAAAAATTTCTTACTATCAAGAGTAACTGACCATTATTTTTATAATAAAAGAATGTATAGAATATCCCAACACTAGTTATAGTATAAAAGTAACTTTCTGTTGACAATTCATAACATGGTAAATCGAAAACTCGCTAATTGCTGATAATTTAATACAATTTAATAGGCTTCACAACATTTTATATTATCATCGACTACTTACGATTGGGATACGTCGTACTTTCTAGTTGGTATCTGACGATTTATTTTCATGATTTGTTTTTAATTTTCACTTGATACACAGCAAACGAGATCCTTGAAATAAGAAAAAAAAAAAAAAAAGTAAATCAACATGTTACATGTAGCAACAATCTAAAAAACTGAACAGTACAATATTGAACACATCCACCGTCTGGAAGCTCAGTACATTGGAAAAAAATATTAAATTACCTTCGGGGACTTTGTATAGATGGCAGTAATGTCAATTATGGCAGGTTTACTATTCAGTTACCTACCAGTTTTTTTACTAACCGATTAAAATAAAAAAAACGAGTAGGTAGGTTCCTACATTTGTGGTACAAATATTATTTTGTCTATGCTTGTTTTAGTTATTCAACCAATTAGAAGCACCCATTTCAAATCTAAAAAGTGGTGTGAGGTCAACCAACAACCAACAGTTTTAATGGAAAGTTTGATAACATCGATGTTTATATTTTAAAATTTACGAATTTTCAAATTTATCTGAAATCGATTGGTGCTAGTGTTCCAGTTTTGCACTTATATTATCGAAAATGCATATAAAGTATTTTGTTTTACTAAACAAAGGCAATTATACACTGTGATACATTATGTTCCATCGGATATTTTTTGTGTGAGTGAAAAAATACAAAATATGTAGTATATTTTGATAAAGTCATCTATTATAGATGGAAATTAAGAGAAACAAAGAGGAATAAATAAGATGCATTCAATATTTGCCCCAGGTAAAATAATATTATTACCGTTTTTGTTTAGAGGTTATGTTGTATGTCACTTTGAAATTTATTCGATGTATCAATTTTAATGAAACAACTTATTTTATCGATAATCCAATATTTTTGTTAGTAACAAGTTGATCCGATATCTATAAATGATAGTACTAGCAATATTTTTAAAACAATTGCATGTAGTGGTGATATTTTACTCTGGTTAGAAATTTGGCAAAAACTTTATAAATATAGTTATTTTATCAATTCCAAGTTGACAACATTATTAATACTAGAAAACTAATAGTTCAATGCGCTTATATATGTAATATAATGGTGTTTTGTTTTTCAGAATTGACTTTGAGCAGACTCGGCAGACTGAGCGAAATTCCATGAAAATTTATACAGTTCAACCCATGAACCCCCGAAGAAATTTATAAGTCCATAGTATTTTTGTCTACTACATAATATTAAGATTTAATTATATTGTTTAATGAATACAAACATTGTAGGTATGATATAGTTTACAATATATAATAACTTTTGTAGGATCTCACTGGCTCACCACTGCTCTAAGTAGCTCATACCGAGGCACACGTACTCACCGGCCGACGTCACCTGTGCGACTGGCCGATTGACAAACCTTCATATCGCTACTTATGCACATGAGACAGCGTTACATATCTATTGTGTAGATACTACAAACACTACAACTTTGTTTTAAATATTCTTTTATTTTCATAACTCAATTAGAGAGAAAAAGAATACTTACCTATCTTTCTAACTTTCTAGAAAAACAATTTGCTATCTCTGCTGTTCAAGATTAAAACACTGATTCTTTGATTTTTTGGGAAAAATGTTTTTTTTTTGCATTATCGTAAAAATATTTTTTTAATATTTTTCTTTATAAAAAGTGATTTATGCCTAGAATTTTTTGGTAATGAAATTCTCCCAAAAAAACAAAATTCAGTGTTTTAATCTTGAACACTGGGGAAGGTCAGTAATATTATTATTATTATTATTACTGAATTCCAGTAAAACTGAGGGACCATTCAGAGATGGCGCTAAAAGCGCGGGATCATAGAAAAAGTCGAAGTTTCCCTTCTAAATAAGTTCTCTTTTCTATGAACACATCGTAAACTACGCAATTATAAAAAAAGCATACAAATGTTTTTGAAAATACGCGAAAATATATAAAATGATAAATCACCAATTATTTTAATACACATAACATACCTTTTCGTCTTCCTGTCAATTTCCTTTCGAAGGTGTAACGATTAAATTATTGCTTTATTTTGTTTGTAAATAGACAGCATGCAAATAAAACGCAATATAAAATGACAAGAATGGACGGACAGAGTGACAGACTGGCGCGCGAAGTGTCGATAATAATGCAACAATGCAACGATGGTACCAACATAACACGATAAATTACAACGATGCCACGTCAATATTTGTATAACCCTAGAGTTACTTAAACCGCCTCGTATAAAATTTAGTAAGTACACTTTGACGTAAACCAAATAGTATGTATTTACGATATCTTAGGTTGAACCTGAGGTTTGTCGAAAATAGTAAGTAAGGCTGAATGTGTCTATGTACATATAATAGTCAAAGAATCAAATCCTAGATTAAGTATAGGCATATCAAACAAAATGTGTCTGTATAAAATAGTCAAAGAATCAAATCCTAGATTAAGTATAGGCATATAAACCAAAATATGTCTACATATAATAGTCAAAAAATTAAATCCAAGAAACAAAAAAAATGTGTCTACATAAATAGTCAAAAAACTAAATCCTGGATTAAGTATAGGCATATAAAACAAAATGTGTCTGCATATAATAGTCAAAAAACTAAATCCTAGATTAAGTATAGGCATATAAAACAAAATGTGTCATTATATAATAGTCAAAAAAATGATATCCTAGAATAAGTATATGCATATAAAACAAAATGTGTCCACATATAATAGTCAAAAAATTAAATCCTAGTATAAGTATATGCATATAAAACAAAATGTGTCTCCATATAATAGTCAAAAAATTATATCCTAGATTAAGTATAGGCATATAAAACAAAATGTGTCATTATATAATAGTCAAAAAATTATATCCTAGAATAAGTATATGCATATAAAACAAAATGTGTCTACATATAATAGTCAAAAAATTAAATCCTAGTATAAGTATATGCATATAAAACAAAATGTGTTTCCACATAATAGTCAAAAAATTAAATCCTAGATTAAGTATAGGCATATAAAACAAAATGTGTCTACATATAATAGTCAAAAAATTAAATGCTAGATTAAGTATAGGCATATAAAACAAAATGTGTCATTATATAATAGTCAAAAAATTATATCCTAGAATAAGTATATGCAAATAAAACAAAATGTGTCTACATATAATAGTCAAAAAACTAAATCCTAGATTAAGTATAGGCAAATAAAACAAAATGTGTCATTATATAATAGTCAAAAAATTATATCCTAGAATAAGTATATGCATATAAAATAAAATGTGTCTACATATAATAGTCAAAAAATTAAATCCTAGTAAAACAAAATGTGTCTCCATATAATAGTCAAAAAATTAAATCCTAGATTAAGTATAGGCATATAAAACAAAATGTGTCTTCATATAATAGTCAAAAAATTAAATCCAAGATTAAGTAAAGGCATATAAAACAAAATGTGTCTACATATAATAGTCAAAAAACTAATCCTAGATTAAGTATAGGCATATAAAACAACATGTGTCTACATATAATATATGTAGACACATGTCATAGGTGATATGAAACCAAGCCATATGTGATATGAAAACCAAGTTTTCATATCACATATGGCATAGTGTACATTTATATTTTTAACCTTTCTGGTCTTATTGTTGCAACGGGGTAATAAGGTAGATTTTGGATTCATGGATGTTGCTAGGGCAAAAATATAGGAAATGTCGGGAAGGTATTATGAATTGAAGGATTACCAAGCCGCAACAAGTATTGTTTATTGCCCGACCAGTATCTATACAAAATATGTAGACGTGGCGAGTGTTTACTCTCAGAAGATCAATGAGATAGTCTTTAATTTTACAGAAAAAAAACTATTGGTATTTATTATTATGTATATTCCTACAAGGTTATTAGTTAGTTCAAACAACGAAGACTCAAAATATTGATCTATGTAAGTAGATCATAGTCTCAAATCATCTCGGTATCTCCGCTTGATATCTTGGCATTTTTTTAATCTTCGATGGCGCTCCATTAAATATTTACAACCTTTAAAGTTTCAGGGTAGTAGTTGTGCCAGAAGCGATGTAAAATAATGAATTTAGAAAGCACGTCCTAGTAGATTAAAAAATAAAATAACGGACTAATTTATTTCGGTAATTAATCTCTCCGTGAAATATTTAATCTTTTGTTGCTGATCCTAATACCCATGGGGTGGTGGCGGGCGGTCTTCTGGAACTTGGATCCATCTTCATCCTCCAGCCCGAGACATGGCGACCTCTTCTACAAATATTAGTGTTGAGTACTTTGAGACGGATCCTCTTTAAGGATCAGAGGAAGTTATAGACAACACTTTAATGTATGCCGGTGGAAACTTTTAATTGGTTCCAAAGCCCCTGGGCGGTGAGAGTGAGAAGGGAAAAAATTGTACAAAATGCAAATCAGGAAGCGGAGAATTAAGAAAAATTTAAAATTTACAGAAGGATGAGAATAAATACCGGTAGAAATTAGTATATTCATGAATATTTAGAGAAAATAATTACGGAAATGAATAATATTCTAGCTGACGGGGTAGTAGTACCTATTAGGTAGACATCTCGCTTCCAAACAATTAAATTAATTAAAACTTTTGATTGCGCCCGTTTACCCGCACTCTTCCTCGTCTTTCACATCCCCTCCTCCCCTTCCTTTCCTATCACAACAATGTAATAATCCAAATTAAAATAAAATTGATATTTTAATATACTTGTATTGCTATTGTTCCCCGCTAAATATTAAAGGAATTTGCATATAAATAGTGCTTCCATCTTTTGTATTGGAAGGGATAAGAACGTGTTTACGGATTCATATCAAAGACTCCAACTCATAGTTTTCTTATAAAGTTTAATGTTATTTCGTTCACAGAGTGGAAGTTCATGATGAAAAATTATAACCTAAAAATCAACAAATTAACACAGTTATAATCCACGAATTGGGTTTACAATAAGTTTCTGAGCTCAGTTTAAGTATAACTCAGTAAGTATCGCCTTCGATGATGATGGTTAAACCATCAAAAGCGCTCAGGCACTTATTATAAACTCAATTTGTGGAATATAACTGTTAATTTGTTAATTTTTCATAGTTTTTTTTTATAAAACGATAAAATAATTAACATGATATGATTGGTACCGCCGTGGCACAGTTGTAAGCCGTTCGGTTTCTGTGCGAGCGTCCTGATTTCGATTCCCAATAGTGGAGAGATTTATTTAAAATTGATTTCTCACGCAAATATTGCTTCTCTGGGCTGGAAATAATGGTTAGTTGGAATAAATTGCCATACGGCAATTAAATCGCCACTGCAAGGGTACGTACTTGGTACGTACTGAACTGCAACGTTTTGAAATGAAAAAAATATTCTGTCAATTATACGTGTAAAACATATTAAGTAAGACATGTTTTTTTATTCTTCACTACTACGGAACCTTTGACAGTTGTGATTTTTTAATGTACCTATTATCGTATCGTAATAGAGTCCCGTCGTAATGTCGTTATGTGTATGGCATATTACTATGAAATTTAGTGTTTAAATAAGATCTCTATAGTTATAAAATAGTAAAATTAAATATATTCAAACTAAAAAAATGTTTCAAAGCGGTTTTAGTTAAATAACTAGTATTTAAGATTCTCATTTTTATATAATGCTAACCCGTAATTGCAGTGTCGATCTTTTTACTATATATGAAACGTCTATTCGGCGAACTGTTACAATATTTTTTTTTTAAATAAAAATAGGCATCAAGTTGGATGGTAAATTACTCCTGGACAAGCACATAGATAATATCACCTCCAAAGCATCCAAAATGCTGGGATATGTTCTCCGTTTGTGCAGACAATTTAATAATATCTCTACCTTTAAAACTCTGTACTTCGCATATGTTCGTAGCATTGTTGAATACGCATCTCAAGTCTGGTCTCCCTCATATGCCATATACAAGATCAGAGTTGAAAGGCTGCAAAAGAAATTTCTCAGATATCTTGACTTTCGTGCGCACAGAGACCACATTAGTTACTCTGATTCCTTAAAGCATTACAAAATTACATCACTCGAGAGCCGCAGAACTATAGCAGATGTTATATTTTTATTCAAAATTGCAAACTCAACGGTTGACTGCCCTGATCTGCTAGAACGCTTGACTCTGAGAGTGCCAACAAGACCGACTAGACTGACTGACCTACTTTACCTCCCCATTTGTAACACTAATGCCAGACAGAATTCTTTCATATACCGCACTTCCCATTTTTATAACTCCAACATTAGTGATGCAGACCTTTTTAACTCCCCATTGATTATGGTAAAGAGTAGATTATTAGGTACTCTAATATAATCCTAGATACTCATGCTGATAAGTTGGGTTCATCACATAAAGGTTCACACACATCCTCATACACTCCCACACACACCCACACATACACATACTCACACACACACACACACTCCCCACTCACATGTCACATATCTGATTATTTACTGTTTTCTTTTTTTCTCCTACACTACATAAATATATAATTGGTAATAATGTATACATGTAAGTGATGCTGGGCATGCTAATTTTTTTTTTATATTTGTATCACCTGTATATTTTGTCCAGATATTGTTTGTATACTTTGTATAAAATAAAATAAAATAAAATAAAATGAATATGTCCTTGTTAAACAAGTACATATACATCTTCCTACGTTCCCTAAAATAAGCAAATAAATGCTTGTGCTATAGGTGAATAAATGCTTGTGCTATAAGCAAATAAATGCTATAAGCAAATAAATAATAAATGCTTGTGCTATAAGCAAATAAATGCTTGTGCTATGCCACCGACCCATCTATATAAAAACACATTGTCTATGAATTGCGAAAGCGGTGAGTATGGCGCGGCTATCTGTCCCACTTATCATCTACGCCCATTTCGTGCAATGATTTTCTATTGAGCAAGTTGTTGACTTTGTTTCTACCTTAGCGATATAACGAAAGCATAATCAAAGGATTTTACGAATATTGTTATATTTATTCGTTAATATTTAATTAATTTCTCACTAAAATAAATATTTACGCTTTTCCGCGGGTCTATACATTTCTTACAATGAAGATTCGATAATAATGACACCAAATATATGTGCCAAAATCTATATAGCTATTTGTACATGAAGCGAAAACTTGTAAAAGCGACCCCATTTTAAGGAGAGTATGATATTTATCATAGTTAAGTTTATGTGGAGAAGGTATAAAGCAAGCTAAAATTTAACTTAATATGTTTTACAAATACATTAATCAAATTAAATTAAATATTTCCCGTGATATGACAGATTGTCTATTTTTATACTGCCAATGTCAAACGCATAATATCAAACGAAATTGTTTTCAAGATACATTCAAATACGGAACATGTATGTAAATATGGATAAAAATGCATTCAAGGATTGTCAAAATTTAAAAAACGAGTGGGTTGTGGCCAAAGCTAAACTCCTCAATAACAAGTCATTCTATAAATTATTCAAATTTTGTATGGAAAATATTCAGCATTTTCATGAAATGAGTTTAATAAATTGTTTTTTATTTAAATATTTTATTATGAAAACTTGATAACTCTTCAATGCCATTTCATAAAAGTGATGTGCCTTTTTATCAATTTGAAAATAAAAATTACAAATTTTAAATTTCCTGAGCTTCGTCACTTTGTCATATTTGACAGTTAAAAAAATTGAGAAGCACTATTCAGATATCCTTCAAAATCTAATGGGATCAAAGCGAGTATTAGATATGCATATTTGCAAAATTTGAAAAGAATAGAATGAGTACTTTAGTCAATAATCGATAAAATAAAATGAACACGCCGTACATAGCACACAGCACATAGCACACACACAGATACATTGTGATGAAACTTTCAGAATACAATCTCAGCATGATACTTGTTGATAATCTGCAATAAAAAAAAAACCCTTAAAAATTGCGAAATCATAACTCCCCACTATATCACCTTGGGTTAGTGAGGAGTAAAAAAACTATGGTCTGCCATATCAATGTGAAATTTCATATTTCTATGAAAAATGTATATAACAGAAGTAAAATAGCTTCTGTAAGGGAAAATTGAGTTATCAACTTCATATTGATATTGTATGTGTCTCTATAGACAAGTGTATTTTTTACTTTCCACTTCTATCTTTCTCAAGGGGTAGGCAGTGAGAACCGAACACCATATTCTTCTATATTGACACATACATCGCCTCATCAACAACGATACACTGTCTCATACATGCTCATTTTGCTAGTAATGCAATTTTTCTTAAAATTTCTCAACAGGTATCATGTAGAAAATACATACTATGAGTTTCGTGACAATGTCTTTGTGTGCATGGTGTATTGTGAAAACTTTTGTCCTCTGGGAATCTTATATTCGTTTAAGAATCTAATATAAATGTACTTCATAAAAATGCATTTAGAGATTGTCAACCTTTCAAGAAGAAAAAATGAACGCTTACTATGGTGTGGAGAGTTTAGTGTTGGCCAAAACCCGCTCGTTTATAATTTAATGTCATACTCTTACCATATTTATTTGTTTAAAAAAAATTGTTTATACTATACGTGTTAATTTTTGTAAATGTTTTTATATCTTAATAAAGTTAAGTATTATTATTTCCAAATATGGCAAGGATAATAAAATGTTATTTATAGACTTTGTTGTGTTTAGTTCTAATTATACTAAAACCATAATCAAGCATAGTAGTTGAACAATATTAGCTATGACATAACTATATAATATGTACGGTACATAATAGTAGATACATAACTGTGTTTTGTTAAGATGTAAGCGACTGGTTAAACCATTAGTTGTTATTATACATTATATACCTACTGCACACAAGCAAGTGGATGTTTACTTTAATCCAACTATGTTAAATTCAACTTGAGATAACAACATGGAGTACTTTCCTCTCTTCCATCCCCCTGATAATAAATCTGATCCTAACTACTATTATACTTCAAACAATCGGTAAGAATATTAAGTATTTTAATATTAGGGCGATTCACACCACCAGAAAAACGGAGCTGTATAAAACAAAATATTTAAACTTTGCTAAAAACACATCATCGACAAACGATAGGCGTAAAATATAGGCATAAAAATATAGGGGCAAAATATAGGCGTAAGTATAGACATTTAGACAGCCTGGAAATCTTGGAAATCAGAAAAAACGTAAACATCAGAAATAATATAATTAATAACCAAACACAATTCCCTAATAACCCTATATTAAATATTTTTCCAAAACAAAAATTAATAAATTTATTTATTTATTTTATTTTTATATAACTCTTACAATTTATTTGTTAAAATTAATATTATATAATGTATTCAACCTCATTACGAATAATCTGTATCGAGGTTAAATAAATTCACATTTTTGACAGACATAAATGACACAAAAATAAAACTATATAAAACAACATGTCAATAATGTCGTCAGTTGGGTACTTTTAAACCACTTGCAACAATATTTTTTAAATAATAACTTCATTGCATCCCCCAACATAAAAAGTAATTTCACCCAGCCCACACTCCACCCATTATGTTGAATTAAGTCTGTATATTGTATTTTTATCTTAGTATACTTTGTATCCTCCTGAGGAAGGGAACTTTATTCTCGAACATGTAGGAATATTTATTGAATTGAATAAAAGTTATAATTGTAGTGTTGTATACAAAGTTGTGTTTTATTCATTTAATTAATTTGCTAAAAACGTTAAAAATAATCACAAAAGGATTGCCCATAGAAAAAATTCCATCCAAAATATAATTAGGTAGGTACATAAAACGATTTTTAAAAGTCAAATTTTCTTTTTCAATAATATCATCAAGCTACTAAATAAATAAAATGAACAGAATGGGCCCAAGAACTGATCCTTGTGGTACACCAATACCTACCCACTTACATATTTACATACAAATACAAAGGAAAGCATGATGTGGCCGTCAGCTGAATTTCCAACAAAAAAATTATACCTAGCATGACGATAATCTATGCAAGATCTAATCAGATATTTAAAAAGCAGTTAAACGAGATCTGAAGGAAATTTTCATAATGATAAAGAGTCAAATATTTCAATTTCAATAATATCGTCGAGCTTCTCAATATAAATAATGAACAGAATGGGCCCAAGAACTGATCCCTGTTATACCAAATAAAACCTATGTATTGAGCTTATTATCTATAAAAATATAAACAACTAAATTATTCATTAAAATAACGAGTAGGTTGTGGCTAACACGATACTCTTTACAAGCAAGTCACTGTCCAAAGTAATCAAATTTTGTATGCTATTTTTCAGCATTTTCATGAAATGAGTTTGTTAAATTATTGTTAATATTTCATTATGAAACTTAATAGTAATTATTATCAATGTTTTTTTTATAAAATCGATGTCCTTTTCACCAATTCGAAAATAAAAATATGAAATTATAGGTTTCCTGAGCTTGGAGACACATTGAAAATTTTACAATTAAAATAATAGGATGCACTGATCGGCTATCTTTCAAAATCTAATGGGGTTTAAGCGAATATTAGATATACAAATTTGCAAAATTTGAGAAGAAGAGAATGATTATTTTAGTCTATAATCGATTAAATAGAATAAACACGCCGTACATAGCACACAGCACATAGCACGCACACACAGATACATTGTGATGAAATATTCAGAATAAAATTTAAACATGATAATCTGTAATTAGTAAATTAATTTTAAAAATGCGAATTCATAGCTCCCCATTGAGGAGTAAAAAATAAATGTTTGTCAAACTTGTAATATTATGTACAAACCTACCTACTGAGGCTTTTCATAACAACTATATTTTTTTATTTTATTTATTTAGTAGCACAATATTAAAAAAACAAAATATATTAAAGATAACTGCTTCACTAGACAGAGTCTGTTCCGAAGCAATTATCAGTTAAGTTTGTAAAGTTCGTACATTTTACAATACAAAAAAATATAACACATACATATAAGGTACCTATAGAAAAAATATAAACAATGTGAAATGCCTTTGTCAAATGTTATATTTACTCCCTCTTAATATCAAGTTGCCACTAGTCGAAGAATTTGGAGTATTGCGTTACAAATTCTTCCTCAATAATAGGAAAATTGAAAATCGAGGTTATTCTTATCCCTCTATTCCCTCTCCCTTCCTGTTATATAGAGGTTTGTACGCCATATTCTTAATGAACAAGTATTTTAGTTTTTTGTTGTTTATATTTTGTATTGTAAAGATCACTCGCATTATCTAGCCATTATTTTGATTGTATAAAAGCATTAATGAACTTTACTGGTTTTGTATCTATATATATTGTTTTTTTTTTGTTTTCCCACAAGCTGTATATAACTGTCTGTTCCCAGAATAAAATTAAATAAAATAAAAAATTCAGATTAAAGGCATAGTGAATAAATGTCACCGACCAGGTCTTGAATTTGGGACTGCGTCTGATGTCCTTAAACTCTAAACAATGAAGGTCAACTTTAGCGAATGAGACAAATATAAACATATTATGTCTCGTATATTTTGTCGGTTGTGGTAATCCTCTTGAAGACAGGTATAAATTGATATGCATGGAAGGTAGAACCTTGATTTAAACAAACAAGACATGATGTAGGTACGTGTATCCCTCACCTCGCCAAACCTCATAGTCACAAATTCTTTTATCAAAAGGATGGCACTTGTCTCGGTTTAGAGCAGTATTACTTATTCCATTATTTAGCTAATGGTTAAAATTTGAATGGAATGAGTTCTGTAAGTTATTTTTGATTCAAATATTTATTATAAAAACTTCAATGCCATTTTATGAAAGTAGTGTCCCTTTATAGCAATTTGAAAATAAAAATATCTAAATAGAAGTTTCCTGAGCTTGGGGTCACTTTGCAATATTTGACAGTTAAAAAAAATAAGAAGCACTGCCCCCCTAGACAACATGCCATTAAAGCTAAGCGTTATATCGCTAAGCGATAGAAATGTATGAAATTTGTGGCTGTCACGTGTTGTCATAGCGACCAATTTCATACATTTACTATCGCATGACACGTTGTCTAGGCCCCCAGATAACCTTCGAAATCTAAAGTGATTATTGGATATACAAATCTACAACTTTTTAAAAGAATTGAATGAGTACTTTACTTTATAACCGATAAAGTACATAGAACAAACACGAGGTGCATAGCACATATATGTAACACAACACAACAACACAACACACAGATACCTACATTGTGTTGAAACTTTCATAATAAAATACCCCAAAAAATTGCGAATTCAATGCAAACCCCACGATATCCCCTTAGGATAGTGAAAATAAAAAAGAAACATTCGTATGCACATACCATCAGGACACATCCTACAATGTGAGTTGACCAGCGACAGGTTGCGGGTGTGCATTACTTTAAAAAGGGAACCACGACATATACGAGTACATACCCTCACAAACAACATTCGAAATTGGTGGAAACCATCAAAATTATATACCACGAGTTTTAATGACATGTGAGTGACACGCAGTACTTTACTACTTCAGGTAGTTGTAAATGTATTAAAATGTTTTAAATTATCAAGTTTCATTACTCTAATTCCTGGTTTGCACCAGTTTAGTGTTAACCCAAGTGGCAGGTAACAAGTTCATTACACATACAGCCAGTTTCATATAAAGCAGCAAAAGGACCCTGTAGTTAAAGACTCCTTAAAAATTTAAAGCCGCCTTTAAGTCGTTGCGTTTCATAAGTGATAATGCCGCGTACTTTAGCAAAAGGTAGAAATGTCACCAAAATACCTGAAAGTCGGCAATATTGCTATCATAATCTATGGAAACATAGCTCATAGCATAGGTAAATCTATTTGTCTACTAACATATATTTTAATATGTGATTTCTGTCATTGAATTGATCCTTGATGTTTAGGACATGTTTGTGGGATTGAAAGCTATCAAATAAATCTCCTTAATTATACTTTTCCATGTGGTCGATTCTTTCCCTATACACTTTTCACCGCCATGTCTATCACAGTACGCATCTACTAATCAGCTCTTTTTGAATACATATTTTTTATTTTCTTTATTTTTTTTTACGGCGCTGGCCGATTTACTAATGATATTAATAACAATTAAGCACTACAAATAATAACGCTCAATTATTATTATTACCATTATACACTTCCTCAAAAGAAATAGCAGATCAATGGGTCTATTGTAAATTATTTAAAAGAGCAAAATAAAATGCAACAAACGCATCATCAAGCCTTCAATTGGGAATAGTTCACCCATCCAGATACTTAACATATCAAAGGATTAGGCTCTGAGGAGGTCTCTATACTACCTAACAACCCTACTGATTCCCGAATATTAACGTTTAAAAAATCTTTAAAGATTCTACATGTATTCATAATTACCGTTTTTTGCATTTTTATTATTAAATTTTTCGATAAATCTATAATTTCTAAATTACGGATTAACGATTTTGGAATAATGCCAGTGGCTGAAATAATGAACGGTAATATTATTATTTTACGAGAATGCCAAAGTCTTTTAATCTCGTTACCTAAAGCGGTGTATTTTCTAATTTTTTCATCAAAAGTTTTTATAATATTACTAGAATTTGGAATAGCCACGTCGCAAATATATGTTATTTTTTTAATTTTTTTAATCGGGTCTGTTATGTTGAATTGACCGGTCAGTTAATATTGTTTTATCGTAATAAAGCGAAATATTATTATTTTCTAAAAATGAAATCGGATCATATTCATAATATGGTTTTATGTTTATCGCGTCAATTAATTTATATTTAATAGCTAAATTTTGATGTATTATTTTTGCTACTTGGTTATGTCTAAATGTATATTCTGATTGCGCGAGAAAAGAACAGGCCGATATTATATGATCGATTGTTTCCGGAAAAGCCAAACATTTCCTACAACTATCATCAACTACATTTATGTCTTTTATTATATATTTTTGATAATTTTTAGTTTTTATTACTCTATCCTGAATTGCTATTATAAAACCTTCTAAATCCGCGTCCAAATCACCAATACTCAACCATTTGTTTGACCAAATTTTGTCAACATAAGGTTGGTTGAGAAATTTTGGATGTATAGAATGAATTATTTTATTTAGCCACGAATTTAGAAGGTCATCATTTATATTTATAATATTGTTATTGGCATTCTCGTAATTTAAATTTAATGTTGTTAAATTTTTGTCCGCCTCACAGATTACTTTATGCATTAAAGAACTATCAGATTTTTTGTGAAAGAAAGTTTTTAGCGATTCGATTTGATTATTATGTAACGATGTTATTTTTATTATACCCCTACCTCCTAAATTCCCAGGCAAATTGATTCGTTCAATCGCGGAATTAGGATGATGACAACGAAATTTAGTTAAACGCGTTCTAATTGTTCTTTCTAAACTATCTAAATCTGTTTTTGACCATTTAATAATTCCAAAAGAATTTTTTTATAGAATTATTTAATTAATATTTATTTATATTTTATTTTTAAATATCATTTATAAAAAAATGTTTGTTTAATAAAAAAACTATTGAATATTTGTAAATAATATGCACATGATCGTCAACATTCAATTGACAATATTGACATCAACAAGAACTGACTTGAACAATATATCATATTGCAGCACACTGAGCACACTCTGGTGGAAAAAAATGAACTGGTCTTAAAGAAGACTTTAATGACTAAAGTACGAAGACACTTGACTTTGGATTAAATTGAACTTTAAGTAACATTTTTTTGTTATAAATGCATTTTTTTAAATCGACATTAAGTCTGCTGAAATTTTTATGAAACTGGCTGTTAGTCAAGTACATTTTTAGTTTCGTCGCGATGAACAAACAACATCGCATATTAATCTGCAATATCGCAGGAGTATATCGGCCATGACGCAGTGATATGAGGCATGGAATACCATTTCAATCCCTCGCCACTACTATTTATCCCATAATCATCTGTATGTTTTAATTTAGAATTATCTTATTTTGTCTTTTATAATTTTTTGTATTCTACATATTTAACTTTTTATTTCTTCATATTTCTAGCTCACCTTAGCACAGGCTATGCCTAGTGAGGGGGCTAGTAACAAAGATACAAACAAAAAGATATGGCTTAAACTATGTAAGCACCAGTGAAGTGGTAAATTGATATTTATTGAAATGAGATAACTTATATTTACATTGTATGTTAACTATGTATGAATAAGCTTATATTATCTTAAGATATTTTGTATCTCATATATACTGTATATTTTTGGATAGAAATAAATAAAAAAAAAAAAAAAAAAAACTTCAATTTTTAATATATTGTTATGAAATTAAGTACTATTTCTATTTAAATTGAAAATTTAAATAGAAATATTTTCAAAATAAGAACCCAAGAAAAATGAAAACAAAAGATTTGAGTAGTGAGTTGGAAAAACTAGACAAACCTTGTAAAATATATATATTGTAGAAATATAAATTGTAAAAATAAATAAGACTTTGAACCATAATATATTAAATAAATATAAATTTCGGTACATTTGGTGTCAGGTGTGGGGTATAAAAATACCCAAGTATTTTTTGTGTAAGAAAAAAATAAAATAGTTATTTATAAAGACATTTATTATGGCATCAAAAAAAATAACTCTTTTAGAGTTGAAAGTGGTTGATTTAAAACATGAGTTGGAGGAGAGAGACGCTGATACATCAGGAAATAAAAATGCACTTCAACTACGATTGAGAAAAGTGATGCAAGAAGTAGGTGAGGATCCAGACACATACCTTTTTGAAATGCCTTGCTCTAACAACGATCTTTGTCAAGTCTTAAAAGAACATTCCAGAGACATAGAAGAGAAGTTTCAAGAACATTCCAGAGATATAAAAGGAGAAATTAAAGAAATCAAAGGAGAAGTAGCGATGCTTCAAAAGCATTCAAATACTATAGAAAA
The DNA here is from genome assembly GCA_963576475.1 of Molanna angustata. Classification (NCBI taxonomy): domain Eukaryota; kingdom Metazoa; phylum Arthropoda; class Insecta; order Trichoptera; family Molannidae; genus Molanna; species Molanna angustata. The sequence goes on from OY754981.1 coordinate 5,173,151, forward strand.
GAAATTCCAGAATTATTCTATGACCTTTGATGAGAAGATAAATGAATTAACTAAACAGATGAAAGTTTTGGAGAATCAAGTGCTTCCTTCAATCACGCCAATGAATTCCGAGCAAAATTCAGCTGTAGATACAAATTTTAAGTGTGTAGAAGATACAAGAGTACCAACAGTGGAGTGCGTGCGAAATGATATGCCAACCTTTGATGGAAAATGCCCCTGGGAAGAATATTTAACATTGTTCGAGACAGTGGCCATGATAAATGGCTGGTCCATGACAAGAAAGGCCTCAGTGTTGAGTGTATCATTACGAGGTGATGCTTTAAAAGTTTTGGAGACAATTCCTCTAGCTGAGCGACGAGATTTAAAATTGTTGATTGAGAGACTTGAGATGCGATTTGGACATAAGCACATGGAACAGTTTTACAGGTCACAACTTAAGAATCGTAATCAGAAATCTAATGAAACTCTCCAGGAATTTGAGGCGGATATAGCGCGTCTAATTAGATATGCATACCCTACGGTTCCTGATGATGTGTGTGAAAGCCTTGCAGTAGAAAAGTTCTTGGATGGATTGTGGGCAAATGAGACACAACAAGCTGTAAAACTAGCTAGACCACAAACTTTGAGTGACGCTCTAACCCAGGCACTCGAATTTGAATCTATAAAAAAATCTTTATGAGGTCATGCTCAAGCCCGCGTTGTTGAGGCCGTTGAAGAGAATCAAAAACTCATCGAATGCATTGTCGAAAAGGTGATGAAGGCATTGCAAGGAAGAAAAAGACAGTTTCGCTGCTGGGGTTGTGGACGAGCTGGACATCTACGTAATCGGTGTCCAAATGAAGCAACAACGCAACAGCAACAGCCACAGGAAAACTAAAAAGGGTTGATGGGAAGGGGCAACTGTTGACCTACATTACCAATGCCTCAAAGAGATCTGCAGTTGTTGCATCATTCAGTGGTCGAGATACCAGTATGTTTATAAATGGCAAAGTAAATGGAAAAAATTTGAAACTTTTGCTGGATACTGGAGCAACGATGACAATCATGAGACCAGATTTGCTTAATAACAAAAAGTGTATTACACCAACTAAATGGACATTACGAACAGCTACTGGGGAGTCGGCATCTATATGTGGTGAGACATATGCCAACTTTCAAATTGGTAGTTCTATCTTCGATCATCAGGTGCTAGTGGCGAATATAGAGGAGGAAGTTATTCTCGGAATGGACATAATGGCAAAATATGGATTCCAGTTGGATCTAAAGAGGCGATCTTTGAAAATTGGAGATGAAGATGTTCTCGTGCAAGAGCGTGAGGAATTTTCTACACGTGTTCTTGCAGCGGATGTTGTAACTATTCCAAAACAAAGTGAGATGTTAGTACGAGTCAATTTAGACTGTGTTATCCCGAATGGACATGTTTTGGTTGTGGAGTCCAACGCCAACAATGAAGCAGGAAAAGGAGTATTAATTGCAAGAGCACTGATTCAAAACCAAAAGGAAATTTTAGTCAGATTAATGAACATAAATGAATATCCAGTAACTGTCAAAAAAGGAGCTTATTTAAGTGTGTGTTCATCAGTTTCATCAGTAACACAAAATGCCTGCATCGCACAAGTTTCTTCAGAGGATGTACCAAAACATCTTGAAGACTTTGTAAAAGATGCTTGTAAGGAACTTACCAAAGAACAAAGCAAACAAATTAGATACCTCATTGCTCATTATCAAGATGTTTTTGAGAATACGAGTCTTTCTAAAGGAAGAACCAATGTTGTTCAACATCAAATAGATACGGGTGACGCAAGGCCTATCCGCCAATTACCTAGAAGGCTACCATTAGCAAAGCGGGCGGAAGCAGATCAAATTATTCAAGACATGGAAAGGGATAGCGTTATTGAACCATCAAGCAGCCCATGGTGTTCACCAGTAGTGTTAGTTAAAAAAAAAGATGGCTCAACTCGGTTCTGTGTGGACTTTCGCTTATTGAATAATGTAACTAAGAAGGATAGTTATCCACTGCCTCGAATCGATGACACCCTAGATACATTGGCTGGTTGTAAGATCTTCTCAACTTTGGATCTAAAGAGTGGTTATTGGCAGGTTGGATTGGAACCCAAGGATAGAGAAAAAACGGCGTTTTCTGTTGGAAGTGGATTGTGGCAATTCAAAGTGATGCCATTTGGACTTTGCAATGCACCGGCTACGTTTGAACGACTAATGGAAAGTGTGCTAAGAGGATTATCGTGGGAGACCTGTTTGGTATACTTAGATGACATCATCGTACTTGGGAAGCGTTTTGAAGAACATTTAGGAAATTTGGAACAGGTATTTTCACGATTGAGGTTGGCCAACCTTAAACTCAATTGCAAGAAATGTATATTGTTCCGAAAGCAAGTCAACTATCTAGGTCATGTTGTCTCTGAGGAGGGAGTAGCAGTAGATCCTGAGAAGATTAAAGCTGTTCGAGATTGGCCAGTACTTAAAGACAAACATGAAGTAAGAAGCTTTTTGGGTCTGAGTACCTACTATCGACGATTTGTTCCAGGCTTTGCTGACATCGCAAAGCCACTGACAAAACTCACGGAGGAAAGCAGTGAATTCATATGGGATTTCAAGTGCCAACATGCATTTGAAGAATTAAAACAGGTTCTAATTAATTCTCCGGTTTTGAGTTATCCTCGAGCTGAAGGAATGTTTATTCTGGATACAGATGCAAGTAACGTTGGTATCGGAAGTGTGCTCTCCCAAGTACAAGATGGGGCAGAACGCGTGATTGCTTACTTCAGTAAAGTATTGTCGAAACCAGAACGCAATTACTGTGTAACACGAAGAGAATTGCTTGCTGTTATCAAGTCAGTTGAGCACTTTCGCAAGTATTTATATGGACGGAAATTTCTTTTAAGGACAGATCACTCGGCACTTGTGTGGCTTTTGCGATTCAAGAATCCTGAAGGTCAAGTGGCAAGATGGATAGAGAGATTGCAAGAATATGACTATGATTCTGAACATCGAGCCGGACTTCATCATAGAAATGCCGATGCACTGTCAAGGCGACCATGTCCAGAGGATTGCCAGCACTGTAATAAGGCTGAGGAAAAGTTTTTTATAGCTTGTAGAACCACGGTCGTTGACAATTTTTGGCAAGATGATGAAATACGAGCAGACCAATTGGAAGACCCAGATCTCAAGTTTGTAATGCAGTGGAAGGAAAATGATCAAAGACCTTTATGGGAAGAAATAGCTTCACTATCTCCAAATATTAAGTCATACTGGGCTCAGTGGCAATCCATTGTCGTGGAAAATGGGTTGTTAAAGCGTGTATTGGAGAATGAAGATGGAACACAGCAGAGACAACAACTATTGATTCCAAGGAAGAGAATTCCTGAAGTTCTTAAACTGCTTCACAATGATGTGTCTGGGGGACACTTGGGAGTTAAAAAAAACCACAGAAAAAATTCGTCAACGTTTTTATTGGGTCAATTACAATGGAGATGTAAAAGATTGGTGTAGAAGATGTGTAACTTGTGCCACTTCAAACGGACCTCAGAAACGAAGGCGTGCGCCAATGAGGCAGTATAATGTTGGTAGCCCATTTGAAAGGATAGCCATTGACATAGCGGGGCCGTTTCCCACAACGGAAAGAGGAAATAAATATATTCTGGTAGCAATGGACTATTTTAGTAAATGGACAGAAGCCTATGCACTACCGAATCAAGAAGCTACCACTGTTGCTGAAGTCTTGGTAAGGGAACTGATAAGTCGTTTTGGAGTACCATTGGAGTTACACTCGGACCAGGGAAGAAACTTTGAATCAGCCGTATTCCAGGGAATTTGTGAAGCATTAGGAATTCGAAAGACGAGAACAACTGCTTTGCATCCACAGTCGGATGGAATGGTGGAGCGAATGAATCGAACAATTGGAAGATTTTTGTCAAAAGCAGTGTCCGATCACCAGAAGGATTGGGACGAATACATCCACTTGTTCTTATTAGCTTATCGAGCAGCAATTCATGAGACAACAGGGCAAACACCGGCAAGTGTGATTTTTGGCCGTGAGTTACGGTTACCTTGCGACCTGCAGTATGGATCTAAGCCTGGAGAAGATCTAGTTGGAGAAGATTATGTGTCAGATCTTCGGAGGAAAATGAATGCTTTACATGACCGTGTACGGTCCAATATTCAAGTAGCTAGTGACAAGATGAAGGAGCGATACGACATTAAAGCTGTGGAAGGTGGTTATCAGGCTGGAGACTTGGTTTGGTTATTTAATCCACAACGACGACGAGGCTACTCACCAAAGCTTCAGAAATCCTGGGAAGGACCGTATGAAGTGATCAAAAGGATTAATGATGTGGTTTATCGTATACGAAGAAAACCAAATGGGAAGCCAAGAGTGGTACATTTCAATCGCCTGGCTCCTTTTTTAGGTGATAACAAGGATGAGGAAAAAAATCCAGTTGCTCAAGTTTGCAATGTCCAAAGTGAAGAAAAGACCTTCGAGGAATTCATGATGACTCCTTATCGACGCACTCGCCATGGTGTGACTGTGGAAATTGAGCAAGACCTCTTCGATATCCCAGAAGATAATGTTTTAGCTTACTGTGTGGCTCAAGACATGAAGATGACTAGTGGTATAGCCAAAGTTATCATGAGAAAGTATGGGATGTTATATGAGCTAAAAGCCAAGAATCTGAAGATTGGAGAAGCGGTCCATTCACAGCATGGAAAACAGCATTTATTCTACATGACGAATAAGGAAACGTCTGAGGAACGAGCAGAGTATGCTCAGATGTGGAACTGTCTACGAAGTATGCGGGATCAAATGTTACAGTTGAATCTTATGAAGCTCGGCATTCCAAAGATCAGTGATGGTATGGATTGGAAAGTGGTTCGGAATATGATAGAAGAGATTTTTCATAATACTGGAATTAATGTTCTAGTTTGCTGCTATAATCCAAGATACAGTAAAAATATAAAAAAAAGTGTACCATGTTACTTTTTCAAAGCATCTCACTGTAGAGAAGGTTCAAAATGCCGATTTATTCATCTAGAGAATTCTGTTCGGGACGAACTGAACTAAGAGGGAGGCAGTGTTATGAAATTAAGTACTATTTCTATTTAAATTGAAAATTTAAATAGAAATATTTTGAAAATAAGAACCCAAGAAAAATGAAAACAAAAGATTTGAGTAGTGAGTTGGAAAAACTAGACAAACCTTGTAAAAATATAAATTGTAGAAATATAAATTGTAAAAATAAATAAGACTTTGAACCATAATAAAATAAATAAATATAAATTTCGGTACAATATCATTATTTTTGATTTCAAACTCACTTCACTGTTTACATAATATTTTAGTAATTTCATTTTTATATTATGCATTATGTATGAAGAGGGAACTATTTTGGCAAATGGTTATAATTTACAAATTGCTGTATTAAATAAAAAAATAACAATTATATAAAAAATAAACACTTAAAGACACCTACCGAGTGACTTCTGGTTGTCTGAAACCTACTACACTAGTCAAACTGTACCCCCTTGCAGGGATAGCACCCCTTAATATCAGACGCGATGTGCACTGCAGCGTAGTACAGGACTAGGCCCAACACCAGCCCTCGCACTGCCTTTACAACTGTGTGACTACCAAACCCAGGCTGAAATCCCGCAAAGGTTTCCTTGGCCATACTGAGCCACTTAAAGCAGGCTCACCCTGTGGCGAGAAAAATCATCCAATCCCATGAGATTGAGAAAGGGCGTCGGCAGATCTAAGGACAACCTAAAAACATGGGTATCCTAACGAATGATGACTGCCTCTCGTGTGAATGCGGGCTGTTCTTCGGATTCCCCTGCTTGCCCTTCTACCTGCTCATATGAGGACCTCCTACGCTGTAGCAGCGCAGCTGCTGACGTTTCCAAGTATTGATCTAAAGGATGTTGATTGCAGCTGACACTACAGAAGAGAATGCCTCTTTGATTTTATTATGAAATTTTCCTTCCTGGTATATGTAGCTATGTTTACAGAACATTTATGTATAAACTGTGGAGGGGTGTTGTCACTTCCAGGCCCTTTAATAATGTTCAGAAGACTCAAAGATATCGATTTTATTGATATAAACACTATCAATTGATATATTGATATAAGTATTGGTCGAAAAGAGTTTGATTGCTGCTGAAATGAGAGAAGAACAAAAATAATATACTAACTTTATAATAAACAATACGCGAGGCGCATGCGTTCGTCAAATTTTATTTATTCACTGTTTTAAACTACTGACTTGTTAACACGCACCAAGTAGAGTCTCAAATGCTGTGGGAGAGGTTGAAAGGGCGCGCGAGGAGTACCTTTTACTTATCAAAACGAGTGGATTGTAGCGAACAGTAAACTCTCCACACCATAGTAAGTGTTCATTTTTTCTTATTGAAAGATTGACAATCTCTAAATGCATTTTTATGAAGAACATTTCTATTAGATTCTTAAACAAATATAAGATTTTCAGAGGACAAAAGTTTTCACAATACTCCATACACACAAAAACACAACACGAAACTCATAGTATGCACTTTTTACATGATACCTGTTGAGAAATTTTAAGTTAAATTGCATTACTTGCAAGATGAGCACGTATGAGACAGTTTATTAATGTTGATGAGGCGATGTATGTGTCAAGATAGAAAAATGCGGTGTTCGGTTCTCACTGCCTACCCCTTGAGGAAAATAGAAGTGGAGAGTAAAAAATATATTTGTCTATACAGACACATACAATATCAATATGAAGTTGATCACTCAATTTTCCCATACAGAAGCTGTTTTATTTCTGTTATATACATTTTTCATACAAATATGAAATTTATTTCACATTGATATGGCAGACCATAGATTTTTTTCATTAAATTTTGACAATCCTTGAATGCATTTTTGATTAGTTATTGTATCAAAATTTTACTCTCTACATGGTACCCGTTGAGAAATCAATTTAAAAAAAATACGCTTAAAATTGTGAAATCATGACTCTCCAGTATTCCATATTGTGGAGAGTAAGCGAATAGAAAGCGATCCTATGGCAGCATGCAAGCCAAGTTGACCCACCACTATCTCGGCTGTTTACACTACTGTACTTACCCGCTTAACTAAACACTAAACTGGTGTAACTCAGGCGTAAGGTTTCCCGCATTTGCCGCTTTCCAGAACAAACAACTCAAAACGCGTCTGGTGATGCCAGGCGTGGTTGGAAATTATTACATGATCTGTAGGTTCATCTTTTTAACCATCTCCAGAATCAACAACTTACTTCTGACAATTTGACAAGTCCTCACATCTCTCACCTTCACTTTTCTCTATATCCTCTCCTGTCGTCGTGCCCTGTCCAAAGGAAACAGCCGAAATTTACGAGACAAAGAGGTGTACCTACCCATTGGCGTCACAAACAAAACCTGACTTCAAAGAGAAAATAAAGCATAGGTTACCTTGTTAATTAGAAGACATTACAACAACTACGAATAGAGATAATTAAAGGTGTGATAATTGTAGGCACCGGCTAAGAATAATGCCTAAACTCTTTTAGGGGTACATTTTTTTTTATTATTTAAAAAGGATTATTTTTTAAAGAATTTTGACAGAGCTAACAAAGCGGTTTACTATGATCGATGCTTTAGTGTTAGTGGTCCTATAAAGTGCCTCCAGATGTTTGCAGTGCATAAAACAAGAGAATATTCTCTAAAGGACTGAAAACATCTTTATTTCGTAGATCAACGTTACACAGAATATAAACGCCCTTGGAATTATCCTGAATTATTAACAGGCGCTATATAAATAAATTATATTATTAATATTACTATTTGTATTTCTGTCTTCGGTGAAATTTGTCGTTGATATTTCAACGTTTATTGGTTAAACCAAAGTGTTGTTTATGGATTTTATATGGGTATAAATAATTATTTTTGAATAAATTAAATGTTTTGCAATTAGACTCTTTTTAATACTAACAACGTAATATTTTGCTTACATTTTTTCGTGTTATTTCAATTAAACTATATTTATAAAGTAAAAACAACAATTTTCATATTACCAATATGTTAGTTAATTATTCTATCTTTCATTTAAATGTGGGATTTACTTACTTGAAAACAAAAGAGTACTTACATTTTAACGTAGTTTTATTTAAACAATATATTAACGAAAATATTTATGAACTGTAAATGTCATTATAAAAAAAAATTGTAAAAATATTTTATTTATTATTGAGCGAGTGAAAAGTATCTCCACATGAATACAATAATTGTTTTTAACAGATTTTTAATTATCTCAATAGAGACGAAGTTGGAATATTTATTGTAGGAGAACCGGGAAAATCAAGGCACCTACAGGGCTTACGACCTGTCATCGGCTGGTTTACGTGATCACTTTATGCGCTTGTGCAACGTTCACCAATTATGCCTATTTAATGAGATCCCTATCAATTCAATTTTGAAACTTCTGTATATTGTAATACTGAAATTCTTAAACCAGCCGATGACAGGTCGTAAGCCCTGTAGGTGCCTTGATTTTCCCGGTTCTCCTACAATAAATATTCCAACTTCGTCTCTATTGAAATAATTAAAAATCTGTTAAAAATATCTTTGACTCCCGACAGGGAAAAAAATCCAATGTTTGCGCATATGCAATAATAAAAATATATTCGACAATAATTGTTGTTTAGTTTTACTGAAAAAATACTTCAAATACAAGATCACGAATGAAAGAAGAATGACGATTCATTTTTCGGCTTGCCTTTTTAAATTTGGTGCGTCATAATATGTTTCCATGATTGCTGGCGTTGACTGAAGTGAAATATATATCACTACAATAAAAAAATCCTATAAATTAATTGAGTCCTTTCATTAAAACCGGCCATTAGTCTAAATCTATTCACAGTACATACTTTATAATAAACTATATTCATTTTTTTTTTACCTTTTCTACGGACAATTATTGGTAGAACTCCTTTTCAAATTATAAATAAATTTGGTATGGTAAAATATAACCAAAAAAAAAAATGTTGCAAACCCCTTAACCAGATATTATATAAACACCAACCACCTCTTGTTTTTTCACACTTTGAAAATGGTCACTGGAAAGCCGAAAAAAACTTTGGTTTTATTTTACCATACCAAATTTATTTATAAACTATTTTCAGTTTAAAGTGGGAGTAATTCCTCTGCCAAAATCGATCTAGGTTATGTAATTACAGACAAATGACACATTGTGCACAACAGCAATAGCACAGCCCTTTGAACAAAGTTTGTACGGTCAAGAACTCCGGTGTTGAGGTAACTGTGGGCCTCTCTGACCCCGGGGCCCCTAAATTCCTAAACTCCCGGGGTTCAGGCTGATGCGCCACTGGCCGTAGCCTAATGATCGCTCAAAAAGTTTCGGGACGTGACTCAAGTTAGAAAATTTAATCAAATTTTGTAAACACAACTTCCAGCGAGTGAATTATTATATAAATTAACGACTTAATTCACTAACGGCGGAGGAATTGTATTAAATATTATTATTTTAACATATAATAAAAGCTTTGTTTAAAATTTCAATATTATTATTTTATTATATAACTTTTATAAAAGGTACGAAATTGATAGGGATGAATAAGGATTAATTTACCTACAAGACCAATTCCACTAAAAAGTTTAAACAATTGATAAAATTCTGAGGATTCCATGTATTAAAAAATAACGAATGGCTCGGTACAAAAGAAGCTCAAAATAAAAGAAATATTAAATATAAACAGAGTGTTGAGATTCTTTGGTCACTTTGCCAGGAGGGAGTCAGGTAACCTGGAAAAAAGTATTATCACAGGACGTGTTCCAGGTAAAAGAAGTAGAAGCAGATCTCCCTCGAAATGGTGTGACCAGATTAAGGATCTGTCGATTGGCAGTTCCATGAATCATGACCCTTAGCAGTGAGGAAACGAAGAAGAAATTCATTCCATAATATTTGCAGCTGAAACAGAAGCCAACCTTAAACCATTTTCGGGCATGGGCTTATTTTAAAACTGTATCTACTTCGTGTATTGGCTTATCTAAAAACTGTATCTAATTCGGGCATGGGCTTATCTGTAAACTGTATCTACTTCGGGCATGGGCTTATCTAAAAACTGTATCTACTTCGTGTATTGGCTTATCTAAAAACTGTATCTACTTCAGGCATGGACTTTTCTGTAAACTGTATCTACTTCGGGCATGGGCTTATCTAAAAACTGTATCTACTTCGTGTATTGGCTTTTCTAAAAACTGTATCTACTTCGTGTATTGGCTTATCTAAAAACTGTATCTACTTCGTGTATTGGCTTATCTAAAAACTGTATCTACTTCGGGCATGGGCTTATCTGTAAACTGTATCTACTTCGGGCATGGGCTTATCTAAAAACTGTATCTACTTCGTGTATTGGCTTATCTAAAAACTGTATCTACTTCGGGCATGGGCTTATCTGTAAACTGTATCTACTTCGGGCATATCTAAAAACTGTATCTACTTCGTGTATTTGCTTATCTAAAAACTGTATCTACTTCGGGCATGGGCTTATCTGTAAACTGTATCTACTTCGGGCATGGGCTTCTCTAAAAACTGTATCTACTTCGGGCATGGGCTTATCTAAAAACTGTTTTTACTTCGGGTATGAGCTTATCTAAAAACTATATCTATTCCGGGTATGAGCTTATCTAAAAACTATATCTATTCCGGGTATGAGCCTATCAATAAACTGTATCCACTTCGGGCATGGGCTTATCTAAAAACTCTATACATTTCATTTCTGTGGTGTATCATAGACCGTGGTTTATATTACGAATATTTCAGCTAATAGGTACTATAATATACTTTAAACTATAGCTATTACTATAAACTATATATGAACATTTTAATTATCAGCAATTTTTATTTTAACGATAAGCTGATTTGTTTAATTCGTGTAGGTTTTATCATAATTTATTTTAACATTCTTATTTCTTGCGCTTATTCAAGCAGCTCTCGCTCAAAGATTTCTTAAAAGATCTAATATCCACTTAATTATTGAGATGTCAACGAAAAACTGTCACACAAATTTGTAGGTCAGATAACACTTTATTTATTATCACAGAGAATATTCATGATCATTTCCAAAAAAAAATATATGTTTTCCAAATTTAATACCTTTATTTAACGAGAAAATCATAATAAAGCAAATGAAACTTGCGTATACGAAACAAGAAAATCATGACAGGGCTCGCGACCTTTAATCGATTGGAAATTTTGAATTCGCTAGCGCAACGTTTAGGTGGAATGATCTGTTATAACTTAACAATCCTAAATGTTCGTATAACTTATTTTTGGCTGTACTGTTAATTAAGAAAAAGAAATTTCTTTAAAATTTATTTTTAGATATACAACACTGCCATCTATGTTAGACTATCTGAATTACTCAGACCTAGCATGGTGATTTTAGACTACATTGTTTTCATTTTATTTAGATATAATTGCATTTTAAATAAAACATTTAGTCAACCATCGAAACACTCAGGGTTTATCAAAAAGTTGACAACATCGCTATCTATGTAAGACCATACGGACTACTCAGACTCAGCACGGTAATTTTAGATGTACAACAAACACTGCCATCTATGTATGACTTTCCGAAATATTCAGATTCATCAGGGTAATTTTAGATGTACAACAAACACTGCCATCTATGTAAGACTTCCCGAACTATTCAGATTCATCAGGGTTATTTTAGATGTACAATAAACACTGCCATCTATGTATGACTTTCCGAACTATTCAGATTCATCAGGGTAATTTTAGATGTACAACAAACACCGCCATCTATGTAAGGCTAACTGAACTTTTCAGACCCAGCACAGTAATTTTAGATGTACAAACACACTGCCATATATTTTAGACTATCCGAACTATTCAGATACAGCACGGTAATTTTAGGTATACAACAACACTGCCTTATGCGTAAGACTATCCGAACTATTCAGATACAGCACGCTAATTTTAGATGTACAAGAAACACTGTCATCTATGACTTTCCGAACTATTCAAACCCAGCACGGTAATTTTAGATGTATAATACTGCCATCTGTGTAAGATCATCCGAACGTCTAAGACGCAGCACGATAAGAGAATACCGAGAAAAGTACTAAACAAAAAATATATGACCAAAGATCGAAATGTTCTATCATCCTGGTCCCGTTTCCTCATCACTAGTGCTTACTTACTTAATTATTTATTTAACTTTCAACTAAATTATTATTTAGAGTTTGTGATGGTGAAATTCATATCGCTATTCCTATTTTTTTGTTTCAAATTTACATAGTACCCGAGCTTCTAAAGTTGTTTTATTCAATTAGGATCCTCTTGTCGTCACGTAGGTACTTTATCAGTTGTTATAATTTATCTCAGTTATTATTTGTCCAAACTAATAATTTGAATATTATTAATTTAATTACTTCATACTGCGAACCCTCTTTTACATCGAGGTCTGAAGTAGATTTCAATTTTATATTCTGATAAAAAATTTGGTCTTTGAAAAATAGCCTATTTAAACTTAAACTTCTACTTAAACAATGTATGGAAAAAAATAAAGCGCGTAACGTATAATTAACACACAAGTGCGTACGAAATTGAGTGAAGGTTAATAATTAAAATAATTAATAATTAAAGACTTTTATTGACTTAATTAACGTTGTGGATTTATTGCCCGCAGGCAATTTCTACCAGTCAACCACCATGGTAAATACAAACAGTTACAAGAATATAAGAATACAAATAGAAAAAAGAAAAAAAATCATAAATTAAAAATACAAAATAAATATAAAAAAAACAATAAAATATATGTATAAATAAGAACAAAAATAAGAATAAAAAAATACGTCAGATAGATACACTATGTTTATTGGATGGAGGATAGGAGAGGAGAAAGGAAGAGGGATAAAGGGAAAAAGACGTGAATTTGTGGTTATGTGGATAGAAAGTGTGACTTCAGACGCCTAAATTCCTGGGAAGCTAGATCAGGCCAGATGTCGGCCTTCTTGACTTGTGTTAGACTCTTGAGTTAAGGTTCCTGGGTCGATTCCCATTGGATTCACAGTTTTTCAAGGTCTGAATCAGTGAGATTACAAACATCACTAGTATCCAAATTGTAGCGAATTGTAATTAGGTGTATGTATGTTAAATTAATATTTGACATAGTATCTACCTACCTGTTAGTCACCTGAGAAGCCTGGTGATAGATGACTATTTTCTCAAAATGTATCGATATGTGTATGATAATGATGTTGATAAATTTAAAATAATGATAAAATAAAGTTTAAAATAAATGAATCTCTCGCGTGACGAAAATGTTGTTCCAAAGATATCACAAAGAGACGAGGGAATTCATCCATTCATAAAATTAATAATAGAACGTGTGCTAATTAGGTACTTTACAGCACTTGTGATGAGTGCTAATTAAAAGTCCCGACCCCTGTGGTGACCGAGGGGTCTGGCGAACCCCTCCCATAGAGCCCCTTTCCTGTAATCAAGAGACCGGACCCCTGACATACTACTACTTTGGAGTCTGCTGATTCTGAATAATTTGAGAGACCTCTATGCATAATATTATAATTGGGGACAATGCTACGACATTCGTGTTTATCACCTATTAATTCACCCTCCAAAAACATTTTTTTAATATATCAATAGAGACGAAGTTGTAATATTATAGAAGAACCAGGAACTCAAGGCACCTACATGGCTCACGACCTGACATCGGCTGGTTTACAAGATCACTTTATGCGCTTGCGCAACGTTCACCAATTATGCCTTGTTATTAAGTTCCCTTATCAATGCAATTTTTGAAAGTTCTATATATTTTAATAATGAGTAACAAATCGTTTGAAAATAGGACACTTTTACTATTGCCATCTATGAAGTAACGAAGAAACCTTTTTGTAACGCCATCTATTGAGAAGTTGGATTATTTGTAAACACCAGGCAACATGAGGTGACAGTGCTCTCGTACAGACGTCACCCCCGAACTGCGTCAGAAATATTATTATTTTTGGCTTGTTTACCTACTTGCACCAGTGTATGTACATCGAATATTTTTTGAAGGTAGGATATACGCAAACATTGTTTTTTTTCCCTATCAGGACAAATTTTTAACATCTCAATAGAGACGAACTTGGAATTCTATACAAGAACCAGGAACTCAAGGCACCTACAAGGCTTACGTGAAAAATTATTTGTATTAGTGAAGAGTTTCATGACACTTCATGCATTTATCGAGACAATTTTTCGCTTTTCTTACATTTAATCAAGTTTATTTTTAAATCGCTGGTAGTCAAAAAAATACTAACCCAATCTTGCATGTTTTACAAATTAAAAAAAAAAGTTTTGTTTTTCTGTAATCGGTCTTTAATAATTATAATAATCATTAATAGAACTTCAGTTTATTATAAAATGTCGATGGAATGCTATGTAAACTAAAGAAGATGAAGAAGAAGAAAATTTTCATCAGTCGATCCTCAGCCATGCAAGAAGAACTTTGATAGAACTTTCTGTTTACGAATATTTCAATACGATGTGATATACCTACACTTATGCACATAATACCTATTTTTAAATATATTCTTTGGAGAGAATCGAAGGATTCCTGAATCACTCGCATTCAAAATCTCCGTTCGCACTCTTCCTGTCAGTGTCCATTTTTATAAATAAATTTTCCTATCAGGCTCACTTGATAAGATATCTGACTCCCGAGCGAATGGACCCGGGGTCGATTTCCGTTAGAAACACATTTTTTAATTGAGTTTTCTGTCTGGATTACTTTTAATTTAAAAAAAATATAAGTTTTGTAATTAAGAGTGTATATTAACTTATACATCCCTATTTGAAATCAATTTTCTTAAGTGTGTAAAAACAGTGTTTAATAAAATCTACCTTAAGGCTCTACTATACCCTGGGTATACCGATGTACACAAAAATTAACGCTAAATTACCTTCTAATGTATAAAACACGAACCAATATTGCATATCACCTAACATGTGATATACAACATTTTTTCGTGAAGAAAAGGTAAAATTAAGAGGTTTGCACTTTTAATTTTGTTTACACTGACAGCGTTTACTATGTAGAATTCCATTTTTAAAATAAATTAAACACTTGTTTTTCTTTCTACATTTATTTTTACTCTCCAGAACGACCGTTTCGCCTGGTGAAGGCCTTTTCAACCAGTTGAAAAGGCCTTCACCAGGCGAAACGGTCGTTCTGGAGAGTAAAAATAAATGTAGAAAGAAAAACAAGTGTTTAATTTATTTTAAGAGGTTTTTTTAAAAAGCAAGAATAGTTATTAAAATATTATAATAATAAAAAACTCAGCCGGTATATTTTCATATTCTCTTTCGATTGAAGTAATAATCTTCTTCGTATGTATTGTAGTTTTTTAGTTACATACAATAAAAAAATTACAAAGGGTTTTACCAAAACTAATTTTACAAGAAAAGTATCAAACAAATTCAAATTTCAAAAAACTCATGCAATAGAATAAATATGTAAGTATAAACTGTTGTTCATTTCAAATACGTATCTTTTGAGGGTACTGGGTAAATTATTTTCAAAATATACTTTATAGCCTACTATAGCCTCTTAAGTATTTTAAAAATTTCTCTAGTGAATGTTCAGCACATAGTTTTAAAATTAAGTTTAAATTCCCTTAAAAAATATTTATTATAATATCCTTTTTACAGCATTTTTTAAACTTACTCCACAACTCTACAAATTTTGAGTATCCGATAATTTGAATCACGTATACCTAAACCCTTTTTAACGCACGCGATAGTTACCCTAACTAACACTTAACCTCACAGTGCATTAGACGGTTTTACTATAATATGTTTTCAGTCACTAGATTTATCGTTATATACACTATTAATATAAAGTTAAAAATAAAAACAATAACTTTGTTTACTTCTACTTTTAATATAAGAACGTTAGAACGTTTTCGAGCGTCCGCTCATCCTCAGTGACTTCTTATTACTAGTAATAAGATTAGTAATACTTATTACTAGTAATAAGAAGTTACTGAGGATGAGTGGACGCTCGAAAACGTTCTAACGTTCTTATATAAAAAGTTGATGTAAACAAAGTTATTGTTTTTATTTTTAATTTTAAAAATGAACTTCTACAAATTTGCTCACAACAAATTCGAAGAAATACCTATTAGTATTTGTTCTCTTGATGCGCTGGAGATAAGGAGAGTAGTAACTGATCTTGCATTTTTTCATAGATTACTGAATGGTGTTGTAGATTGTCCTCGTCTTTTGTCACAGATTCACTTACGTGTACCGTCAAGACTCACTCGCAATAGTTAATGTTTCGCCTTACAAAATGTCTACACAAATTATTTGTTTGGCTCACCAATGCAGAGACTTCCAAGACTTGCAAATAAGTTTGAGCAGATCGATGTCTTTGCATTGGGTTATGGTGCATACAAGAGTTTGTTGTTACATATAATGAAATGATTATATTATGTAATGAATGAATCTTGACTATCTATGTAATATTATTTTTCTTTTTTTTTTCCTTTTGTAAATATTACTGTAAACAAATGTATTTTTAAGTTGCACTGTTTCTTCTGCTGATTTGTGTTCAAATTTTATTTGTATATACCTATATTTTTTTATATTTAGTTGCTTCACATATTGTTTTATTAACTTTTTTATTATGTTTTCTTTTTTTGTTTCCTTTTACTTTAATGTATTATTGTTTTTAGTCTCTATGTATTTTCTCAGTACCTATGTATATTTTAATGTATGTTTGTAAAAGGCAATACATGCCTTATGAGAAATAAATAAATATCTTACACAGCTCTTGAATCAGCAGTAAAGACTTTCAAAACATTCAACAACAGTGGTCGAAAATTATCGATAGCAGTAAAAAATTAACATATTTTACGTTTTTTCCGTTGCAGAGTCAACGTGCAACAAATTAATGAAAAATAACATTTGAAAACCACTGTGTTTAAAAACGATACCCCCCTCCATTTCAAGTTTATACATCTTTGTGTCACGTAAACAGCATCGCTTTTCGGTTAGCTCCCGTTTCAACGTCACCTCGGATTCTGCGATCAGCAAATGCGAAGACGAAATCTCCACAAATCGTCCAGACAGGAGATAATCCTAACAAGTTTTACTCGCTGCTGTCGATGGTTGCAATAGGAGATAGATAAGGAGACTTTGTGCGGGGATAGTGTGAGTTCCACCTTATCGTCTTCAGAGCATTTTAGCAACAAAAGGATACAAGTCCTGTTCTCTCTTATGTCCTCGTCCGCACTGGTTCTCTGCAGACGTGCCAAACGACATTACACAAAATGACCCGATTATGTGGAATTCCTTGTGACTTTCAAAATTTTCGTGAAATACATGATAG
Source organism: Molanna angustata (assembly GCA_963576475.1). Taxonomy (NCBI): domain Eukaryota; kingdom Metazoa; phylum Arthropoda; class Insecta; order Trichoptera; family Molannidae; genus Molanna; species Molanna angustata. The sequence continues at coordinate 5,190,583 of OY754981.1, forward strand.
TGTGAGTGTACGAGCAAGACGATATGATTGACGCAAAATATTTTCAGCAGGCGTAAGGTGCGCATGACGTCCTTCGATATGTCAGGTTCACGAGTGCCTAGTATAATATTGTATATGTAGCGTCTAGAACCAGCTCTTCTTTTCTGCATTCTTAGGTTAGGTTTAAGTTTGTTTATAAAAATAATAATTTACAGCTTAAAATTATATAAGTGTATGGTTTAGGTGTGTATGTGTCATTGCATGTTAACGTAAAGTAGTTTATTTATCACTGTCTTGTCTGTCTTTTTTTACCCATTTTTTACTCCCTATTTAAAGCTATTTATATTTTTAGTTTTCTTCAATTCAATTGGAAGCGAATTGAAAATTTTTACTCTAAAAAATGAAAAATTCTTTGTCCATAAGTCGACTTGGTCCTCGGTATCTGTAATGCAATTTTTGTAAGTTAAATTGTATATATGTGACTATATGATATCAAATAATATCAATAACTCTTTTAAAAACTAAAAAAGTATATAAGAATAAAATCTTGGTCTTGTGTGTGGTCATGAAGTTAATCTTGAAGGAAATAAGGTGATGTAAGTGTAAAAGTTAAGATGTCGATTGAGCGATTTTCTTCCGTGTGAATTTCGAAACATATTGACACAGAATAATCTTTGACTCGAATCATAAATTTCGTATAGGTTATCGGCACCTTCAGATATGAAACTTTATAAGAAACTTATCAAATTATCGTGTCGTGGAAAAATATAGTAAAGTAATCCCTTTGGCTTGCCTGTGGATGGTGGCGGTATGTGAATGTTCTGGAGAAGCTGGAGTATGTATTGGTCGTGCAGCGAAACAGCGAGTTTATCTAAATTAAAATATCAGCGAGATTAGAGGATACATCACGTACCATACAATTCCACACCAACATGGGCACAGGGGATATAACACAACACCCCCCAGTGTCAGGTTCGCACTGGACTTTACTTTCTAAATAATAGTCTTACTAATAAAAATCGACTGCACACCCGTTGTGTTTTTGTTTCACACCGTGTAAAGCCCGTGTAGCAATTATTTAAAAATCTTACTAATAAACGCCGTATAACGACTGAGTAGTTGCAACACACTTACCTACAACATTAATTAATCCGATAACATTGTATTTTCGAACCCGCGCATGCACAGAGCCCCCAGTCGCCATTCTGATTTTGACGTTTGTCGTAGTTAATATTTTCATATTTTTTTCACAATTTAAAATAATGATATGGAAAAAAACGAATAATTTTATCATAAGAATACCCATGCGAACACCATTTTGCATATGTATCATAAAAGATCTAATTTTTTGACGTTTTTTCGCTCCTAAAATGCACAACTGTCGAGAATAAAATAATTTATAAAAATGTTTCGTCCTTAGATTATATATGATACAGATGCCTAGTCAGTGCAATGAATGTACGCCAACTAAAACTACGCTGAAACAGACGAATTTCACTCGCCTGGCCGTATACGTACACCTACCGATACGCACACCTACATAATACGTAGACCAACCGATCTACCGCCTCACACACATGTAAAAAAAACTTAGCATACATCTGAACTCGAAATTTGTACTACACGCGGCTTCTGTACCTTTTAATTCTATGGTTTCGTCATATTATTCCAAGATATAAAAATATAAACATGCATATCAAAAACAAATTTGATTCGTGACAGATGAAATGTGTCTTAAAACACCGCTAAACTACCTATAACAGGCGTGCAAGCGTTGTGTAAAATTTGTATGAGAGATACACAGTCGTTTATTGGTAACGTTTTGCCTACACGGGTTTGCCAACGGTCGTGTAACTTTTTATAAGTAACACGTTTATTAGTAAAACTGTAATTAAAAACCCTCATTATTAAAACTCTCGACTTAATGTCATTTTTAAATCTAATTCTTTTGGTTTTCGTACAAATGGAAAATCAATAAAGATAAGAATAATATTTCACTTAGATTGAATAACGCATCCTTCAGCATTTTGCACACATTGCTAAAAAGGCTCCCGGTTATCTAAAAAAGTTCTTCGCAATGAAAGGCATGGAGGGTTGAAGATCCAGAAGTTACTTACCGACCAGAAAGAGTGACTTTTCTTAGGATTTTCGGTCTGCCCATGACCATCCTGTGGAGACAAACGGAGGTGAACCAGTAGCCGCCACCAACAATCATGAGGTCAAGGAAAAAAAAGAATGTAATTAATTTCTATCAAAACATTTTAGCTAACACATCACAACAGAACACAACAAGCTTCCATTTCAAACACTCAAACAAAAGCCATTAAAATTGGCCGCGTCTCTTTTCGTCTCATTCGCACACATCTCAATCCGCCCGGTGCGACAGAGAGACCATCGTCGTGTGTGACGAAGTCTCCCTACAGTCGTTCAGCTTCGCGTAACTTTGGACATGGCCGACTCACAGTAAAACTTCAATTCAAACGATAAATTTAATAATGTTACAATTATATTAAAATATATATTAAAAAGTTTACAACTGTACAATATGTTGTTTAAAAATTGCTAAATCATCTAAAAATAGTGGAAGGTTTAACAAACCGAACCCGGATCTGCAGTGTGTTGTGTTTATTTCTATGGCGGACGGGACCCGCATAACAATTTGACCCGAGAAAACCATAGATACACACAGATAGACGTACGGAGATGGAAAAAAATGGCCTTTACTGTAACACGAGACATTTGATGCTGACAGTGTAATCGCGGGAATCCCCTGAGAACGGGTTAACACGTGCGATATATACCTACCTATAGCTTATTCTTGTCTCACTATTATTGACTCTTTCTCGCTCTCTTGCTTACTTTCATACAACACAACAGCTAATGAATCATTTTTATAACCACTTTTTATTTTCACCCCTCGTAAAATGAAGTACTTATATACATTTTTATTTATGAAAAGTCTCTAGTTCTTTTTCCAGAACAATTTTAAAAGGAATACAGGTAAAGAAGACCACTAGACAATTTGATTTCCGTGAAAGGTAAAATAATATTGATTATTTAGTCAGTTATTTCAATTTATGAAACACTCATAATTTCAATTATAATAAGTAGTTGCATGTAACACATGAGATCCAACTGTCGATAGCGATAGTATGTATAGTTGAAGATTAAGTACCAAACTATAAACCCACAAATCCAAATTATTGAATATTTTAGGATATATTATTTTCTATACAACACATGTAGGTATGTATATCAAGATAGGACAGTATGAAGGTCAGTCCTTTTTTCTACCTAGAATATGAAAACAGCATGATGGTGTGTATGTATGTTTGGAGATTTAAGTATCAATTTATTAAGTCTTCTTCCATATTGTGTATAGGCGACTACCATACAAATTGTATGAAGCGATGTCGTCACTAAATTCAATTTTTATAAAAATTGTTAAAAAAAATTGAGATTTACTTCTAGAATATTATTATTTTTTATAGAAAATTAAATTATCTAGTTGGGGTGTTTCGGATTTTTTGGATATTTTTAAAATATTTGGAAATATAGGCAATTAAACTCATAATTTTATAATAAAAAAAATATTTTTCTTAATAAAAAATGTTTGAGAAACCCTGGAATTTTTTAGAAAAAACCAGTGTTAGATTTTATATTTTTCTATGTTTTTACCAAATTTGAGCGTTCTAGCTTTTATGGTTTCTGAGATATATGAAAAAATAAACCTAAATTCAAAAGTTGATAACCCCTGACTGAAACAAAATATCAAAATTCTGAGTAAAAAAGTTTTGTAGGCTTGTAACTGTTTATATATTTTGAAATTTTGGGCTCTGTGAATTGAGCGAATCAAAAGTTATAAGGGGGGACGGACACACACACACAGACACACGAAATGTTCTACTCCGAATTCTGAGTAAAGCCGTATATGGAACATATATGCTGCGAAGCCTCTAAATTGGTGTTTTTTTACTTCAAAGTTGGAAAAGCCGTGAAAAAAGTAGACCCCTGCATACAATTCCTTCATACACGCGTTCTGGATTTAAACTGTCTCTTCCTTCAATAGAATTTCATTCTCTTGAACGAATCGACAGTTGGATTAAGTAGCACAGTTGATAAGCCCTATGGCTACTGTGCGGTCGTCTTGGGTTCGATCCCCAGAAGAGAATAAATTTATTTAAATTAATTAATTTATTTATTTATTTATAACTTCTCGGGCAACTAACAGGTACTATGTCAAATATTAATTTAACACGCACCCAATAACAAGTTGCCACATTCTGGAGACTAACGATATTAATCGTCTCACAGATCCAGACTGAAAACACAATTAAAAACTGTGTCTCCACCGGGAATCGAACCCGGGACCTTTGGATCAGCAGTCGGATACCCAACCAACTGAACCACGAAGGCCGATAATTTCTGGAAACACTGGTTTATTGAAAAAATGTCATATGGCGATAGACTCTCCAATTGCTCATGGTGTAATAAAGTGTTAATTTATCCCATTTTTTTAGTTTATAAAAATCTGGTGGAAACGGGTGGTTATAAACGGACATATATACGGACGTATACTTAGGCATGTAATATTTTCTAAAATAGCTGACTGGAAGAAATTGCTTCTAGGCAATAAGTGTCCGTCTTTTGTACAATGTAATAATATGTGTAGGTACACTTATTTTACAAAAAGAGTGTTAAATAAATAAACACACGAAGTTTTCAATCAGACCATTTTAAAATTCTAGTTTTTCATTGGCAATCTAAGTCCACATATTCGACAAACATCTTGAAAACACCCTCGATACAGGAGAGAGATATGTTTTTTTTTAATCGAAGTTTTCAATCAGACCATTTTAAAATTCTAGTTTTTCATTGGCAATCTAAGTCCACATATTCGACAAATATCTTGAAAACACCCTCGATACAGGAGAGAGCAATGTTTTTTTTAATCCCCAAAAATATCTGCATAGACACACAATTTTGAGTTTTTCGTTTTGAGTGAAGTGAAGTATTATTCATTGTTGAACACAATATTCTTTAGCAATGGTACATTATTGTCTTCTTCTTGTTCGTGTATATTTGTGGTTTACCAGATATCTACATCAAGTTCACAGGTATTCGGTAGGTAGATATCTTAAAGTAAATTGTTACCTTCTTGTATATTTATTAATTGGCGGTTCGTGAGCATTTTCTTGCTGGAGTCGTCAACTGAATCTCACAAAAATATTATCTGTGTTTGAATGATTGTATATACTGAAATAAGTGTTTCGTTGCTTTCCATTCCTCACTCCTTGGCATCATGACTGAGGATGGTGGCCACACTCAATCACTCGACGAGGGTGTTCATGGGCATCCCGGAGGACTTCGATAATTGATCCTGTGGCGGACTTAACAAAGGCAGTATCCTCCACACTTCCCATCACTTTATTCTTCTCGAAGTTTGGAGAGTATATAAGGTCAACACGCATCAAAAGTGTTTTTGCACTGTATTGTTTCAGAAAAAAGAAAAAAATAACACCCTAAAAGTATACACGATTTGTGTGTACTAGTCGCGTATATTTACTAACGCTGATAATCTGAGAAATTGGAGACTACAACCCAACGCCAGTAAAACTGAGGTCACTTAATTGCTTCCACCTCAATAACAGAGAGGCTAATAAAATACTAAATGTAGCCTTTGAAGGGAAAGTACTGAACCATAACTTACATCTTCAATATTTAGGGGTGACGCTTGATCGAACGCTTTCTTTCAAGGAACACCTAGGCAAACTCTCGGCAAAGATAAAAACCCGCAATAACATCATCCACAAGCTTGCTGGTACTTCTTGGGGATCTACTGCGGAGACACTGCGTATATCAGCATTAAGCCTTGTTTATTCTGCCGCTGAGTATGCATCACCTGTGTGGGTAAACAGCGCCCATACTGGCCTGGTTGACGTCCAACTGAATAATGCTATGAGGATTGTCTCGGGTACACTAAGATCCACCCCAACCTACTGGCTACCAAATTTGAGCCATATTTTACCACAAGACCTCCGAAGACAAAACGCTCTTCTAAAAGAATATAGGAAGTTACTAAAACAACATGAGCTGCCGAGCTGCCCAGATCTGGAATGCCTCTTGAACAGCAACAGGCTCAGATCAAGAAATCCCCCGCTAAAAACAGCAAAAAATCTACATGACCCAACTTTAGCATCATTGAGACATGGAGAGCCAGATGGGAGGAGGCCTCAAACCCGGTGAACCACGGCCTGCCCTGCATATCAATTAAACCGCCGGGATTCGATCAGCCACGTTAAGTCTGGACAGACTTAAATAGAATCCGAACTAGACATGGCAGATGTGCTGACTTTTTTCACAAATGTGGCTAGTTGGACTCCCCTAGATGCGACTGCGGGACGGATAGACAGACCATGGACCACATTGTGTCCGAGTGTGACCTTAGGGCGTACGCGTGAGATTACAAGGACTTCTTCTTGTTGAGTGACTCAGCGACGAATTAGATTTTAAACATTGACATTAAACGTTGACAAGCAAGCCTACTTGTGCTAATTACTATTATTTTTGTATCTAAACTTTGTTTTGTTATGATGTGTATGTGATTAACCCATACGATAAATAAAAAATTAACGCTGATATAGTGAATTATTTTGAAAACTAAACGAGGCCAAGAACAATACGTAGGTAATGACACTGGATCTACAGATTTGAGATGTGAACATATTACTCGTAATAAATACCTGTAAATCATACAAGATTAGGATAGGTTAGGTTAGGTTAGTCTAAGAGTTGCAACTTTGGAGAGTATGCAAGGCCAGTACGCATCGATAGTGTCTTTGGCCTGTATACTTTCAGAACACAAAATTTATTCCCAGAAAGAATACACGATTTGTGCTTACTAGTTGCGTATACTTTTTAAATGCGTCTTAACGCTTAATAAATAAATATACCCCAAGATTCTTTTTACCCTTATTCTACTGTTAAAGTATTACTGTCTTACTTATAAACGTAAACTATCTGTAGTACCTGGTAATAGAACGTGATTTACGAAAAAGTTTACTTATAAACCATGACTATCTTTATTACACCTCAATTTCATATACGCCAAGTTAGGACAGGTCGAGAGGTTATTTAACGCTTGACTAACGCGTCAAACCAAATATTTCAAAATGGCGGATCTTTCACATATTATGTTCCGATGCATAATATTTGAGATTGATAGAAAAATTTAATAATTATAATGATTTTCCTCGTTATTATACGTAAGTAAAAATTTTAATAGCGATCTTAACTATTTTAGTTGTGATTATCTAGTTGCCCGTTAAGTAAGCTATTAACTAAATCCAATAAGTAAGACCGTTAGGTAATTAATAGTGTTTTTATTTTATTTTGTTACTTAGCTGTTCATGATTTGACTCTCTTATAAGTTCATTGAAAATTTTCAACTCGCTTTAAACTATCAAACTCTCGTGTCCATCAGATAAACTATTTGTCCTTGTAAAATGAACCTTGGACGCTAATTGTTGGATACAAAGAGAAGGGAATATTGCACCTACCTGGTGGCGAATTTCTTCCTTCGTCTGGAGTTCTTCACGAAAGGCACTCACTGACCTCTGGTATCACAACACACACTATATTGGTAAAAGACACCACTTCCAAACACGGTTTGGGTATATGAAGGGGGCGCACGGCGCGTAGTTTTTAGTTGATCAACACGAAATGTATCGAAAACTAATCCAACTGTCGATTCGTTCAAGAGAATGAAATTCTATTGAAGGAAGAGGCAGTTAAAATCCAAAATGCGTGTACGAAGGACTTTTTGCATGCAAATAACACCAACTAGGGGTCTCGCAGCATATATGTTCCCGTACATGGATTTACTCAAAATTCGGAGGAGAACATTTTATGTGAGATTTGTGTGTCTGTGTGTGTGTGAGTGTCTGTGTATGTGTGTGTGTCCCCCCCCCTTATAACTATTGATCCGCTAAATTTACAGAGCCCAAATTTTCAGAATATATAAACAGTTTAAGGCCTACAAAACTTTTATACTCAGAATTGTTAATTATTGTTTCAGTCAGGGCTTATCAACTTTTGATTTTTTGGTTTATTTTTCCATATATCTCAGAAACCATAAAAGCTAGAATGCTGAAAATTGGTATAAACATAGACAAATACAAAATCTCAATATAGTTTTAATAAAAACTTCCAGGGTTCCTCAAAAAAATTTTTATAAGGAAAAATATTTTTTTAAGATAAATTTATGAGTTTAACTGCCTATATTTCCATTTTTTTTTTAAATATCGGAAAAAGCCGAAACACCCCAGCTAGACAATTTAATTTTCTGTAAGAAATATCAATATTATAGAAGTACATTTAATTTTTTTAACAATTTTTATAAAAACTGAATTTAGTGACGACATTGCTTCATACAATTTGTATGGCAGTCGCCTATACACGATATCTATGGAGACTTATTAGTTTAATACTTAATCTCCAAACATACATACAAACCACCATGCTGTTTTCATATTCCGGGTAGGAAAAAAGGACTGACCTCCATACTATCCTATCTTGACATACATACCTACATGTTTTGTATAGAAAACAAAATATCTTAAAAAATCAATAATTTGGATTTATTGGTTTATATGTAGTTTGGTACTTAAATCAAACAAAATAAGTAACCCACAAATAGTTAGTGAGGATATTAGCGTGTGATAATGAGGGCATCACGTGATCGCATCACATGATCTAATCGCTACACTATCTAAACCTACAATGTAGATAGTATATACCTTGACGAAATACGTGCAAGGCATCAGAATTCGGAACAGATACTTCACATAACTCATCGTTGATGTTTGAAGGTGTTATGAGTACATCTTGAATTCAAAGGGAAAGTTCACAATCCGGCTTGAAGGACCAAAATGTATGGGCGAAATCGTGTCTGGCGCCTCCGAGTGGACTTTATATCAATTTTCAATATTGAAATAGTTCGTAGCGATGCTTCATATTTCACTTGAGCCACACCGGTGCGAATGTGACATTACTCATGAGACACCAACTTGTGTAAATAGCCAAGCCGAAATATGAATGGTCGAAACTGTTCTAAGTAAAATTGTCATTCAGAGAAATTCTTCACTCACTTATTGACGCTCATTTTTTTTTTAATTCTCGCTAACCCAAGAACTTACTAACTTAATCCCAGTTCGCCATTTTTAATGCAATTTTTTTTTGCAGTTTATCAACTAGTATCATGATGAGATTGTATTCTAGAAGATTCATCACAATGTTTCTGTGTGATATATACGGCGTGTTTATTTAACTTTATCAATTATAGAAGTACTCATTCCATTCTTTCCAAATTTGCAGATTTGTATAGATATCTAATTCTCGCTTAGACCCCATTAGATTTTGAAGAATATCTGAATCGCACTTCTAAATTTTTTAACTATCAAATATTACATCATGATTTTTTCATATTCTGGGTAGTAAAAACAGACTGACCTCCATACTATCCTACCCTGACATATATACCTACATATATATCGCTTTTATATCGCTACCTCCACCAACACCCGCTCCGCATATGGGGACTGTCAACGGCCCCTTCGCAGAACGCTAGAATGAACAACAACAAAAAAAATGCATGGCACGAAGAGTAGCTCATGGAGCCCTCTAGATTAGCAATAAAAAGAACAATCAGTAAGTGCAAGTCGAGATTCATACTTGGGGACTGTCGACGACTTCACATCCATATACATATTATGTATATAGAACATCAGAGAAGTGACCAAGATCTCTGGAAACAAACCAGTACATATTTTATATATATTAAACAAATTATCTTAAAATATTGTTTGATTTGTTTCAATTTCCAGTATTTTTTTTATTTTTATTTTTGAATATGTGTTTTGGTACATTTGAATCGTCTATATTACTGTTTTTTCAATTATTTTCATGTTTTTCCTTTTTTTTGGTTTGAATATGTATTCTGATATGTTTTCTAATCTGTTTATTCCTCTTTTTCATTTATTTTCAAATTTTTAAATGTTTTTTAGATTTTGTGTTCATGTATGATTTGATTTAATTACTTTTATATTGATATTTTTTTTTTGTATTGATATTTTTTATTTTTTTATAAGTGATTCCCTCATCAAGCACAAGATTGCAATCATTTTGATGAGGTACTGCAAGGAAAAATGTGTAAAAATACTATTACTAGTGAATTATATCTTGATTTGTATTATAAAATTTTTACATATTATGTTAAAGAAAATAAATAAATAAATTTATCAATTTGTGTTTAAGTGTTTACTAATTGTTTAGTACTTATTCTTCAATTATGCATACTATCGCCATCGACAGTTGGATCTCGTGTTACATGCAACTAGTATACAAAATTTAATAAATAATATACTATTTCATGTGCCAGGTAGAACAAGCAGACACTGAAATCTATTTCATATTCCACACTGTAGCATTAATCACAGAATGAATTCATGCTTTCCACGCATTTGTAAGCAGTATAACACAAGGTTTTACGACATTGATGTACTCAACAGCACATATCCGCAATATCGCAGGAGTATATCAGCAAAAACGCACTAATACGAGGCATGGAATACCAATCCTCTTTATTCCCTCCCCACTCCCCGCAATTCCTACATACCCCCATTATCTATATCCCTAATTTTGAATTACTTATCTCGTTTATATTCTTTGTTATTTTTTTGTTTTAAGTTGTATACTTTAATTTTAATTTAATTTTTAACTCACTCCACTGTATATGTTTTTACGCGCGTTGTGGGAACTATTTTGGCAAATTACTGATATTTGTTATAGTTTTTATCTATGGATTATAAATTGCTGTATGTTTCCCCTTAAATTAAATAAATAAGAAAAATTTATATGTCTATACGCACCGGCTTAAAATAGTACTTCCATTATTTTAAATCATTGTTTTCGAGTGTCCTGTAAGAGCCGGGTAATCGAAAATACAACAGGCAACGATAACATCTCACATATTTCAGCAATGAGGTTCACCACCCATTCTGAATGTAGTGCCTTTTTTGGTGAAACGAGACTGGTGTGTGGGTATACATAGATGTGTTGTTCTCCCTTTTATAAGGCAATGCACACCCGGACACCTTTCGCTGGTTACCCCACATTGTGGGATTTGCCGTGATGGTATGAATGAATGAATTAATATTAAATTGTCGGCCTTCGTGGCTCAGTTGGTTAGATATCTGACTGCTGAGCCAAAGGTCTCGGGTTCGATTCCCGGTGGAGACACAGTTTTTAATTGTGTTTTCAGTCTGGATCTGTGAGACGATTAATATTGTAAGTCTCCAGAATGTGGCAACTTGTTATTGGGTGCGTGTTAAATTAATATTTGACATAGTACCTGTTAGTTGCCCGAGAAGCAATATTAAATAAATAAATAAATAAATATTATAATTTCACAGAATTGGTTAAATACAAAATTTATTCGTACTTCTGACATTACAAGGTAATAAGTGTGCATATTTGTGTACATCCCGTATTCCCAAGATCATAGACGAAAAATTGCCTTAAGTCGACAATTGAGAATAAATAATAATAATAGATATACCTACAAACTGTTCACACTATAATTTCATTCTTTTCGAGAGTTTTCTAATTCCCATTTCATTACTATTCTAAACATTTCATTTCCCAACAGGCCATACGACTCCCGTTTGTTTTTGTCATTGTTTTATTCCACCACATAATGTTGTATTATTCTCCTTTGCCATAAATCTTTTATGAATAGAGTGAAGTATGTGTGTGTGTGTGTGTGTGTGGCTCTAGGAAAGTCATTTTTCTTTCTCGTCATCCGACTTGATATTTCAACTCCATATTCAAACGACCTCTGCTCAGTCACCGTCCCACGGGTTTCGAACCGGAGCCCCTGCATACCAAGCAACCTTATCTAACCGCACGACCGCTGCCACAGGACGTGACGTCATAAAGCTTTCATATCAAACCGTAAGATTGGCGAAAATGTTCAGCCAACATAATAACCATTTTTCTGAATATACTTAATTATAATATTTATTTATTTAGAGGACAATATACAGCATATAATAAATTAAATTAAATAAAGATGATTTGAGTAATATTAAAGCCAATTACAGGTTGTCACTGGAGTTACTGTAGTATATTAAGATAAATTAGGAATAGTTACATATTATGATGAGATATTGTGTGAATGATGTGTGAAATTGTAAATATAAATATGTGCAGTAAGTGTTGAATTTGATTATGAGAATGAAATTTTAAGTCTGATATATTTTTTAAATGTGAGAGCGCTTAGTAAGAATATGTCGATATCATGGAAATGCCTATTTTATGTATTACAGATTCTGTAGATTGTTGCATGTTGACCATAGTTAGTAAAACGTCCAATTATTGAATATGGCAGTCACCTCTGGAGTGGCGCCCCCCAATACCTACTGAATACCCTCGACGCTGTCCAAAGGCGTGCTATTCGTCTGATTGATGATCCATCACTGACTGATGGATTGCAATCACTAGAACACAGACGCAGAGTCGGTATTTTAAGTTTATTCTATAGATACTACCACGGGAATTGCTCAGAAGAACTTGCATCTTTGGTCCCTCCTCCACCCACTCGCAACAGAGTCACTCGCTTCACTCAATCGCAGCATCCATTCACAGTGGACCTTCAACATATACGAACAAGTCGCTTCTCGAACTCCTTTATTAATACAGCAGCCCGACTGTGGAACGATCTTCCGAATTCTGTGTTTCCATCTTCGTACAACCCGGGTCTTTTTAAAATCCAAATTAATAAACTCATTTCTAGATTGCAAACCCCTCCCAATGCTACGTAGTGCGCTTCTTCGGAAGAGTAAAATGGACCCAAATCCTAATAGCTGGCGTCCCCTACGTAGACATGTTAAAAAAAAAAAAAAAAGTTTGCTGAGTAGTTAGGTGGAAAATAAAAATATTAACTTAATTGTAATAATTACATTATCATAATAAAGTTTGTACCAGATCACTGGGCCAGGCCTGTTCCGAGGTGGTAAAGTAGTTGATTTACATTAATTAATAAATCATAGTAAACTGTAACATAATTATGATTGTGAAACCCATGGCCCACTATGGGAGTCCTTTATTCGTGGTTTTGTCGTATGTATGTTATTATGAATTGAGAATTTGCTGGCAATAGTTGATTTTTAATTGAAGTTTTAGTCTTGTGTTTTCTATTAAGTATAATATATATTCTTTATATTTTTTGCAACTAAATTAAGGATCTTTCGAGCCAAGTTTTCATAATGTCTTTGTCCATATGTAGTTTTTGTCTTCGGAGCGAGTATCTGATGTCTATGTCTTGTATCGTGTGAATGTTGAGCAGTGATATGGTTTTTCTTATCATCTTTGAAGCAAATTTGTTTTTTTTAATATATAGGTGTGTTATAATTAGTATGTTAATCTTTTAATAGTTGAATGCTTGGAAAAAGAAAAGGAGGGTTTTTAATAATCGCTTTCTGAGCCTTGAATAATTTATGGAGGGCTTTCATTTATATTCTTCTTTTCCTAAGTCACAATCCTAAAATTTATGTGCATTCCACTTCTCTTCTTCTTCAAGTGCCGTGTAAGATCTCCCGACTTTGACAATCCCTTGGGAGGATACATTTTTTTCCGTGACAGAATACTTAAGTAATTTGGTTAATTTTTTTGTTTATTAGCAATGTAATAATTTCTAACCCTATTTCATACTCGCAAATGAAAAATGACAATAAAAACATTTTTAAAGAATATATTCATACTCTCAGTTCCCTAATGATTTAAGTATGCAACGAAATAAGATGTTCGTGTCACGATGTTCGTACACGCTAATCTCCGAAAGCGCTCAGCAGATTTCTATGATATAATTGGTACCGGATTTAAAGACGGGATAGTTTTGGACACGATAGTTGGCGCTGTTATCGAGATATAAAAAAATATTTGTATTTCTTCAACGAAAGATTTATTTTCTTTTTTTTTTATATTTCACACCTAATCACAAATTTTTACATCCCTACAACCCCCCTAGGATTTCATATAGGAAAAACAGAGTCGTTATTCGTTTTAAATCGTGTATTCTTTCAATATGTATATGGCGGTGTGAACAAATCTATTGACATCTGTATTACGCATCTAGAGAATATACCACACTCATGTACGAAAATAAATCTCAGATGAAAAAAAAGGGTTATATAAAATGCGGTCTACATAGAATAAATGATAAAATAAATGTATGATGTGTCATCTATAGGTTCAGCTCAAACCATAACAACCATAATTACGCTGAGTCACTACACCTGTTTAAAATGGAAAGTTTAGAGAACAGAAGAATTATCTCCGATATGTCGTTGCTTCATAATATATTACACAACAAATTAGACTCACTTTACATTCATTCTATGATCGCCTTACACGTTCCATCTCGATCCACCCGCTCAACAAACACATTTCATATAAAAATATTAAAACGACATACGTTAAAGACTCCGTTTTAAACAGGACACTATCTACATATAATAAAACATGTAATAACATTGACGTATTTCACATTAAATACAAACCATATCTCAGTAAATTAAAACAGAACCTCTTTTTTTTAGAATTTTAACCAGAATTATCCAGAATTTTAACTTCACCGTAACACAGATATTTTTTTTACTTTTTTCTTTCGTATATTTTATATTTGATGAAATTCATGACGTAAGCCTTGAAAGATTGTGCATCTTGATTTTTCTACCTATTTCATTACTCAATTTGTTATGATTAATTTGTTCTCTGTATTATTATTGTATTTTCTTCTCGCTTATATTATTGTAAATTGATTTATTTATTATTACTTCCTCTATCAACATAGTTTAATTAATTTTATTTCTTAATACTTTTTCTACCAAGCATTAAATTCGTAATATTTCACGTGTAAATTCGTAATTGGAATGCATTTATATTTTAAAGATTATGTGAACAATGTTATGTAATACATTTTGAGAATTTAACAACAAATAAATAAATAAATAAATAAAATTGACTGAAATCACATGCTTAATTTTGATCGACTCCATACTTATACAATATATTTCGACTTTTTGACTATTTTTTTTTTGATAAAAAGTGGCAGACGGTCCGTCTCACTTTTGTGCCGTCTTCATCCGCTCAATCACCTTCATCAGATAATGGTAATAGCCATGATGGCTACACAAGGTGAAAAATTCTTCGAGTGCGGCCGTGGGCTGGTGGAGATTGTAGTGGAAGCCGGTGGAATGGGTTGGAGAAACTGGGATTAAGGATAATGGACAGCGCGCCTCACTAATCATCTCTAATCTTCGCCACAGACCCAACCACCCACATACTATTCCTATATACCCACTGTTCAACACCTTTCGCAGGATCTTCACATTAAACATTCTCGGAGACTGATCTCTGATAAAAACCTCAGGTACAACCCGTTAAAGAATAAATCCTCCAATAGCATTTAATTATTCACGCAATATCCTACCCGTTTTTTTTTTGTATAATCACACCAAACAAACACACCTAGCAATATTTTATTATTAAGTATACCTAGATGACTCGTAGGTCGTTGTCCGTGCACTCTCCTTTGCATGCCCCGTGCTCTTTATACTCCTCACTACCACAAGGGGATGTAGTGGAAAGTTATGTATTCGTGATTTTTAAGACTATTTTTTAATTGCAGATTATCAACGAGTATCATGCTGAGATTGTATTCAGAAAGTTTCATCGTAATATATCGGTGTGTGTGCTGTGTATTTTTTTTTTTCATTTTAATATTGTCTTCTTTTTCTAATTGCTTAATTATGTCAAATATCAATTTAACATGTACTCAATAAGAATTTGCCACATTCTGAAAACGTACGATATTAATCATCTTACAGATCCAGAATGCAAACACAATTAAAAACTGCGCCTCCGACGGGAATCGAACTCGCGACCTTTGGCCCAGGTGTCAGGTATCAAACCAACTGACCCACAAAGGCCGACATGAACTATGAGCTATGTGCTATGTAGGTACGGCGTGTTTATTATACTTTTTCGATTACGGACTTAAGCACTCATTCGATTCTTTTCAAATTTTGCAAATTTGTATATCTAATGCTCGCTTATAATCCATTAGATATTGAAGGATATCTGAATAGTCCTTTTTTAAATGTCAATTATATCAAAGTATCCCCTAACTCAGGAAACTTGAAAAATGTTATTTTTATTTCCAAATTGGTAAAAAGGCATATCACTTTCATTTAACGGCATTGAAGAATTATCAAGTTTTCATAATAAAATATTTAAATCAAAAATAATTTAACTAATGGAAATGGAAAATAGTCATTTCATGAAAATGCTGAATATTTTCCATACAAAATTTAAATACTTTGTGGTGACTCGGTAGTGAGGAGTTTAGTGTTGGGTTGGTTGGAAGAAATTGCCTAATGGCAATAAACCCACCAGTGTGCATTATATTTGTTTTGTACAAAAAGTTAAATAAATGAAAATATGATGATTATTGTACTAATTTAGATGGTGGCTTTGTAATCCAATAGTCGCGAATTCGAATCCTGCCACGACCAATTTCGTTCACCTATAGCACAAGCAATGCTTAGGGAATGTATAAGAATGTTTAAAAAATCTGTTGTTTTTTGTCACACAACAGCAAATCTACAAAGAAAATCAAATATTCCAACCAACCAGGGGGACAAGTCTGGTCCGACCGGCGAAATCAAAACCCTAGTGATTACCCATATCATGGATATAATTATCATATATGAAGTTCTATGACATGTAAAGATATTATAGAACTCCATATATTAATTATATCCATGATATGGGTATTCACTAGGGTTTTGATTTCGCCGGTCGGACCAGACTTGCCTCCCTGATATAACTACATATGTACATACATGCAATCACGCCACGTCTCTCATAGGTTAGGCAGAGAGAAACGAACACCATATTTTTCTGTCTTGACATTCATTAATTTTCTTTTATGAAGGATTACTCTTTGTTTGATGCTATGTACAAAAAATTATGGCACTCTACCAATTCAACCCCACCACCTGCCCCGTACAGCAATTTTTTTTCATTCATTTTGAACGCTTTCGACGAAGGAGGTTGACGGGAATATATCTCTTCTAGGTTGGTCGGTACCAACCTACAGTGTACTAGCATGGATACGGCTTAGCACATTAACAATACTAACCTACCACAGTTTCTCAACACATGGGACGCGACTGATAAAATAAGTCATAGGTATGTACCTTTTTACTAGTTAGCATAAGAGTATTTCACAGATTCGAAACTTTGAATTGGAAAAAATGAATATGGCCTTTTATACTCTTTTGACCAAAGATACGAATTCGTCATTACATTCATATAAGTACTGTTATAATAATTATGTTAATTATTATTTTCGAAATATTGTATATAAATTAAATAACAGGTGTTAATGTTGATATGATAGTGAAAACCAATAATTATCTATTTACAGCTTTTATTCACAATATACATTAAATACACAATATTACACGAGATTGAAATAACTGTCGCGTGAGAGTTCTAGAATGGCACTGCCCGTCTTCGTTGGTTTTCCAGTATATATAGACTTTCATTTTCTAGAACATTCTGTTTTCTTAGTAATTGTTCCGCCACACGTTGTAAACGTTGTTAGACATTATAAATGCTCCGCCACACTGTCATTACTTTATAAGATCATTCACCACGGTAATTAAAAAATAACGTGTTTTTCCGTCAACCCACGGTCCACCTCTTCAATCTGCTGAACGTACCACACTAGCTATTCCCTTTCACACTATAGAAGTTTGAAGCTCTTCTTTTCAAGTACAATCAGCTAGACTATGGAATGGCCTAAGTGATGAAGTAACGTCGTCTCAATCTAAATTAATATTATAAAGTAAACTTAAACGAGTGGGTTGTGGCTAAACCTACTCCTCATTACCAAGTCACTACACAAATAATTCAAATTGTGCGTGGGAAATTTTTAACGTTTTCATGAAATGGGTTTGTCAAATTATTTTTGATCATAATATTTTATTTTGAAAACTTTCTTTAATTCTCAATGCCCTTTTCTGAATTTTTTTCGCGAAGAAAATAAATTCATTACAATAATATTCATCCATCCATTATTGGTGCTACAGTCCGCAGCGTATCCTGGGGGGTACGTCTGGTCAACAGGCGGAATAAAAACCATCCATGTTTACCCATATCATGGATATAATTACCATATGGAGTTCTATAATATCTTTAGACGTTATAGAACTCCATATGATAATTATAGATTCCGCCTGCTTACCAGACTTGTCCCCTGGCCTCCTCTAAAATTCGTCATCCATTATTCTGACATCACAATTACTCCGTCCAGCCTTCTTCAAGGCAGGTTATTTTCAAGGTAAATTGTTATTTTCTTATCATATCTTGGTCTGCCTCATCTGCTGATCATACCACACTACCTATTTCCATTTATTCTACTGAATTTCGCAGTTCCTTTTTTGAAGCAGGTACAACTTGTAATGAATATGGAACACCTTAAGTGATAATATTGCTACCTCTTAATCGATTCAAATGAAAAAAAAATAGGTACTAAATAGGTACTATAGGTACTAAAGCTGTTATACCTGTCTAATAACTGTTAGTTGACACATTTTTCCCATCCTTTCTCACATCCCACAACCTCTATCTTTCTTTGTTTCTGTGATTTTAAATAATTAAATAATATTACGTGTTTGTCTTTCTGTTATTAAATGTATTTATTTATTTGAATCTTTCTGTACATATAATTAGTACACTGGCGGGATTTTCGCTTATGAAAATTTCTTCCAAACAACCAGAGTTAATGTTAAATATACAAAACAGTATATACTATAGCAAAAGATGAATCACATTCCAAAAAAAACAAAGATAGCAGAAGTTAAGTTAAAAAAAACAAAGAGGATAGCAGATAAGAACAGTTCATAGCAATGATAAGGAAAACTAAAGGATAAGGAAAGGAATCAGGTATTATCAGATAAATATTTTTGCTTTAGCCTTTTCTTGAAGATGTTTCGTGAGATAGACGAAGTAATATTACGTTGAGAAGACCACAGAGCAAATTTTAATGTCAAACTGCTACATAACATAAATGACAACAACGGGTGTGCATATTATGGTAGAAATAATATTAGAATAATAACATATCAAAATTTACTGTATCAGTTTATACTTTTGTGTTTAAGATATTGGTAACTATGTAATATTGTAATTTACTGTGTTGTGATGTCTGGTGTCCGCTCTATGTAACTATGTATAACCAAAATGTCAAATATTTGGCTTGGTAAAATTGTAAACTGCTAGCCCTAGAACAGGGTTACCTAGTTGGGCAGCAGTAATTTTAATAATAGTCTTTGTGATAAAGGTGTGTAAAATAAATAAATAAAACAAAATAAAAATAAATATCAGGACTTAAATGTACCTACAACAATACAATTTTTGGCCTCACTTTGCTTTGGTTGGAATAAATTGTCTAGTGGAAAGGAAACCGCAATTTTACACATGATAATGTACAAAAATAAATAATTAAATAAATATTTATGGAACGTGCATAGTAAGTTTGTTGATTTTGACAATCGCGATTGTATAAATTGTGTATTTCCTGCTCAAAGGTACATTTGTAGCATCACATCAGCGTGATTCTGTGTCCCATATATAAAAGTGTTGTTTCAGAACCCGTATAAGCCGTTTCACATCACTTTATCACCAAATTTAAATGACAAGGGTATGGTACCCTTTTTACATATTGCCTCCAAAAGGGAGGGGAGCTATGTGTACATGTATGTATATTGTATATCCCAATGTGTGTGAGCTTTGACACGTCCAAACGCATTTTGTATAATGTATGAAATTTGTTTTGTTTATTAGATTTACTTTGGGAAATGTCTTTATATTTTGTTCCCGTTTTCGCGAGAAATTCCGGGACCGACTTGACAAATTATGAATGATTCATGAATAAACATTTACATGTTTAATATTTAAGTAGTTCTAGATGGTAAAATTATTTCCTGGATAATTAAGCAATGGATTTTAATTATTTCTTCTTCTTTATTGGCTTCGTGTATGAAGATGGCTGCTGCACTTAATCACTCGATGAATAGTCTACTTGTATTTATAAAGGTCATAAGCTGATTGAAGGTAAGTCAAGATCCAGTGGCGGATTTGACTAGGTTTTATGGGGAGAATTCTGGATTCCGTGAGAGAATTTTGAAAATTTGGACAGACGAAATCATAGAGAAGAAATTAACGGATATCTATGAAAAACTAATCAGCTCTTAAGTTTATGGTCTTTACAAATATGATATAATATAGAGAATATAATATAGGGAATGAATGGACTCCCAAAGACTACCATTCCTTGTCCTACATGAAAAACCATAGCCAAAAGGAAGAACATCCTTCTTAAAAGGTGGAGAGAAAGCTGTCAGTCCACATCACAAGAGGCAGCAACAGGCCCTAGTGAGCTTCATATTAGATTTAATATGTCTCCACTGAGTATGTGATTACTCGTTTATTAATGAATTCTATTAGATAACTTTCATTTTGATAATACCTGTAGTCTTATATTCTAAAAGATATCAATGTCAAAAAATAGCACATTTGTAATGGCTTTTTTATATTTTCTTCTTTATTGAAAAAATGGCACCTGGGACTGGTTGCGTATACCAGTGCGCATCCCCTTTCTATAGGTGAAAATTGTAGATTTTAGTATCATTTGTATCTTTGTAAGCTCTTTTTTTTGTGCTCTCATACCATCCATCTGATTTATACAATGAAACTTGGTGATTTGTTCATCCCATACCCGGGAAGATGTCTGAGTTTTTGTTTACTTCTTTTTTTTACAAATATAGTGACAGTAAGTACATATTTCACAAAAGAACGGATTTAATAGGTACAAATAACATAAAAGTAGAAATTATATTGAAATAATGTTGAAATACCTTCACCTATGTATACAAAGGATGCGCACTGGTAAACGCAATCACTCCCAGATGCCAAATTTACCTTTTTCATTCCTTTATTCAATAAGAAGGAAAATATCAAAAAACCAGGCATTAAATAATGATATACTGAAAATTTTGCTATCTATTTATTAGATGGGTCGACAGCAGAACGGTTAGTGCACTGGGCTAGTAATCCAGTGGTCGCGAGTTTGAATCCTGCCTCGACCGATTTGGTTAACCTAAAGCACGAGCATTTATGCTTAATTTAGGGAATGTAGGATGTATTCAGACTAATAAATCTGGAGTTATCTCCGGATACACGAGAGACATTGTTTGAGCCAATAAACATAATAATATGCTAGTTGAGAGTAGGGTCCGAATATATAAAACCTGCATCAGATCCATAATGACTTATGGAGTTGTAGCAAGGGCAGACACGGTGAAAACAAAACAGCTACTCAGAACAACAGAGATGAAAACACTAAGACCTATCTTGGGCAGAACCCTCGGAGACAGATTCCCCAACGAG
The DNA here is from genome assembly GCA_963576475.1 of Molanna angustata. Lineage (NCBI taxonomy): Eukaryota > Metazoa > Arthropoda > Insecta > Trichoptera > Molannidae > Molanna > Molanna angustata. The sequence continues at coordinate 5,212,141 of OY754981.1, forward strand.
GAGATCCGCAGAACCTGCAATGTGGAGGATATTGTAAGGTGGAGCAAGCAAAGAATACGACACTGGAGAGATTATTTTAAAAGGATGAATCCAGAAAGGCTGCCAAAGATTGTAATTCGCGAAATACCAGAGGGACGCCGACCACCGGGAAGACCATCAAAGAGATGGAGGGAGAGCTGGACATCCTCGTCCCTGGACCTGTAAAAACAGATCATAGATCTAAAAAAAGAGGAAGAAGAAGAAGGATGTTTACGTACTTGTTTAATTAACATGGACATATTATTTTTTTTTTAAATCTTGAACTATTACTTGTCGCCTGCTAGAACATAACTACCCCATTTATTAATTATGCCCCATTACAGAGGTAGGTTCTTAGCGAAAAAATCTAAGTTGGCATCTGATAAGCAGTAAAGCAATGCCGCTGTTTCTAGCTGAGAAATTGGTGTTATAGAGAATTCAGTCTCTAATTCTATTCCAAAGTATTGGAGAGTAAAAATATGGAAGTACTTCATGTTATAGGTATGTAAGTCACATTGAATAGCTAACTACACAAAATTCACGAAGCTATCCAAAGTTCTAGAAGTGTTGAAAAATTTTCTTTTAACATATTTGCTGTTAATTGATCTCAATACGTTGTTGATGTCAATTTGATATATATTATGCAAAAATAATTCAGCTCAATTTTCAAAGTTTTAAAAAATTTCGAAGGTGGAACCGGCGCGTCGTGGCGTTGTTAGAAAATATTATGAAACGGCGACTGAATAAAGAAGAATTGTTTTTGCATACTTTACGATGTTTGGTTATTTCATTGGATGCACTCTCCCGACAGTGCACCGTGTCCTTGATGAAATATGGCCACTTCACGAATGTGCTGTGCATGGACAGGAGTAAAACCCCCGAGAGGAATCATGCACTTCCAATGGAGAATCGAAAAAAGGGTGACAATTCGACTTGGATTAAGAATAAAAATATTTTATTAAATGTAAAAAAAATATTCAATTGTATTTATTAACCAAAAGTTCTCGATGGAACTCCATTTTAATTCATACAAGTATCGATATTTGTACCGTAATTCGTTAAATTTTTAAGTTTGAAAAGCCATTGAACCTGATCAAGGGTTGTAAAGTTTTTTAATTAATTTTAATTATCTAAATACCATTTATATCATTTCACAGTGTAGTTTTTGTATTTTTCTTTAAAGTGTTCTATTTTTGAAATTAAAAAACTGCATTTGACAATACGTGTTTGACATTGAAATCAAAAGGTTGCCTGTTCAAATCACGTCAGGGTCACCACTGTGGAAATTAAATGATAACTCGTGAGTACGAACAGTGATTGTATTTATGGAAAATACATTCATAAAAGATTACATGAAAATCCATTTGATGAAATGTCTCGTGATCTCTAAAAGAAACTGGTGATGCGGTCGGAGAGAACTCGAAGCCCGATCGAAAGTGACTGGCTCGCTCGTCCACGTGTCTTCTGGCTGCTCTCTTCATCGGTTGATGCACTGCAACAATGTTGTCATCTGCGATCCCATTGGCTAATGAGTGTCATCAGACACTCGCTGGAAAAGTTTTGACAAGACATCGAATGCAGGAACGCCACAGCCACATAGTTTCACATATTTCATTGTTTCATAGATACACATTATTCAAATATATAGAACTTTCAAAAATTACATTGATAAGGGAACTCAATAAGAAGGCATAATTGGTGAACGTTGCGCAAGCGCATTAAGTGATCATGAAAGCCAGCCGATGACAGGTCGTAAGCCCTGTAGGTGACTTAATTTTCCTGGTTCTTCTATAATATCCCAACTTCGTCTATATTGAGATGTTAAAAAGTTTGTCAATAAAAATAGTTTAAAAATTATTTTTAACATCCAAAACATCAATGTTCTTCAAATTGGAATATCTAATTAATTGAAATAAAATGAAGATAGGAAGAGTGTCGTATGAAATAAATGGATGGTCACCCTTGTAAAATATATCTTGTCTTCCTGCACTCCCACAGGGAATTGTGGAAACTCCACAGACTCCAGACACCAGACCATACATACTATACGGAGTAACAGAACAATAACTCATGCAGGTAGATCTACTCGCCCATGATGGATGTATGGATATGTGTTTATATATTTCGCACTTAACAAAGCCACAACTTTAAAATACAGTTAAGTTGTGGCATATACATACAGTTCTAATGATGAAATTGAGAAACATTGCCGAATGAAAAAAATCGTACACAGGAGAGAAGTGGCGGATCAAATGTTTCTCTTTAAAATTATTAATTCAAAAGTTGACTGTCATGATTTATTGAATAAAATTAATTTCCATGCGCCGTTGCGAAATGGCAGATTGAACTACTTGTTTTACGTTCCTCGAAGTAACACTAATTCTAATCAAAATGAGTTCATCACAAGGGCTTGTAACTTCTATAATGTCAACCTCTTTGCCAGTATCACACATTCTGATATAATATTCACCGCTAGTAATAACGCATACAAAAATTCTCTATATAAGTGCATAGCATGAACTCGTATGTTTAATTTTTATTCTGTTCATTATTTGTATTTTTTTACTTTTGTATACTTTTATTTACATGTTTTGTTGTTGTTTGTAACAAAAATATAATAATTTTACTGTCACAATCCTTTTGCCATACTTTTTTTTCTCTTCCCTTCCTTTTCCGTCACAGGCAAACATACAGTAAATCTTAGTTATATTTAAATTAATGATGTTTAAAATGTTTCATATTTAATATCTGTGGACATATGTAATTGGTCTGTTTGTTATTATTTTATAGTGTATTATTCTATTTTAGTATTTTTCGACTGTATTTGTCCCTAAATAAATAAATAAATAAGCTTCTTTTAAATACTCATGTTTGAGTTGTGGAAACAAAAGGTGTTATAGGTAATTAGATAAAATATTTTTCGCTCTGGACACTTAACCGGTGTTATTCGTTTAGTAGCGGAGTTATGTGACATCGTTTTTCCCCACCAAAAACAAGCCTTGCCGCTGCATTGAACACCATCTGTAATCTGTAAACTATATATAGGTACCATCATGGTATATTCCGCAATGAGGGGAAATCAGCGACAGGTGTGCGAGTGTGCACACCTTATATAAGGAATCACGACACACGAGTCTTTTCATACCTAAAAAGGCACTACACTCAGAATGGGTGTCAAATTTCAGTGCTGACCTTTGTAAAATGTAACTTGGTATGACACTCGAAAACGATGATAATTGTTGTAGGTACAGAGTAAAAGCACAGTCCTTAGTCGTTGTCTCACGATTTAAGTTAGCTTTCGAGATAACTGAAAGCAGAAGTATTACAAAGTTTTTTGTTTGTAATATTTAAAACTTGTAGATTTTCTACGAATAAATGTTTATTTGAATGCTAAGATCGATACCTAAATCGATCTTTTGGCGTTTCTGGACCAAAGTCATGGAACAATCTTCCAATGGGAATAAGATGTGCCGAAAATATCAATAAATTCAAGAAGAAATTAAAAAATCATCTTTTTCGCAAATCGTATCCAGATTGTCATTCATCCGCTCAATATTCCTTATTTACTTATACCATCACGGCATATCCCACAATGTGGGGTAACCAGCGAAAGGTGTGCGGGTGTGCATTGCCTTATAAAATGGAGCACAACATATCTGTGTATACCCATACACCAGTCTCGTCTCACCTAAAAAGGCACTATATTCAGAATGGGTGGTGAACCTCATTGCTGAACTATGTGAGATGTTATTGTTGCCTGGTGTATTTTCGATTACCCGGCTCTTACGGGACACTCGAAAACAATAATAGAAAAGAGTGGAAGCACTATTCTAAGCCGGTGCCTCACAGCTTCAATTGTCCCTTACTTAATATTATGCCTGTTTACTTTGAATCGACTATTTTTTTATAATTAATTTCATCTGGATTATGTAATATATATAACTAGGTAACTTTGTGATTTTTACGTATTTTTTTAAGTTCTATGTTTCACCATTTCCGACCGCCGTGGCACAGTTGGTAAGCCGTTTGGTTTCTGTGCGGGCGTCCTGGGTACCCGGCAAAGGAGAAATTTATTTAAATTTTTTTCTCACGCAAATATTGCTTCTCTGGGCTGGAAACACTGGCTAGTTGAAAGAAGTTGCCATACGGCAATAAACTCGCCGCATGCGCAGGGTGCAAGGAAGTGTTCATTATTATTATTATTATTTCCATGTGTTAGCTATAGGACTCATTTTAATTTATTTTTTCGCAAAATGAAAGCGCCCTTGAGGTGACCACGGTTGTCAATAAACGGCGCTTTATAAATTGTCCTGATTATTATTATTAGACAAAAGTAAGAATAAACAGGACCTACTTATTTCTTTCGATTGAAACCATTAAATAATCGACGAATGAAAATTACATTTTCTGTTGCATGAAACTTTTCCCAGACATAGACAATTCATAATATTACCCAGAGCATCACGTACAAAGAGTGAAAGAGCATAGAGCCATGCATAGAGGATAATAGTAATATAATACAATACAATAATGTAGAGGAAACTCTAAGTTTCTCTCTCACTCTCTCTCTCTCTCTCTCTCTCTCTCTCTGTCTCACATACGTGCATCAGACAATTTGAACAATTACTGCGTTATTCCATACAGAGACAGAATTGTATTTCTTTCTGTGAAATATTTTCTCCATTTATATTTTTCGAAGCCATTTTGCACGTGTGAAATATTATAGACGTTAATGTTTTAAAAGTAAACACCCCACGATTAATTACACATAATACTATCGTCGTATAATATTTTTCATAGACCGCATTGTATCATTTTCAGAGTTTTTTCATATTGGGTAATTTTAAAATTGATAGACTTTGCATTCAAATTATATTGGTGCATATTATAAAGGGAAAGTATTACATTTTTTGACACACGAGAAATAAATACAAAAGATAAACAGCAAAAACAGAAAATAAAAGGATATTAGAATAGGTATATTAATAGCATAGTCACTAAGGCAACAAAGAGCCTGGGTTTTGTTCTAAGAACATGTAAATTTTTCACCAACTTCAGAACGTTCTTGCTCCTTTACAATAGTTATGTTCGTCCACATTTAGAGTATTGTTCACAGATTTGGAACCCACGCTACAGTATATACGTTGATCGACTAGAAAGAGTTCAAAAACGATTTCTAAAATTCTTAAATTTCAAATCATATAACATATACAGTTCTTATGATGAAATTGAGAAACATTTCCGAATGAAAAAAATCGTACACAGGAGAGAAGTTGCGGATCAAATGTTTCTCTTTAAAATTATTAATTCAAAAGTTGACTGTCCTGATTTATTAAATAAAATTAATTTCCATGCGCCGTTGCGAAATGGCAGATTGAACTACTTGTTTTATGTTCCTCGAAGTAACACTAATTCTAATCAAAATGAGTTTATCAAAAGGGCTTGTAACTTCTATAATGTCAACCTCTCAGCCAGTATCACACATTCTGATATATTCACCGCTAGTAATAACGCATACAAAAATTCTCTCTATAAGTGCATAGCATGAACTCGTATGTTGAATTTTTTTTTTTTTGTTAGTTATTTTTGTTTTTTCTAATATTATCTTTTGTTTACTTTTATTTACATTTTGAGTTGTTGTTTGTAACAAAAATATAACAATTTAACTGTCATAATCCTTTTCCCATCCTTTTCCTTTCCCGTCACAGGCAAACATACATCTTAGTTATATTTAAATTTATGATGTTTGAAATGTTTTATATTTAATATCTGTGGACATATGTAATTGGTCTGTTTGTCTTATTTTATAGTGTATTATTCCATTTTAGTATTTTAAGACTGTATTTGTCCCTAAATAAATAAATAGGTACACATATTCGAAATTACATAAGTAACAAAACACATGACAAGTAATTAATAGGTAGATATATATACAAGATTACCCATAAATCCTTTATGACGCACGCGATAGTTACCATTACTAACATGACTTCATAAAGGCCGGTATTTCAGTCGGCCCTTAGGAGTTTAACTCAATTTTAACAAAAATATTGCGTATTTCAGTACCTTATCTTCCCTTAAATACGTCACTAAACGACAAATATTTAACTCAACGTTTCTGGCGGATCGCGTGTCTTAATCTTGAGTTAAGTATTGTTTCTAGTCTTTTTTCGCCAGGTGGCGTACTAATCGCCGTTTTATTTCATTTTATACTACAAATAACTATGCATAATAATTATAATCATGATTATTTTTTGTTGTTAAAAGAAAAGACTTGATTTAGAAGTGGTTCATATATTTAATATTTATTTTCTTTTTTACATAATTATAATGTAAAAAAGAAAATAAATATATTGCCTGACAACAAACGAAATAAACTGTCAGCCATAATGAAACGTCAGGCACGCATTTTAAAACTTTATTTTTGCGTTTTTTTTTTCATCCCACTTTTTAAATTGATCCATCCTGTTTCTATATATATTATGTGTATTCTTCTTGTATATTTTACCATTATCACTTAGTTCCATATCCATCTGTAAAATATACATACATTTTGCATTGAATTATATGTACGCAGTACATATTCAATGACATTTTGTCTCTACAATGATTGATTTTAATTAAAAAAAACATCGATCGGTATAAAAAATTGAAAAAGTAACATGCTGTGTAATGAAACAAATAAAATAATGTGTTGTTATAATAATAAAATAATATTTAGTCACAGCTTCGCGTCACGTATCATTTAAGGTTATTGACAATTTGACAGATGCGTTATAGACAATAACCATAGAAAACGTAAAATATATATATAGTTGAAGATTACGTAACTGACGTTTCATTTTGCACTGAAATACGCGAATGAAATTTAATCTTCCATAAACTTTTAACTTGGATTACTAAATCCAACTATTTTAGGGCCAACTGATATCTCGGGCCATAGTGTATTAGGCGGTTTAAATATATCACGTTTTCAGTCGCTAGATTTAGCGTTATGTGCCCTCTTAAATAAAATTGTAATTTATCATCTATAATTTCGTTGTTCAAATTATTCTAATGGTAGGTAGGTAATATAGTATATTGTTAATTAACTTGGGTTAGTAATTGTGCTTGGTGATAACTCCATCGTTTGGTTATCGTGTGGATATCGTGATTTATTATGTAAATGGAATTAGGACAGCACAATTTAACGTAACAATGACCAATTATTACAATATATTGGAAAATTTGGTTAATAACTCTAAACTTATCCATATAATAGTATTATTTAAAACATAATTCAGTTGGCCGATATACAATCGTAAAATAACTACCGCAATAATATATTACCAAAATTGTAAATAAACAAAATAGAACAAATGGTTTTATACAATCACGTCGTTCCCCAATTCGAGGTATAATACAGAGTGCATCACCTTATAAAAAGAATCAAAATTGTAAATAACCAAAATAGAACACATAGTTTTATACAATCACGTCGTTCCCCTATTTGAGGTATAGTACAGAGTGCATCACCTTATAAAAAGAATCAACATTGTAAATAACCAAAATAGAACACATAGTTTTATACAATCACGTCGTTCCCCAATTCGAGGTATAATACAGAGTGCATCACCTTATAAAAAGAATCAAAATTGTAAATAACCAAAATAGAACACATAGTTTTATACAATCACGTCGTTCCCCTATTTGAGGTATAGTACAGAGTGCATCACCTTATAAAAAGAATCAAAATTGTAAATATCCAAAATATGTAGAACACATAGTTTTATACAATCACGCGTTCCCCTATTTAAGGTATAATACAGAGTACATCACCTTATAAAAAGAATCAAAATTGTAAATATCCAAAATATGTAGAACACATAGTTTTATACAATCACGTCGTTCCCCTATTTGAGGTATAGTACAGAGTGCACCACCTTATAAAAAGAATCAAAATTGTAAATAACCAAAATAAAACACATAATTTTATACAATCACGTCGTTTCCCTATACGAAGTACCTATAATACAGAGTGCATCACCTTATAAAAAGAATCAAAATTGTAAATAACCAAAATAGAACACATAGTTTTATACAATCACGCGTTCCCCTATTTGAGGTATAATACAGAGTACATCACCTTATAAAAAGAATCAAAATTGTTAATAACCAAAATAGAATACATAGTTTTATACAATCACGTCGTTCCCCTATTTGAGGTATAGTACAGAGTGCATCACCTTATAAAAAGAATCAAAATTGTAAATAACCAAAATAGAATACATAGTTTTATACAATCACGTTCCCCTATTTGAGGTATAGTACAGAGTGCATCACCTTATAAAAAGAATCAAAATTGTTAATAACCAAAATAGAAAACATAGTTTTATACAATCACGTCGTTCCCATATTCGAGGTATAATACAGAGTGCATCACCTTATAAAAAGAATCAAGCCACATGTGTGTATCCACACACACACCAGTCTAGTCTCATTTAAAACGGGACTACATTCGGTCAGGCCTACCGCCGTGGCACAGTTGGTAAGCCGTTTGGCTTCTGTGCGGGCGTCCTGGGTTCGATCCCCAGCAGAGAAGAAATTCATTTAAACTCATTACTCACGCAATTCTCGCTTCTCTGGGCTGAAAACACCGGTAAGTTGGAAGAAATTGTCGTAAAGCAACAAACTGGCCGTTCGCGCAAGGTCCAATGAAGTGTTTAATATTAGATATTATTACATTCAGAATCGATGGTAAACCTCATTTCTTAACTATGCGAAATGTTATTTTGTCTCTTGTATTTTCGTTTTCTCGGTTTCTACGATACACCCGAAAACGATGATAATAAGGAAAGAGTGGAAAGCACTATTCTGAATCGGTGCCAGATAGCGAAATTTAACATACTTGCACAAAGTCTCGAATTCTATCGTCATATTCGATTCGCAATCAAATTTGAAAAAAAAATAATCAAAGATTTTCATTTATTTATTTATTTTAAGGTGAAAACACAGTCTTATAAAATATACAAAAGGAATACTTCTTCTTCTTCTTCTTCGTCAGCTAGGACTATGTCCTCTAGTTCTCGGCACCTGCTCCTGGGAGGAGGACGTCCAGCTGTCCCTCCATCGTTTGGGCGGTCTTCCTGGAGGTCTGCTACCTATAGGATGTAGGATGTTCATCAGCTACTATCCTCACTGCTCGGTCTGAGCTTGCTCTACCGACGTGATCTCTCCATAAACAAAACAAAAAGAATACAATATAAAATAAATAAAAAACAGACCAATTACATTTGTTCACAGATGACAATCATAATTATACAAGCACACACATTACAACGCTCATCAAAAGTCTCAATCCTATGGATTGGTTTGCAGAAGAAGTCTACATCTCGCTTTCCACTTCTCTCTATCCTGTGCAGCCCTTTTCAGCTCAACATATGTGGCGCAGTTCATGTCCTCGCACACCTGGGCCAAATATTCCCGTCGGGGACGCCCCCTGTGGTTTGTCCCCTCAACCATTCCCTCCATTAGGTCATGTAGGAGTCCCTCGTGGCGCAAGATGTGCCCAATCCAGCGAGCACGTCTCTCGGAGATGGTATTGAGTAGGTGTCTGCCTTCTTCAACTTTGTTGAGAACCTCGGCATTCGTGATGTGGTCCCTCCAGGAAATTCCCAGTATTCTTCTGTAACACCACATCTCGAAAGCCTCAAATCTACTTCTGTCTCTTTCGGTAAGACACCATGTCTCACAGCCATACAACAGTATGCTCCACACATATGTTTTTGTGAGTCTCTTACGGAGCTTCAAGTTTAGGTTGTTTGACTCAAGGATCTTCGACTTCTTGTTGAAAGCCAGCCTTGCCTGATGTATTCGGCTGTCAACTTCTTTCCTTGTTCTCCCATCCCAAGAGATCCTACTTCCGAGGTACACGAACTCTTTTGTGTTTTTCAATGTTTCTCCGAACATTACCACATTAATTTGCTGCTCCTCACGGCCTACAGTCATCACTTTAGTCTTATTTTTATTAATTTTCATATTAAAATCCTTGTTCAAGACATTCTCCATGACTATCAAAGCTTCTGTGAGTTCCTCTTCACTTGCAGCAACCAGTGCGATGTCGTCAGCAAATCTAATCATGTCAATCTTCTTCCCGTGTATTTTCACCCCTTCTCTATGACTCATTTTATCTCTGATTACATCTATTGCACACTGAACATACCCATTGAAAAGCACTGGAGATAGAGAGAAACAACGCTAAATAAATTATAATCAAAATAAACAAAAATATTTTTAGAATAAATTAAAATGTTATTAAAAAATTATTGCATATTTACCGGTGACGGGAAACAAATGAAAGAGGAAAATAAAAGGAAAAAGGATAGGAGAAGGATTAATTATCATAGCCCTTTCTAAATAGTATTATTATGATAAGAATGAGAGGTCGGTTTTGTGTGTCTACCCCGTAAGGAACATGGCGTAATGGTATGTATGAAAGTTTCCAGAATTTAATTTATGGACAAATTTACAACGATTTTCTTTATTGTTCAATTTATTTAAATCACGAGTGAGATATATATTTCTTTCAAATGCTTCTTCCTCAAGGCGGAAGAGAACTTGTCAGAGAGTTCTAAAGAAGAAGTGATTGATAAAACTGCTGATATCAAATAACTCTTTATTTATTTGAATAAAGTGAATTGTAATAAATAAAATTGTAACAAAAGAGTATTTGTACCAATTGTGGTTGGTTGTTATTCAGACAAACTACCTACGCTAAATTTCTTCAGCACCTGAATCCCTCTTAACACGATGGCCATTCATTTTATTAAAGTTAATAAAATGAAGCTAATGAGTAGATATTTTATGGGGTAGGTAGGTACTCTAGATGAACCTTGAAAGTTTCCACAATTCACATCAACTGACAGCTGTCATTTGACGATTATCAAAACAGACACATTACTAAAAACAACATCCCATACATCTATCTCGTCGTGGAGTGTACAAGCATTAAATAAACTTTTTTACGTCCAAAGTGTGGGTAATTAATTTTAATGTCTTTAATAAATTTTAATTACCGCAAAGTAAATTCCCACCCGGGAGACAAAATATAATTCCCGTTGTTAAGATTTCAGCCGACGCGTAAATTCCTCGCGAATGTTACATAAACATATTTACTTATTACGCTTTTGATGCGAGCGGGGGTACAAAAACACTTAAATATTCGCGAAATTTCAGAGTCGAAAATTTCCCAGGGAGGGACGCCTCGCAACTAATTCTGATATGTTGGATTAACTCGAAACGTCAAACGACACTAGGGCTTCTCTGGGACCTCTAAAGACACTTGAATCTGTGAGATGTAAGGTGAGCGCGAGAAATAATAAGGTTGAACAACATAAACATGAGTCATAAGCGAAACGTTGTTGCCAACATACTAAAATAACTTTAAATGATACCCAAGGAAAAATTGTTTCATTTGGTGTTGGAGTCAAGGAGACAATGAACGCCATGTTGGTTTATAATTTAACAGAATCAAGGCGCCAATACACCCCACAGTGTTTTATTAGACTAGTTGCATGTAACATATAAGATCCAACTGTCGATGGCGACAGTATGTATAGTTGAAGAATACGTAATATTCGACCTTTTCATCATGACTGAGGATAGTGGCTGTAGTCCGTCGCCACACGTATGACCCGCCTCCATGCCAATCTGTTTTCGGCTGAACGCAGAGCACCAGTCACCGAAGACCCCATTGTGGACTTAACCAAATCGCTCCGTCTGGTCGGTGAGCGACCACCACGAGATCTCCGTCCTTCCACGCTGCCCATCACAACAAACTTCTCGAGGCAGTCTGGTTCTCTTCTGGCAATGTGTCCAAATAATCGAAGGATACGTTTGTCGACAGACGATCCTCGATCTTCAGCTCGTCTAGAATATTTTTTTAAATGAATATGTCCTTGTTAAACAAGTACATATACATTTTCCTACGTTCCCTAAAGTAAACAAATAAATGCTTGTGCTATAGGTGAACGAAATCGGTCGAGGCAGGATTCGAACTCGCATTCACTGGATTACGCCCAGCTCGCTAACTGCTCTGCCATCGACCCATCTAAACATTCGACACATTCGTTCTTCTGGCTGTCCATGGGATGCGCAACATACGCCTCCAGCACCACATTTCGAAAGCATCGATCCTCTTTCGCTCTGACTCCTTAAGTGTCCATGATTCCACACCATACAGAACATCGATAATATCAGAGCCCGAATACGTATATAAATACTTAAATACAAATTATATAATATTTTCAGATATTTTTTTTTTCTATACAAAATTGTCTGTATGTCAGGATAGGATACTATGGAGGTCAGTCTTTTTTTCCTTCACAGAATATGAAAACAGCTTGATGGTATATATGTTTAGATATTAAGTATCAAACTATTGAGAGTCCCCTCAGATATTGTGTATATAGCCATACAAATTGTATGAAACGATGTCGTCAATAAATTTAATTTTTACAAAAATTAATGAAAAAAGTTTGAAATGTACCTCTTTAATGGGTATATTTTTCTATAAAAAATTAAATTATCCAGTCGGGATTATTCAAAGTAATTACAAATTTAAAAAAAATTGGAAATATAGGCATTTAAACACAAATTTTAAAAAAACGAATGTTTTTTTTAATAAAAAATCTTTGAGAAACTCTGGAACTACTAAAAACAATAATTTGATTTTGTGTTTGTCTATATGTATTCCAGTTTTTAGCATTCTGGGTTTTATGGTTTTTAAGTTATATGGAAAAATAATATATGGGATATGTGGCTGATCCTTGTCCAATACTGTTAAAACAAAGAACCCGCACCGGACGACGGAGTCACTCTCATTTGTTGAATACGGAACATAGATATAAGGAAGACCTGCGATACTAAGGATTTTGTCAGATGATGCAGGAATCGAAGACGACTAATGAATCTGCCTTTATCAGCCTTCTTCCCTCCAGTGCTGGAGATAGGCATCTTCCATTTCCTTCCACCTTTGTCTGTTTGATGCCATATGCATCCATTTTCTCCCCACCTTCCAGGTATTATCATCGGTAATATCATCTTTTTTTAAGGACTGCCGATGCCTCTTCTATTTTCTCGTGGTCTCCATTTAAGGGTTTCTGGGGCCCAGCCCTCACCAACTTGTCTACTTCTCGGGTCTGACACCCTATTTCTTCATTGCTGACCTTACCATGGATTGCTGCGTGCATTTCAATCTTTCAACGTTCCTTTTGGTAAAACTCATTGGCTCTAGTTCATATGTCATCACCGGCAGTATGCACATTTCAAAGGTTTTTATTTTTAGGCATTAGGAATTATTCTCAAAGACGTGATTTATTTTATTGTAAGCTGCCCAACTCAACATCATCATACATTCTTTAAACTAATCTTAAAATAATAATAATCGTTTAAATCGGTCGTGGCAGGATTCTAACTAGATCTGATATTACACTACGGCTTATCGATGGCAGAATCTAAATTCGCAAGATCTTTGTGATAGGTCCACGTACTATAACAAGAAACTTCGCCCTAAACAAAGAAATGTACATATTATAATAGTCTATGTATTTTGGAATTCGCATAGCTGACGCGATTGAGATGAATCAATTCAAATCGATGGAGACAACTATTAGAGCTTCTGTATCATGTGATAAACTTTTTTTATTCAAAATTTAGGAATAGATCCAGATACTAAATTAAAAATACCTACATAACATTAGAGAAAAATTAGAAACAAAGATTCTGTTCAAAGGAACATCGATAAGGATTTTTCAATTTCGCTGCGAGATATTTGGCTATGTAGTTAATTTAGAATAAAATCACTAATTTAGAAATCACAATTCTTTTCACAAATCTGAAATATTTTACGCACTAAACCTTCAAGATTCAAAATAGATAAACGATGTTCTTTTGAGATAAAAAATATTTTTACACAAAATTTTACTAAAACTTCCAGATTAAAAATAGCAACGATGTTCCTTTTGTAAAATAGGTTATTTATACCTACATAATATTTTACTAGGTACGCACTAAACCTTCAAGGTTCAAAATAGATCAACGATGTTCTTTTGTGAAAAAAGTTATTTTAATATGATATATCTTTTTTTCCACTGTGCACTTCTACAAAGATAAATTCTCTGAAAGGTATTTATATTGCTCATTTAATAATATTTCACGATAATTTATCATGAAAAATATTACGATTGCGTTTAAGATATTATTTGATTTCATTTTATGAAACATTTTTTTACAAAGTCAAAATTTACGAGTCTAATATTAAAAATGTAATTTGAAAAATATTATAGCAACGTATATGCCTTGAATGAAGACGCGCCCGAAAGTGGTTTGAGAAAGAGAAGGCTGCGCGTGTATATTAAAAGTCTAAAATTTCGGCTCAAAGCAAAAAATTTACGACGGAATTCGCGGTACCCCGAGCGTTATATCCATTACATGTTTCGCCTATTAACGCTTTATCATATTCGGTCTTCACTTTATGGTAACTTTTACTGCCGACCAACGAGAAACAACGGGTTTATATGAAAGTGTGTTTTACAATTATTTTCGACATTATTACACATTTTTTTCCCTTTTTTAGTGCTAATTCCTGCACAGTCCCGACCCCGCTTCGATACCCTGGGGCACGCTACGAAGAAATTGTTATTTTTTCTTTGAGTATTATACCAACCAACTAAATGGTTTCGTTATTTTTTTGCATTATTTTGTTTCGGTCTTGTTGAGTCACAATGGCTCCTAAATTTGGCCTACCCAAGAAATACGAATTACCGCGCCACATACCTCTTTCCTTAAAAATATCAATGGAAAATTTTACATTGAAAACATGATAAAATGGTAAAAATTTGCCCATCTTTCATTTCATGACCGTTAATTTCTTTCATTTCAAATTAACGGTCTCAAAACCAAAGTACACCCTCATTACCAATACATCACACATCCTCCTACACTTACTCGTTCACAATAAACGCAGCTCGGCTGTGGAACCAATTACCCAATGGTATAAGAGAAGCTCCTAGGTTAATGGTTTTCAAGAAGCTTCAGAAGTCACACTTCTTATCATCATACCTATAATTCCTTTATCCTTCATCTCTTTCCAACTCATCCTTTTCCTATTTTTGGAAATTATCATTATTATTTAAAATTATGTTTTTTACTCTCCACACTATGGAATAGGGGAGAGTCATGATTTCGCAAAATTTAAGCGTATTTTTTTTACATCAATTTCTCAATGGGTATCATGTAGAGAATGCACACTATGAGTTTCGTCGTGATGTGTTTGTGTGTATGGCGTATACGCTGTACGCCGTACGCCGTAGCATTTATCTTTTTTGTGTCCTCTCTATAGCCCAAACTATAAGTCTGATCGACTTCATATTAACATCATATGTGTAAAGTGCAAAGACTTAGAGCTGATTAGTTTTCCATAGACAACTTTTGATTTCTTCTCTATGAATTCATCATTTACGTTGTTTTTTTTTTGTGTCCTCTCTGCAGCCCAAACTATAAGTCCGATTGACTTCATATTGATATCACATGTGTTAAGTCCATAAACTTAGAGCTGATTAGTTTTCCATAGACAACGGCACATTTTTTCCCAATGTTTCTTTATGATTTCATCTATTAAAACTGAAAAAATGCTCTCACGATCTGGAAATTAGAGATATTTTAATTTGGTTTCAACTATTTATACAACACCAAGAATCTTCATAAAATTGTATTCAAAGTTGGTCAATGTTAAAAGAAAAATATTCAACGGTTTCAAAAATTATATTTTATTTAATGGATATTTGTATGAAACTTATATGTAACAAGAGAATTTTTTTATATTTGGCAATGTTCAGTTCATTGATTTCATATTGATATAAGAATATTAATAGCTTGAACTTAGAACTGATTAGCTTTTCATAGATATCATAAAATTTCTTCATATGATATCACGTGTCAACATTGTCAAAATGCTCTAACGCTCTTTGAAACAAAATTTATCTGCTTTTTTTAAAATATTTCATACAACATAAGCAGTCTTCACTATACTGCATTAATAGTTTGTCTATCTTAACATAAAAATATACTATCGGAAGAAAATTTATATTCCTGATAGTAACATTTAGTATGAATAAAAATGTAATTAGATAAATTTCTATGTATGGAAACGTTCAGTAATTTGATTTCATGTTATAATGTAAAGAGCTTGAACATAGAACTGATTAGCTTTCCATAAATAACAAAAAAAATCTTCATATGATATCACCTGTCAAAATTTGGAAAATGCTCTCGCGTTCTTTAGAACAAAATTTATCTGCTTTTTTTAAAATATTTCATACAACATAAGCATTCTTCACTATACTGCATTAATAGTTTGTTTATCTTAACATAAAAATATACTATCGGAAGAAAATTTATATTCCTGATTTAGTATGAATAAAAATGTAATTAGATAAATTTCTATGTATGGAAAAGTTCAGTAATTTGATTTCATGTTATAATGTAAAGAGCTTGAACATAGAACTGATTAGCTTTCCATAAATAACAAAAAAAATCTTCATATGATATCATGTGTCAAAATTTTGAAAATGCTCTCGCGTTCTTTAAAACAAAATTTATCTGCTTTTTTTAAAATATTTCATACAACATAAGCATTCTTCACTATACTGCATTAATAGTTTGTTTATCTTAACATAAAAATATACTATCGGAAGAAAATTTATATTCCTGATTTAGTATGAATAAAAATGTAATTAGATAAATTTCTATGTATGGAAAAGTTGAGTAATTTGATTTCATGTTATAATGTAAAGAGCTTGAACATAGAACTGATTAGCTTTCCATAAATAACAAAAAAAATCTTCATATGATATCATGTGTCAAAATTTTGAAAATGCTCTCGCGTTCTTTGAAACAAAATTTATCTGCTTTTTTTAAAATATTTCATACAACATAAGCATTCTTCATTATACTGCATTAATAGTTTGTTTATCTTAACATAAAAATATACTATCGGAAGAATATTTATATTCCTGGTAGTAACATTTAGTATGAATAAAAATGTAATTATATAAATTTCTATGTATGGAAAAGTTCAGTAATTTGATTTCATGTTATAATGTAAAGAGCTTGAACATAGAACTGATTAGCTTTCCATAAATAACAAAAAAAATCTTCATATGATATCACGTGTCAAAATTTTGAAAATGCTCTCGCGTTCTTTAAAACAAAATTTATCTGCTTTTTTTAAAATATTTCATACAACATAAGCATTCTTCACTATACGGCATTAATAGTTTGTCTATCTTAACATAAAAATATACTATCGGAAGAAAATTTATATTCCTGGTAGTAACATTTAGTATGAATAAAAATGTAATTAGATAAATTTCTATGTATGGAAAAGTTCAGTAATTTGATTTCATGTTATAATGTAAAGAGCTTGAACATAGAACTGATTAGCTTTCCATAAATAACAAAAAAATTCTTCATATGATATCACGTGTCAAAATTTTGAAAATGCTCTCGCGTTCTTTAAAACAAAATTTATCTGCTTTTTTTAAAATATTTCATACAACATAAGCATTCTTCACTATACTGCATTAATAGTTTGTCTATCATAACATAAAAATATACTATCGTTAGAAAATTTATATTCCTGGTAGTAAAATTTAGAATGAATAAAATATTTCATTGTCAATATTTGTGGTGTGGAGAGTTTAGTGTTGGCCACAACCCACTCGTTTATATATAATGTTGTATTCTCATTGTAATGTACACTTTTTAATTTTTATTGTTTATAGATATGTATTTTTTTTACTTGCTTACACTAATGTATTTACTAGTGTGCTTGACTGGTAGAAATTGCCTACGGGCCTTATGTCCACCGCATTATGTGAAAAAAATGCATAATAAAAGTATTTTAGGTATATTTATTACTATGCATCGTCATCGGGAATACACAAATTCCTATGGTTTCAAAGTTTTAACTGGTCGGTAAATTAGTTAAAAATCGATTCTTAAATTTCAATAGGACAGTCAAAAAATTCTAGACAGACCGACAAGTGAAGTTGATAAGAAAAGGGTACAAAAAATGGTGAATCACCCGTCGTTGATTCTTTCAGTGTGCCCAAATCACTTTTATGATTGTGAAATTATTATGTCAGACACGTCAAATCGTTACACAACTTGACGATTTAGTACATCGACATTTTATCACGTAATATCAGTTGTAAATCATTTTTGTTTCGCCGTTAACTTTTATACGATCGGACGTAAAATCATTTTATTTATTCTTGCTGTTTATGCCAACACCCATAATAAACAAGATTATGGCAACATTACGACATCTAAGTACCGGGGTCGGGAGTGGACGGTCAACGTATGTTTTCTTTCTTTAACATTAAAATTGGAAAAAAATTAACCCAAATATGCTGGCTGTTGGTCTCACGCTTGTGAGCTTCAACACACACGAAGAATTTTTCTCTCAGGTCAATGATTCGCTCTTATTGCTTTATCCAAAGCATATGGAATGAGTCCTACCGAATAATTGCCTATATCGACGGGCATGACACCCCTAGATCTGGAAATGCAACGTAGAGGTGCTATTTTCAATCGTATGTGGGGCCGTCCGTATTGGAAATGTTCTTCTTTACCCTCCTGAGGGCCAAGTGTCACGCAGTGTTCTAGAAAGAAGTGTTTTCGAAAATTTGCTAAATATCTGGTAGTCCCGTTGGACGGCTTGCTCAGTGGGAAGAATGTCTTTTTTATTTTTTCCTGACGCGAGGAATCGACTTAATCTTCTTGGGTTGTCCCCGACTTTTGTACTTCTCAATTTTTCACAGAACACGGAAATTTTAAGAGTTATCTTCACCGATTTAATATTGCCTCCTCTGCCTGATGTCAGTTCTGTCAGTGCCCAGACCAAACTTCGGAACATATCCTGTAGGATTGTTGCCACCCAATAGTGTCCTCTTATAGATCGGAGCTCCTCGCTGCTGTCCGTGGGCCTCTTCAAGGTTTCATTGGTCACGCGGATTTTGTGTTTTGTCAAAGTTTTAAAAGTTTTGTCATAGTTTTGGTGCTTTACTATTGTTAGATTCCCAGTAGGTTAATTTTTTACAGAGATATTTTTAGATGGGTCGATGGCAGAGTGGTTAGCGCGCTGGGCTAGTAATCCAGTGATCGTGAGTTTGAATCCTGCCTCGACCGATTTCGTTCACCTATAGCACAAGCATTTATTTGCTTATTTTAGGGAAGGTAAGAAGATTAATATGTACTTTTTTAACAAGGACATATTCACTTTTTACTTAAAAAAAAAATATTGGTTATACCCCTGATATTTCTCATATAAAAGATCTGAAGTCCACGATTGTGAATCCTCCATTCACTTTCGTCGATTGTTCTTTTGCACTATGGTGCCGAGATTACTAATCTAGAGGGCTCCATGAGCTACTTTTCGTGCTATGCATTTTTTTCTTGATGATCACTTAGCGTTCTGTGAAGGGGCCGATTAGTCCCCATATGCAGAGCGGCTGGTGGTGGAAATAGCGAAAAAACCCAAATAAATTTAGATGGGTCGATGGCATAGCGGTTAGCGCATTGGGTTTGTAATCCAGTGGTCGCGATTTCGAATCCTACCTTGATCGATTTCGTTCATCTATAGCACAAGCATTTATGCTTATTTTAGGGAACGTAGAAAGATGTTTATGTAATTGTTTAGTTAGGATATATTCATTTTTAACAAAAGAAAAATGCTGGCCGAATTTTAGTATCGGCCATCGTTGTTCAGATAGTTGGATATTTGATTTCTGAGGCAATGGTCCCAGATTCGATGCTAGGTGGAGACACAGTTTTAAGTGTGTTTGTAGTCTGGATTTGTAGGAATATTTACATCATAATTGCCAAGAATATGAATTATAATAAAAAAGTACAAAATTTATATGGTATATACAATGTAAATATTTGCTAATAGTAGGATAAGTGGTTTGGAAAATATATGTGTGTAAAACTTCTTCATTTAGTAGACCTGTTGGTCTGTATTTCAAAAACTTTTCCTCCTGAGATGACGAAGTCCAACTGTCCTTCCATTTATTGGTTGGTCTTCCGGGTAGACGGCGACCAGAAAGGATTTCAAATCTATCACTGTCCATTCTTGCTACGTGGTTCCTCCAATGTCTTCTACTGGATGTACTCCAACGAACGATGTCTTCTATTCCATATGTTTTTCTTATTTCAACATTGCGAACATATATCATTTCGGAGAGTTTTTTCGGTGGTTTACCTTACAACCCTTATTTCCGTTGTACTTAGGAAAACGGAGATTAAGGTTATTTTATCTTATTTATTTTTTTTAAGAGAAAATTCATAGTTTTAATTGTATCAAATTTTTACGAATGTGCCGATAATACTTATAAATTTTCTATGTATAACGTGTCTCCTAGAATTATTTAAATCGATCAGAAATACATAATTATTTTCATTGAGCACGTGTCGACTAATGAACAATTGGAATGGCATCAGTGCCTTTCTTAGCCCAATGAACATCTCCCTATACCATTTCATTTCTGTTCAGTGAGGGAAGACAGGATACTGGAGGGACAAACCCAGATACCAAGTCACTGGAAAATAGTTCAGATAACATTACATCATATGACAAATTCAAGTTTGAATATCTTCCGATTGTCTCTGTAGTTTCCAGTTTCGCTTTGAACGTGGCGTCGCACATTCTCATCAGGAGGATCTTGTAGAAATACACAAACGTATTCACCATCACCATCCCATCTCCCATCCCATCCCCCCCCCCCCCCTTCAGTCTATAAATAAACACGTCTTGAAATTCCTGCTGCTTTGTGATATTCCGGAACACTCCGAATTAAACCCCTTGAAGATCTTAAACCTAACAACGATCATTAATACAAGGTAGGTACTTAGAACCAAATTTATAAACAATTCTCAAATGGTGACTTTGAGAATTCTCACCAAAGCACTTCTCAAGCAAATCTGAAAACTATAAACAATATCATATTAATAAAAAATACTCCGAAATTACTTAATACATATGTGGCAACATATGTGGCGCAGTTCATGTCCTCGCACACCTGGGCCAAATACTCCCGTCGGGGGCGCTCACTGTGGTTTGTCCCCTCAGTCATTTCCTCAATTAGGTCATGTAGGAATCCTCGTGGCGCAAGATGTGACCAATCCAGCGAGCACGTCTCTCGGAGACGGTTTTGAGTAGGTGCCTCCCTTCTACAACTCTGTTGAGAACCTCGGCATTCGTGATGTGGTCCCTCCAGGAAATTCCCAGTATTCTTCTGTAACACCACATCTCGAAAGCCTCTAGTCTGTTTCTGTCTCTTTCGGTAAGAAATAGACTAGAATAAAAATAGATACTAAATAGAATTCACCATATTAATTTGGTGAAGCATATTGTTAAATTACAAAAATATAATTAAGAACCTTATTAAAATATTGGATGACGAATCAACAATATTAATAACTTTGAAATTTCAATGCCTTACTAGGTAAACAAACTGTGTGGGATGAAATATTTTGAAATAAGTAAAAAGTTAATGTTAAGACGTCGCGAAGAAAATCTAAAATATAAAGAGATGTACAAATTTAAGACAAACATAAATATATATTACAAATCATAGTACAATAAATGTAAGAACATTTGAAATATAATAAAAAAAGGTAATAAAAAAACCTTTGCATAAAAAAAACCGGGACCTAAAAAGAAGAAGAAGTAGTCGTATATCCAACCAACTGACACACGAAGGCTGGATAAAGGTACCTACTCTATGCCTCATATCACTGCGTCATTGCCGATATATTATATCTAGGTGTTATTATTGACAGAAATCTGCGTTGGTATGCACATGTGGAAAATTTTTGTATTCGTGTTAGAAAACTAGTACCTACATGTATTAGAGGTATATTTTGCATTGTGTCAGTCTATCTTGTCATATGCAATAATTGTGTGGGGTGGATGTTCCAATACGATTATGGATCCTTTACAAAAAAAGTAAAATACCTTCCCTTCCTTCCTTCCCTTTGTGTTTTTTCATTTATCTTGTTGTTTTGTAGCTTTCCTTTTTTGTTGATGTACATGTATAATTCTGTCACTCTGTAATCTGGTTGGTTGGAAAAAAATTGCCTAATGGCGATAAGCCCGCCAGTGTGCATTATGTTTGTTTATATTATGTGCAAAAATGTATATAAATAATAAAGAAATAAAAGTAATAAACAAATGGCCTTGGAGCTATCCATCTATTACAAAGTACTTGATATAAAACAAATAATATACATAAGATCATTGCCAATGCACTTCTTTTTCAATGATCGATTTAAATCTAGGTCACAACAAATCCGTAATACACGCCAATCAGTAAATATTAATTTTAGTGTACCTTTTAGTAGAACAACAATGGCACAGCATCAATTTGCTTTTAGAGCATCGACTTCATTTTATTTTATTATATATATTTGGGAAGCAAACAGTTCATTTACAGTTTTGATTATACAATTTACATGACATATTCAGAGCCAATAAAAGCATTCCATCAATAATAAATTCACAACAATAACAACAGTCAGTTCATACAAAGAAATCAACAAAGAGAAAAAAATAATAATTAAGAAAATTAAAATTAAGTATGGGACTGATAAGAGATAAGGAGGGATGGGAGGGGGGGGGGGGAATTAAGAGCGCATCACCTTCAGTATTTCTTCACGAAACCTTTCATATTTTACACTGAAGATGTCCACTGAAGATGATAATTTAATCGGCTTCAGGTGGATCTCAAAGTTATAAAAAATAGAAATAGCTTTAAGACAGATTACTTTGCAACTAATGAATAAGAATATTAAAGACACTCTTTTCTTACTAACATTTGTAAGTAGAAGAACAATGGCACAGCATCAATTTGCTTTTAGAGCACCGACTGCATTTAATCGGTTTAAGATAGAAATAGGTTTAAGATAGATATTACTTCACAACTAATGAATAAGAATATTATAGATACTCTTTTCTAACATAAATTGTATAGTTAGTTCTATTTTTTGTTATATGGCATGATTACATTAAAAGATAGCTTGCATCTAAGAAAAATTTAGTTACATCAGCCTCAAAATTGATATGCAAGAAAAAACATGATAATTATGATTAAAACTTACCTTGATTCATATCAATTCATTATCATCCAGTATGACAAAGTTTGATGGTGTTGTATCAAAGAAGAAATGTTTCGATGGTACGTTGTATGTGACAGAGGGAACTATTAGAGAATGCTTTTAAGGTTCACATCAAATGGGATATCCCCGGTGACTATACACATGAGTCGGGCAAACATTGTAAATGAAAGTGCAGGGCTACGAGTCATTTTATATTTTACGAAGAGTTTGGATATTTTTCAAAAATGACAGTCCTCTCTAAAATAATCCAACTGTCGATTCGTTCATGAGAATTCAATTCTCTGAATGAATCGACATTATTAAGCCAAGATGCGTGTACAAAGGATCATTTTGTATGGCGTAGTTGACTTTTCGCATACTAATAACACCAACTAGAGGCCTCGCAGCATATATGTTCCAATACATGGATTTACTCAGAATTTGGAGTAGAACATTTAATGTGAGTTTTGTGTGTGTGTTTGTGTGTGTATGTGTGTGTGTGTGTGTGTGTGTGTGTGTGTGTGTGTGTGTGTATGTGTGTGTGTGTGTGTGTATGTGTGTGTGTGTGTGTGTGTGTGTGTGTGTGTGTGTGTGTGAGTGTGTGTGTGTGTGTGTGTGTGTGTGTGTCCCTTATAACTTTTGATCCGCTCAATTTACAGAGCCCAAATTTTCAGAATATATAAATAGTTATAGGCCTACAAAACTTTTATACTCAGAATTGTGAATATTTGTTTCAGTCAGGGGTTATCAACTTTTGAAATTCTGGTTTATTTTTCCATATATCTCAAAACCATAAAAGCTAGAACGTTGAAAATTGGTATGAACCAAAGACCTTATAATTATGTATATAAACATAGACAAATACAAAATCTCAAATTCGTTTTTTCAACAAAAATTCCAGTGTTTATCAAACATTTTTTATTAAGAAAAATATTTTTTTTATGATAAATTTATGAGTTTAACTGCCTATATTTCAAAATTTTTAAAAAATACCGAAAAAAGCCGAAACATCCCAACTACATAATTTAATTTTCTATAACAAATATTAACATTGTATTAGCACATCTCAATTTTTTTTAACAATTTTTATAAAAATTGAATTTATTGACGACATTGCAATCATACAATTTGTATGGCAGTCGCCTACACACAATATTTATTTATTTTTTTTTTTTATTTATTTATTATAATTTACAAAATCATTTTTACATATTATATATATATCCACCTCACTAGGCTTAGCCTGTACCGAGGTGGAATATATAAGAAGACTTAATAGTTTGATACTAATCTCCAAACATACATACATACCATCATGCTGTTTTCATATTCTGGATAGGATCAAAGGACTGACCTCCATGCTATCCTATCTTGACATACATACCTATGTAGGTACATGTGTTGTATAGAAAACCAAATATCTTAAAATCTTAAATAATTTGTATTTATGGGTTTATAGTTTGGTACTTATTCTTCAACTATACATACTATCGCTATCGACAGTTGGATTTTATGTGTTACATGCAACTAGTTTTAATTATAATATCTTTCTTTATCTTGCATTCTCACCTTACGTTCTCAATAATATGTAGGTACGTCTCAATAAACCAATTTATAATTCATTACATTAAAAAAAAAAAAAAAACACATTAACTTTAAAAACAGTTTTATTAAACTATACATACTGTCGCTATCGACAGTTGGATCTCATGTGTTACATGCAACTAGTTATTCAAAATACTGTCCGGAAGACCACCCAAGAGATGGAATTCGTCATCCTATGAGGCATAGTTTCTGAAGAACAGACCAACTAGGTATACTAAATGTAGAAGAAGAATACTGTCAAGGTGGTTTTACCAAGCATTATATAAGTCACACCTCGAAGATGCCAAACAAAAACGAAATTTTTTTTATTCATTTTTTTCCAACGAATGAATTTATTTATTTTTATTTATTTATTCAACATCTTTTTTTTTTGTTTAACAACATTAAAAATAAATTTATACAACAAATTATAATATTTACGATACTAAAATTCTTGCATGTACCTACTTAATTATGGCTTAGTAAATACTAAACTCTCCAATACGTAAGTCAGTTTACGCTTTTTTCTCCTTACAATGTTTTCAATCCCAAAATGCATTTCTACGAAACCAATATTTTTGTTTTACACAATGCTAAAAATAATAATTTAATTTTTTTTTCTAGAACAGTTATTAAAAATCTTTTTTCCAGAACAATAATTAAAAACTCTCTTTTCTACAACAATAATTAAAAAAAACTCTTTTTTCAAGAACGTCGCAGTATTTTGTTTTTTTTTTTACAGATTAAAATAAAATTGGATGTAAAACTTTAAAAATTACTTGATATGATGTCCTGTTATTATGTACCGTAGTCTATCATTTAGGTACTGATTTTTCCATTGTTTTTAATATCATACTATGTTATTTTATTCTACTGTACTGTTGGATATCCAAAATAAACAAAAATAAAAAATAAAAAAAAATAAGCGAATGTTTATTGAAAACACTTTCTTCTCCTTCCAATATTTTCAATCCCAAAATGCATTTCTATGAAAACAATTTTTTGTTTTACACATCATACTGCAAAAAATAATTTAAAAAGTCTTTTTTCTAGAACAATAATTTAAAAACTCTTTTTTCTAGAACAATAATTTAAAAATTCTTTTTTCTAGAACAATAATTTAAAAACTCTTTTTTCTAGAACAATAATTTAAAAACTCTTTTTTCTAGAACAATAATTTAAAAACTCTTTTTTCTAGAACAATAATTTAAAAACTCTTTTTTCTAGAACAATAATTTAAAAACTCTTTTTTCTGGAACAATAATTTAAAAACTCTTTTTTCTAGAACAATAATTTAAGAACTCTTTTTTCTAGAACAATAATTAAAAACTCTTTTTCTAGAATGAATTTTCGTCATGGAATTGGGGGTTTTGCACATATAGAAATCATGCCATAATACTCAAAATTACGCTCTGCGCAGCCCATGTAACTTATTTGACATAAACAAAATAAGAATTATGTGAAAGCATACATATCAACCATTCTGGTGGATCGAGTACATAGTATTATGATAATATGGTGTGCCTTCCTTTTGAACAGCGGGATCTGTCATTCAGTTCAAAATTACATTAGTCCAATTCTGTAACTTAATTTACACAATAATTTGAACTCAAATTGTTTATGGCGCAGACTACGCATGCGTATCGCGCGCTGTTCGGCCATGTTTTATATTTAATATCGCCGTGATGTCGCCTAACCTAACATTTCAATTGATCAGCACTAATATTCTTTGTTTTTATTTTAAACATAACACAACACGTAGGTATAGATTTTCTATTTTAATTTATTTCCGTACACATCTGATGTTTATAAAATATCCCGGACTGCTGTGAAAATAACAAGTAGGTACGCTTTCAATTAGGTGTGAACTAAAATTAGGAACGTTTTGACAGTTGTACAGACTAAAATGTGGTTATAGAATAGGGAATTGAACTAATTCGTGACTTATTTTGTGTAAGAACATTCCTATATAAGAATATAAACTTGTACCAACTGGAATAAGTAAATACGCACTTATTTTAGCCGGAACGTTCTTAAAAAAATATTGAATCGGACGTTTTGTCACTGTCTAAATTATTGTAAACTGCTAGCCATGGAAGCGGGTTTCTTTGTTCGGCAGCAGTAATCTGCTTGTTGCTGTCATTGTAAAGTGTGGTGTGATAAAAAAATAGTGGAGAATAAAAAAAAAATCCAATGGTCAGCCCTGTCCATTATTGCTATATGGTAGCTTTATGGTGAGGCAAATGGTGAATGGTCGTTTTACTTAAATCCCGAGGTCCATTAGCAGTGACATCTGCACGGCAGAAAGGCAATTTTTAACCCTTGTTGAGATAATATTAACAAATATTATGAGAGAGAGAGGCCATACCAGGAGCGCAGATTAACCACTCCAGCAGTCCACAGTCCAGATTACCTATGTACCCAAAACCTATGGTGCTAGTATAATATCCCGGACACCCAAATGAATATGCGTCATTAATAAAACACAAGCATTTGACACTTATTTAATTAGGATGGTAATTTGCATATTGTAGAAAAATTTTATGTGAAAAATTTAAGCGTCGTTTTTACGTAAAGTAAACAAACCCTTAGCTTGAGCGGGGTGATTTTAAATTATAAAGGGGTTTCAAATTAATGTTATAATGTCGGCCTTCATGGTTCAGTTGGTTAGGTATTTGAATGCTGATCCAAGGGTCCCGGGTTCGATTGCCGGTGGAGACACAGTTTTTAATTGTGTTTTTAGTCTGAATCTGTGAGACAAATAATTTCGTACATACATACATACATACATACCATCACGCCATATCCCTTACGGGCTAAGCAGAGAGAACCGAGCGCCATACTCCTCTATTTTTGCACACATTCCTAGATTCCTTCACATCCATGCATCGTCTCATACATGCTTGTCGATTATTCAAGCTTCTTATATTTCCTTCTTTCAAAATATCATTCACATGGTCATGCCATCCCTTTCTGGGGCGGCTCCTGCTTTTCACTCCATATCTTACACCCATGTATATTTTTCGGTCAGTCGTTCATTATTCATTCTTTTTAATATATTTTTTTTAAATAAATATGTCCTTGTTAAACAAGTACATATACATCTTCCTACGTTCCCTAAAATAAACAAATAAATGCTTGTGCTATAGGTGAACGAAATCGGTCGAGGCAGGATTCGAACTCGCGACCACTGGATTACTAACCCAGCGCGTTAACCGCTCTGCCACCGACCCATCTAACCCATATCTGGACCCATATGTCCAATAATTCCTAAATGTGGCAACTTGTTATTGGGTGCGTGTTAAATAATTATTTGACATAGTATATTTTAGTTGCCCGAGAAGCTACATAAAATAAAAAAATAAATAAAAATAATATTTTTATTAGATTTAACTTTTTGATCGTCAGTTCTTGATGGAATTCCATTTAAATTAATTTATATTTTTAATAAATAAAAATAAAAACACTTGTTTAAAATTAATTCCACTATTTATTTAAGGACTACAATCTACGACCGGTTTCGTGCTAAGCACATTTTCAAGTAGTGAATATTTTTATTACATACTAGCTTTTATGTCCCGCCGTTGGCCAAGAATGTAAATTAGTGAAGGAATAAGCAATCGTTTATATAATATTGTCACAAAAAATATTTGCTAATTTGTAGTATGAAAAGTAGTTTGAAATTTAATTGAGTTTAAGCGATGTAAAATGTTCAAGTGATGGCCACAACCCATTTTTTTTATATATAAGTAGGTACATACAATTTCTGCACGCATGGACTATGGTAAATGGTTTTAAATATGACTGATTATAAAGAGACAACGTTGTAAAGAGTTTGGATTTGGCCACAACCCCTATTTTTATATATTGTCATCGAACGCAAATGTGTTTTAAATATTTAGTAATTTTGGATGATGGAAAATGGCTTAAAAATTAAATAAACAAAAGTACTGAAAAGATTCTAGTGTTGATCACATCCCATTCGTTTTTATATTTTTCGTCAAGTATGCATACCTATAGATTATTATATTTTTGGACAATAAAACTGATCTACATTACAGAAGAAGACTTAAATAGTTTTTAATTTGAATATAAACGTTGTGAAGAGTCCAGTAATGGCCACAACCCCGATTTTTTATTATATTGTCATCAAAATCAAATATGTAGTTATTGAAAATTAAGCAATATATGATGATATAATAAATGGTGTAAATTTCGATAGAAAAAAAGTATTGAGAAGATTCTAGTGATGGTCACATCCCATTCGTTTTATGTATTTTCGTCAAGTGTGCATGTTGTTTATAATATTTCTATACAATAGACTATAAGACTTAAAACTAACCCAAAAGACTAAATGAAAAAAAAGAATAAGTATAAGACTATAACAAATAGTTTGTAGTAAAAACTGACCCAATGGTCTACATAAAAGATGCAATAGAAGAATTACACAATAGTAAATGTATTATATAAAAAAACTGACCAAATGGTCTTCATAAAAGAAGAAGAAGATGAATTGAAATATAGGAAATATTTATATAAAATTCACCCAACGTCTACATTCAATAAGAAAACGAAGAATTAGACTAAAGGAAATAGTTTGTATAAAAACTAACCAAAAGATCTACAAAAAATAAGAAAAAGAAGAATTAGACTATAGAAAGTAGTTAATATAAAAACTGACCCAAAGGTCTACATATTAGAAGAATAATTATACGTCAGGAAATAGATTGTATAAAAACTAACGCAAAGGTCAACATAAGGTCGGCCTTCGTGGCTCAGTTGGTTGGGTATCTGACTATTGATACAAAGGTCCCGGGTTCGATTCCCGGTGGAGACACAGTTTTTAATTGTGTTTTCAGTCTGGATCTGTGAGACGATTAATATCGTAAGTCTCCAGAATGTGGCAACTTGTTATTGGGTGCGTGTTAAATTAATATTTGACATAGTACCTGTTAGTTGCCCGAAAAATAATATATAATATATATAATAATATAATAAAATAAGACGAAGAAGAATTAGACTAAAGGAAAAGTTTGCATGAAAACTCTCCCTTGGTCTACATAAAAGAGGAAAAATTAGACTATAGGAAGTTGGTTTATACAAAATTCAACAAAGGTCTACATAAAATTAGAAAAAGAAGAAATACGTTAAAAGAAATAGTTGGTATCAAAACTGGCCCAGAGGTCTACATAAAATAAGAAGAAAAAGAATTAGATAATAGGAATAAGTTTGTATAAAAACTAACCCAAAGGGCTACATAAAAGAAGAGGAAGAAGATGAATTAGACTATAGGAAATAGTTTGTATAAAAACTCACCCAAAGTCTACATAAATTAAGAAAAAGAAAAATTAGACTATAGGAAATAGTTTATTTATGAACTGTCCCAAATGACTTCACAAAAGAAGAGGAAGAAGAATTAAACTCCAAGAAATAGTTTGTATAAAAAATCACCCAAAGGTCTACTTAAATAAAAGAAGAATTTCACTATAGGAAATAGTTTGTAGATTGAATGACATGTGTATTGTAGTTAACCTAAGATATTTTAATAATTTTCCTATACGAAATTAGTATATTGTTGGTTTTTAAGTAGTATTAGGTATGTAGGTACCTACCTACAATGATGTTCTAAATTAATTCGAATTCAATTTATAACAAATTTTATTTGAATATCAGAATGTGTCCGTTACCATAGTAACCATAGAACATGTAAAAAATATCAAATGGTTTGTAGACATTTTTTGAATAATATGTAGGTACCTACATTGGTTTTCTTCGATGCCATAAAAATGAAAATTGTCCGAAATATCAAATATTATATACAAATTATGCAATTTTATTATGCCTATATCTTTACTAATAATTAATAGACTTTTACAATATACGTCTTAAAACTTGCTGTAATGTCTTGTGTTTCATTTTATTATTTCATAATTATATTTATTTCAAAGGTTTATTATTTTCAAGAACATATTCATTCGGTAGGAAAATGAAATATTGTATGAAAAGATATTAAAATGGCGGGGTTATATGTACAAAACGCTTACTTTAAAAATAAGTTAAACATTATAATTAGACAAAATATTCACCATGTTTTTCACTTAAAAGCTAAGTTATACTTGAAAATATATTTTTTTCGTGTAACAACGTACTTCTAACTTTTAAACTAACAGATATTTGCGTGCAAAATGTACACTTTTTTGACAGATACGACTTGGAAAATTTTGTATGAAAAAAATAATTATTGAAATATTTTTAAAATTCAGCATTTTTATCGCATTATTTTTAGCGTGACACTGCATCAGGTATACAGGTACACGTTCGCACATAAATTAGATTTTTAGATGCTCTTGGTTTTTCAGAAGGCGTGAGACAAACACACACACACACACATACACACACACACACACACACACACACAAACACTAACATTTTGATTGCTTTATTACTTTAGACTAGCTTTTATGTCCCGCCGTTGGCCAAGAATGTAAAATTGTGAAAGAAAAAGCAATCATTTTTATGATATTGTCACCCAATTATTTTGCAATATCAGACTATGAAAAGTGGTTTGAAATTTGATTGAGTTTAAGTATTGTAAAATGTTCAAGTGATGGCCACAACCCATTCTTTTTTATATATTGCTATAAAGTGTGAATGAAGTATAATATTTATACAATTTCTGCTCGCATGGACTATGCGTAATGGTTTTAAATATGACTGTTTATCAACGTTCTAAAGAGATTGGTTTGGCCACAACCCCCATTTTTAAATATTATCATCGAAAACAAATTGTAATGTGTACCTATTGAAAATTTAGTAATTTTGGATGTTGGGATGTGGTTAAAATTTGATTAAACAAACGTAGGTACTGAAAAGATCTAGTATTGGTCACATCCCATTCGTTTTTATATTTTTTCATCAAGTGTGCATTATATTTTTGCTCAATTTGACTGAAAGTCTTCATTAACGAAGAAGAAGAAGACTTGAACTATAGTAAATAGTTTTTAATTTGAATATAAATGTTGTGAAGAGTTCAGTAATGGCCACAACCCCCATTCTTTAAATATTAGGTGTTGAAAATTATTCAAAATGGGATGATATAAATGGTTTAAATTTAATTAAACAAAAGTATTGAAAAGATTCTAGTGCAGGTTATATCGTCACATCCCATATCCCATTCATTTCATATGTATTTTCATCAAGTGTGCATATCGTTAATAATATTTCTGCACAATAGACTATTAGACTTGTGCCAGACCACATCTCGAAATTTCTTTCGAGCGCGCGCCTAGCGACGGCAAGTACATTTGTTTATCGCTAGGCCGAGTTCATCGCCCGCAACGTCAAATAAGTGACAATACTCCTCAACTGGGTATGACACTTCAAATAAATAAGTCTAGAAAGTTCGAAGACATTGAACTTGCTACCCCCAGCGCAGCACTATTTAAGGGAGTCTACACTTGTACACGTCGTCACTTCATTTCCGTATTTCCGTCACTTCGATTCGTCACATCACGCCGCCGTTCTCGACCAAGCCGTCTCGCCGACACTTCGTCACTCGACCACCGGTCATCTCTCGACCCTGCGAGCACGATGGTACTTCACCATGCAAAGATTCGGACACTTCGAACACACCCGCTAACTCGCTCGTTATACCTACTCATCGTGAGAAAAGTTCCTTTGTAAGTTATTTCATCAATTGTAAATTTACCCTTAAGCAAACTATTAATTGTGATCAATATACTCATTGTTACTTTTGACCATTCTTTCTTCTTCTCTCTCAACCACTGTCCTTGTGTTCTTATTTCAAATCATATCCACTTGGGATATAGTAAACTCTCTTTACTGGTAACCCCTCTGGTTACCACATATATTTAATAGTAACCACTTTGGTTATTAATTACTGTTGATTGGTAACCCCTCTGGTTACCAATTAGCTTTATTAATAACCAAAGTGGTTATGTACTATTTTAGTTATTATTTGTCATAAATGTTGCATTCAAATAACACATGCATAGTACACATTCATTTTATTTTGAGATTGTAAACAAAGGTATATATTGGTACCCACTTTATAATTTCACTTAAACAAACACTGTAAAAATTTTATGTACGGCACTGCTTGAAGTAAAAAAAAAATACTACGACAATCGCGAAATAAACAAAACCGCACTTCCGAA
Organism: Molanna angustata; assembly: GCA_963576475.1. Lineage (NCBI taxonomy): Eukaryota > Metazoa > Arthropoda > Insecta > Trichoptera > Molannidae > Molanna > Molanna angustata. Next base: position 5,245,116 of record OY754981.1, read on the forward strand.
TTTATTTATATTCTTTTCACATTAATCACGGAACTAAATTTTATTTTTCACATACTTCGCGCCATAAAATTCACGCACAACAATAATACTGAAGTGACAAAACTTAATAATTTTATAATTTGCATACAGATTTACGCGTGGTACAGAACATTTAATTGAACTTGATATATTAATTCATTGTTCAAACAAATATCGATCGAAAGTTTTCGGTTTTAAACGATAAAACTTCAATTTTGATATTTTTATAAAGCAAACAACGCGAATACGACTCGTGACTAATCTTTCAAAATTCCAACTAGCGGTAGAAAAATTAAGTTTTAATAAAACACCATCTATCGAATGACAATCTAAGTTTTTGCTAACAAGATATTTACGTACGTTATTTAAATTCATTGCAATCAGAAATATGTTTTTATATCAAAGGAGCTCGCAAATAATTAATTAAATTATCACTATTTAATATATCAAATAGGTACTAATTTCGTGAAATACTTAACTTACCTATTTCATACTTTGTAATTTTGCTTTAAATACCTTTTATATTTTGAAACTTGCAAAGCATTTTTGTACTTAGACACATTTCAATATTTACCTATTACAAATAGAATATTTTAAACATTTTTGGACTTTGCTGAAATTCATATTATTTTTTTTTTGTTGCATTGTATACCTAATTAGATACTTAAATTTATTTTCACTTCTAAAATATATTGTAATCAACTTAATTATTATTAACAAATACTTAGATATCATTGTACATATTATATTTTTGCAACATGCAACCAACATTATTTTATATATTTGCTTGCTACAATTGTAACTGTTTATATTTTGAGAATTTAAAATTTACAACTGTCAACTGCGTTTACCATGTACAACTATAGAAGCAAGATGAACAACATTCATCATCATCATCATCATCAAACAATGATGGTCCATAGTAAAGTCTACAGCATCGAACCAAGATGGACAGCGACATTATCAACATCGATAAATCAAGATGGCAAACATTGTCAACGGCACCAAATCAAGAGGAACAACATTGGCAACGGCACCAAATCAAGATGGACAACATCAGCAACAAATGGTTTTCATCAGCAACCAAGAGCAACACCGACACGCTACAACTCGCTATACTGGCACGTATTCCCAAAGACATCAGACTCACTTGATGCGCGGCAAAGAATGCACAAGCACTCGCTATACTGGCACGTATTCCCAAAGACATCAGACTCACTTGATGCGCAGCAAAGAATGCACACACAGGCCCCACTGGAGAACTACTCCAAAGCTGTCTAACGCAACAGACACGCCGAAACTTCAACGCTGGAGAACTACTCCAGAGCTGTCGGACACCCAAATATGAACGCACGCACACATCTCGAGCACACAAAAACTCACCTCGTCTCATCGCTACGCACGTCTTTGAACGAGGAATGATTTTGTTGGGACGCTGTCCCATCCTTCGTGTTATGCTTATGACTCGCACTCTGTCTCGCATACCCAAGGAGCTGCTCAACCACGACAACACGACGTCTACACGACACGGTCAGCACGACGCTGTCAACACGTCACTGTCAACACACGCTGTCAACACACGCTGTCAACATGACGACAGTCAACGAAAACTTCGAAAACGCCAACGCAAGCCAACTGCACAGTTCTGCAAATTCGACAAGAATGTTTAGATGCCAATTACACTGCACAGTTTATCGGACTCCACGGACTACACTGACTCCACGGACTCCACAGCTTTGTGTACTAACAAGCCTCACCGACACACTGCAATTGTCAACGGGCTGAACGGGAACACTGTTTCCAAAACAATCACATCTTGATCCGTCGCAATCATCATCAACAACTAGGCAACAGTCCAACTAACACAGGTCTAACCATCTCTCCAAAATTGTAATGACCACAATAATCTTCAGCAACGACTGCCTCAGCTCAGCCACACCATGACGTTCTACCAAGGTATCGTGCCATCTTCGATACCACTTGGAGGGGAGGAATGTGGCAGACCACATCTCGAAATTTCTTTCGAGCGCGCGCCTAGCGACGGCAAGTACATTTGTTTATCGCTAGGCCGAGTTCATCGCCCGCAACGTCAAATAAGTGACAATACTCCTCAACTGGGTATGACACTTCAAATAAATAAGTCTAGAAAGTTCGAAGACATTGAACTTGCTACCCCCAGCGCAGCACTATTTAAGGGAGTCTACACTTGTACACGTCGTCACTTCATTTCCGTATTTCCGTCACTTCGATTCGTCACATCACGCCGCCGTTCTCGACCAAGCCGTCTCGCCGACACTTCGTCACTCGACCACCGGTCATCTCTCGACCCTGCGAGCACGATGGTACTTCACCATGCAAAGATTCGGACACTTCGAACACACCCGCTAACTCGCTCGTTATACCTACTCATCGTGAGAAAAGTTCCTTTGTAAGTTATTTCATCAATTGTAAATTTACCCTTAAGCAAACTATTAATTGTGATCAATATACTCATTGTTACTTTTGACCATTCTTTCTTCTTCTCTCTCAACCACTGTCCTTGTGTTCTTATTTCAAATCATATCCACTTGGGATATAGTAAACTCTCTTTACTGGTAACCCCTCTGGTTACCACATATATTTAATAGTAACCACTTTGGTTATTAATTACTGTTGATTGGTAACCCCTCTGGTTACCAATTAGCTTTAGACTTAAAACTAACCCAAAAGACTAAATAAAAAAGAGAAAAATAAGTATAAGACTATAAGAAATAGTTTGTATAAAAAACTATTCCAATGGTCTACATAAAATAAGTAAAAATACATATACCTTATAGAAGAATTAGACTATTGGAAATAGATTGTATAAAAGCTCACCCAAAGGTCTACAAAAAAGAAGAAGAAGAATATTTAGACTATTGGAAATAGTTTGTATAAATACTGACCAAAAGGTCTACATAAAAGAAACTGAATAAGACTATTGGAAATAGTTTGTATTAAAACTCTCCCAAAAGTCTACGTACTTAAATGAAGAAGAATAATAATTAGACTAAAGGAAATAATTTTTATAAAAAAATGACCCAAATGTATACATAAAAGAAGAAGAAGATGAATTAGACAATAGGAAATAGTTTGTATAAAAACTGCCCTAAAGGTCTACATAAAATTAAGAAGAAAAAGAATTAGACTCCAGGACCCGCCGCTTCAGGCCCTTCAGTACCTCCCGTCCCTTTAATCCCTCATTACGTCCCTTCCCATCAGGCCCTTCAGTACCTTCCGTCCCTTCAGGCAGTTTTATACCTCCCGTCCCTTCAGGCCCTTTAGTGCCTCCCTTCCCTTCATTACATCCCGTCCCATCAGTCGGTTAAGAAAAGTTTAAATCCAGAAACCATCCTGGAAGAACCGCGAAGAGATGAAAGAACCTTCTTTTCCCAGGATGCTCTACTTAATAGGTAAAATGACTAAATACACGAAGAAGAAGAAAAAAGTTTAAACCCAGATACCTGCGAAGAGATGGAAGGACAGTTGGACCTTCTTCTCCCAGGATTCTCCAACTTCATAGGTAAAATGACCAAAAATACACGATGAAGAAGAAGAAGAAGAAATAAGTTTAAATCCAGATACCTGCGAAGAGATGGAAGGAAAATTGGACATTCTTCTCCCAGGTTAGTCCACCTTCAAAGGTAAAATGACCAAATAGACGATGAAGAAGAAGAAGAAAAAAGTTTAAATCCAGAAACCTGCGAAGAGATGGAAGGAAAATTGGACCTTTATCTCCCAGGATAGTTCATCTTCATAGGTAAGATGACCAAGTACACGTTGAAGAAAAAGAAGAAAAAAGTTTATATGCAGAACCCGTCCTGGAAGACCTGTGAAGAGATGGAGGGACAGTCGGACCTTCTTTTCCCAGGATACTCCCCCTTCATAGGTAAAACGACCAAATACACGAAGAAGAAGAAGAATAAGAAAAAAGTATAAATCCAAAAACCATCCTGGGCATACGCTCGACAATTCACCAAAGTTTCATTATAATCGGACAAACGGTTGATAAATAAATAAATAAAATAATTTTCCTATAGGAAATCAGTATAGGTATATTATTGTTGATTTGTAAGTAAATAGTATTAGGTAGGTACCTACCTACAACAACCTTCTAAATAAATTCGATTCCTAACAAATTTTATTTGAATATCACATTCTTTCTGTAGCCATGGAAACGATTCGAACACGTAAGTAATATCGAATGGTTCGGATACATTTTTTGAATATGTAGGTACCTACATTGGTTTGTTCGATGCCATAAAAATGAAAATTGTCAGAAAAATCAAATATTATTTACAAATTATGCAATTTTATTATGCCTATACCTTTACTAATAAATAACACATTTTTACAATAAATGTCTTAAAACTTGCCGTAATGTCTTGTGTTTCATTTTATTATTTCATAATTACATTTATTTCACAGGTTTATTATTTTCAAGAACATATTCATTCGGTGGGAAAATGAAATATTGTATGAAAAGATATTAAAATGGCGGCGTTTATGTACAAAAGGCTTACTTTAAAAATAAGTTAAACATTATAATTATACCAAATATTCACCATGTTTTTCACTTAAACGCTAAGTTATACTTCAAAATATATTTTTTTTGTGTAAATACCTACTTCTAACTTTTAAACTAACAGATATTTGCGTGCAAAATGTACACTTTTTTGACAGATATGACTTGGAAAATTTTGTATGAAAAAAATAATTATTTAAATATTTTTAAAATTCAGCATTTTTATCGCATTCTTTTTAGCGTGACACTGCATCAGGTATACTGGTACATGTTCGCACTTAAATTAGATTTTTAGATGCTCTTGGTTTTTCAGAAGGCGTGAGACAAACACACACACACACACATACACACACACATACACTAACATTTTGATTGCTTTATTACTTTAGATTTTAATGAATTGTTTTCATTTATACTGATGCGTATGTGAATAAATTGTAAATTGTGAGAATGGATGGGAGTTAAAAAAAACATAGATTTTGGTGTGTGTGAGCGGATTACTGTATAGCTTCGATCCACAGTTCGAATCAAAAATTGTTAAAGTGAAAATAAAAAATAAAAACTCACGTGTAAGAAATGTACACCTGGTATTATGCAAACATTATATCATTCGAGATATACATTTAAATGCGAAACAGGAGTTTCAAATATCTATAATATAATATAATTATAACTAGGGGCTCCGCCCCTGGCCGCTTCGCGGCCCAACCCCGGTTTGGCGCTGCGCGCCATTTTTTTAGGCGCTTCGCGCCTTTATTTATGCGCTACGCGCATTTCATTGGGCGCTACGCGCCATTTGTTTTATGCCAAGCATCGTTTTTTTAACGCTTCTCACCAACCTATGACCGCTGCACATCGAACCAATTCAGGTATTCATCGCACTAACAAAGTATTGAATGTTTTCAATAGTGATTTGTAATTAAGATATTCATTAATTTATTATATTATTAGTTCAATGTTTAATAATGTTACCATAATAGAAATTAAACAATAAGTTATTAGTGTGAGTATATTTATCAATATAAATGAATCATATTTCTAAAAAAACATTTAAATTGTACTTAAGCACATAATATTATTATGTATAATGTTTCAATGTATATAGGCATGCTATAAGCATTCAACTCTCAAATGTTGTTGATGTTCCGTTATTTTTTTTTTTAAATGGGCAACTACAATAATATTGTTTTAAACAAATATAATAAGAATAGCAACATAAGTAATTGTTACTTAATCAGCCCACCTTTGATTTCATATTGCATGTACTCACTGCTGATAACAAAACAAATTTTTATTCCTGTATAGCGTGGCTCCTGGACATACATAATATCTCCACGGAACTGAGTTTTTCCAAATTATTATATGTGGTAAGGCATTGGTACAATGGGGAATTCTGAGCGGCATTAGTGTTTTTTTTTAGTCCAAAAAGAACGTTAAGGTGTGTCTTGTTTGTCTATTTGGTATGTTGAAGTTAATCATTTTCATAAGGTCTGTACAGTCAATTTTGAAGTTTTTTATGTCATAAAGGTACATTAAGTCTGAGGTCCTTCGTCTTGTCTGTAAAGTCTGCAATTCATGTTTGTAGTTATTACCAAATTTGTACTTCATGTTTTTCAAAAATATTTATTGTATTCATTCTATACTGTTAATATAAGTATTATATTGTGGATTCCAAATGACTAACGCTTGTTCCAATTGACTTCTAACAATTGTGTTATACAATAAGCTAAATGTTTTTATTTGTGTGAATGGTTTACATACTCTCATCAGGAATCCCAACATTTTATAAGCTTTCAGTATAATGGTGTTTGTCAAATAAAAGTTTACTGTCCAGTTGTATGCCTAAGTCTCTACAGTCTGATTTCTTATCAATCATCTCCCTATTGATTTTGTATGTGTATTGTATTGTACTCTTTTTCCTAGAGAATGTAATGGAGTGACATTTTTCTACATTATGGGCCGTATTTATAAACCAATCTCAGTGCTCAAGTCGATACTTAGCACACAGAAATGTATGGAATTTGTCATGCTAAGCATTGAGAAAATTCTTAGTACGTTTTATAAATTCGGGCCTTAGTAACAGCTTATTAGAGTCAAAATAAGAAGTTAGTCTATCCAGGTAAAGTTGTAAGTCCTTAGTCAGTAATGTCTAACAGTTTTACAGATTTTCATATCATTCAGTTTTATAGATTATTATCTAATGTACTTTAAACAAACTTGGATGGTTTTCAATATGTAGGTACTGGTTGTATTAATTTGAATAATGTCATAGGCAAAAATGTAAATACTTATTTGTCAAAATATTATAAAAACAATATTGAACACACATACATACCATCACGCCATGTCCCTCACGGGGTAGGCAGAGAGAACCGAACGCCACATTTTTCTATCTTGACACACATTCATCGCCTCATCAACATTCATACATCGTCTTATACATGTTCGTCTGTTGTTCAAGCTTCTTACATTTCCATATTCCAAAATAACGTTTACATGGTCGTGCCATCCTTTTCTTGGGCGCCCGCGACCTCTTATTCCGTTCCTGTCAGCTTTGTATATTTTCTTCGTCAGGCGTTCTTCGTTTATTCTTCCCAAGTGGCAAAACCATCTCAATGTGTTAACTTTCATTCTGTTAATTACATCTTTCTTCATCTTATATTCTTTCCTTGTATCTTCATTCCGAACTCTGTCATACATCGTTCTGTTACAAATTCTTCTAAGCGATCTCAATTCAACTGCATTTATCCTGCTTTCATGCGACTTCTGCCATGTCCAGGTCTTACTTGCATACGTCAAGGTTGGTACTACGATTGCGTTATGAATGGCAACTTTAGCGTCTCTTATTGATATGTTGCGATCATTCATAACTGGTCTAAGCGCTCCATTCACTCTGTTTTCTGCCATAACTCTTCTTTCAATATCCTTATCAGGCCGTCCATTCCGTTGGAACATACTACCCTGATAGACATACTCGTCGACTTGTTCAAGCCATTCATTCTCTACTTTTGTTTGACAAACTGTGACATACTCGTCGACTTGTTCAAGCCATTCATTCTCTACTTTTATTTGACACACTGTTCTGCTTTCACTCTTTTCTCTATTGAACATATGAGTAAATATAAGTTAACCCTGGAACACCCAACATAATGTAGAACACTTGTATTACATACATAATATATACTACGAACTAATATCCATACAAACGTTCACCGTCATATAGACCTGCCCTATAATCTGCACCATATAAATCAACGCTTAAAGATGCCCTTATACATGCTAGAATATTTTGTAAGTTTATTGAATTTATTATATAAAGGAAAAATTGTAAAAAAATCAAATTTTACTTAAGCACATAATTTGTAATTTTTCAATATAAATGTTTTCATAATGTCACTATCAGTCAATACAAAGCTATCATGATTTGATCTACATTGCTATTAGATAATTAATCCAATAGACACCCTACGATTGATTTTAAATGTAATTTAGGGTATATAATATATGGAAAACAATGTATAATGTGCACCATATAAATCAACTAAACAATAAGTGTATTGGTGTATATTTATTGATATAAATTAATCATCTTGCTAAAAAAACATTTCAATATATATAGACATGCTTCTCAAGATTTTTTCACAATGAAATACATATTCGGTACATGTAAATAAATAAAGTATTTCATAAGTGAACATGTACATACTTATTTGTCAAAATGTTGGTCAAACATACATATGAGAGAGTACAAAATGTTTATAAATCAATTTAAAATCTCTTTAAATACAATATTTTCTGTATACTTACTCATATTTTTTACAACCATTCTTGTTCCATTACAAAGACCATCTCCTCGTAGAATTTTATTTAAAAAAAAATGGGCAACGTACAATAATATTTTTTTAAACAAATATGTATAATAAATAAGAATAGTAACATAAGTAATAAATTGTTACTTAATCAGCCCACCTTTAATTTCATTGGTATGTTGAAGTTAATAATTTTCAGAAGATCTGTAAGTCAAAATTGTGGATTCCAGATGACTGACTCATGCTCCAATTGACTTCTAATAATTGTGTTATATAGTAAGCTGAATGTCAGGATCAAGTTGTAAGTCCTAACAGTCAGTAATGTCTATAACAGTTTTATAGATTTTCATATCGTTCAGTTTTATAGATTATCTTATGTACTTTAAACAAAGTGATTCACAAACTATGTATGCATTTGTTGGAACAGCTCGCTAGCACAATGTATTATATTGTAGACCTCCCCAGATGCAGCTAGAATAAAATTGCATAGTTGTTACCGATTGACGATGGTTTGTTTAAAATATCTCTCATTGGACCGCCAAAAATTGCAACTCGAGCTTCTTCTATTTTGTTGACACCTTACATTTAAAGGGTGTCTCATACGTACCCCATAGAACACACTAACTAACGTACCCTTACAACTTCATCTGCATCATAAACATACAGACTATAATTTTTCAAACAGTATGGTCCGGTACCAGGCACGTCTGCAATCTGAACACCGAAGGATGCAAAAGCATTAGCACTATTCTTCCGGATATGTTGACAGTACTAACAACTACTCTTTGCCTAGCATTTCGCAATGTTCGCCTACGATCTCGCTCTTCTGTCATATCTCACTCATCCATCTCTTGATTTGTCGTGTTTTGGTAGCAGGCATCCACGGAGCATCCACTAAATACCTGCAACAAACAAAATAACACCAAATAATTAGATATGACGATGCGTCACGTCAAACGTCAAATGTCAATCCGTGAATCCGTCCATTGTCCATATCCTGTTAGTACAGAATGCTGCCAGTATTCAATTACGTATTCCGCAGATTTATTAATAACGATAAATATTATTGGTGTTTAAAATTCTTTTTTGAACAATAATATTATCAATTGATGTTGCAAATACATTTTAAACGATATTTTTGTACTTTTTCGTTTCAAATATTTTTTTATGTTGAAGAAATATTTTGAATGCGTAAAATAAAATTGGGTAAAATTATTTTACTGGCAATACGCGCACATTCTAAACCGGAACAGACACGGCATACATGGGGAGTGGGAGACGTATTCAATATAATAGATTCTTCTATATATGTGTATGTTACTGAGCTCCTGAACCGCTCGACAGATTTTGATGATTTTTTTCAATTATCATTTTTTGGTGTCCCGTAATAGCCGGGTAGGTAGCCTAAAATATAACAGGCAAAATAACATCTCCATAGTTCTAAATGTTGCCCTTTTAGGAGAGGCTTCCTTTTATGAAGCAATAACGCATACCTGTCGTTGGCTACCCCACATTATGTGATATGTCGTGATGGTGTGTGATAGTCCTCATGTTTGCTGAACCATCTAATAAAAGACAAGCCAGAATTCACAGCTCAAATGACCAAATCCGAATATTTTTCCATTTTACAGGACAATAATTTCAACTGACTTAGCGAGTTATAAGTGACTAGTTGATAAGGACCTTGCCATCCTTAATGACTATCTGTAAAAAATATAATATAAACAAAAATCAATATGTAGGTATACCTACTCATATGTTTTAAAAATACCAATGTTCAATAAACTTTATGATTTATACAAATAAACTAATTTAATAATCCCATAAGTTTATTTTAATTAAAAATGCATTTAATTCCTTATCACAATTTTATATTTACACATAAATATTTGTAATTAAAATTGTACTGTTTCGGTGAAAGTTCATTAAAATAAATATTTTTGAGAGTTACCAGATAAATAATGACATATATACAAAAATTAGAAATTAAATCAAATAATATTTCTAGCGCAGTTCAGAGGTGACATCTGTGCGAGACACCGTCATCTCATTTATAAGGACTGTTGCTTTCATTGTTTACAAATAAACTAATTTCTCAATAGATGGCGTTAAAAAAAGACTTTTCCGTTACTTCATAGATGGCAATAGTATAGTTCCTTGTATTCAGGTGAATTGTTACACACTATTCAAATATATAGAACTTTCAAAAATTACATTGATAAGGGATCTCAATAAGAAAGCATAATTTGTGAACGTTGCGCAAGCGTATAAAGTGATCACGTAAATCAGCCGATGACAGGTCACAAGCCCTGTAAGTGCCTCGAGTTCCTGGTTCTTCTAACAATATCCCAACTTCGTCTACATATATTGAGATGTTAAAAAAAATGTTTATTAAATAAATTGGAGTAAAAACACAATGCGGAATAAAGAGAGCTGACATAAGCTACTAATTTAGGCCAGGAGATTTGTTACCTACACAAAGTGAGATGGGTCGTAGTATCTTAAATTCTAAATATTGTTAAAGAAACGAAGCCCTCTTAAAGACCAATATTATTATTTGTTTGAGTTTCGGGGGGAAATTTCGATTATAAATTATGGATTTCTGCTACCTCGTCGGCTCTCTTGCGAAATCCCAAGTTTCTATTGATAAAAAAACTAATCGTTTTAAAATTCAATAAAATAATAATTCCTCAAGGGAGAGGTGGGTGGATAATATTATTCCATAAATATTTTTGGGAAAAACCTCTTAGAACAAGGATGATAATAATAATAATGTAAGTACAATATTTACTTTATACTTTGAAAAGTCTTTAAGGAGAATTACATTAAGGCAAGGTACCTGCTCGCTGCCTTTGCTGCCCATCCACATTTTAAAAGAAATTCATTCACGATATCAAAATGGAGAAAAAAAAATGATTCAAATATTTGTAGACGGCTGATAAAAATGGGTAAGAGTTCATATCTGGACCATATGTTCAAAGGTGAAAAGTATTCACTTCTGCAGCTCATCATTGAGGGAAGATGGTGTGGACAGAATAAATATGCCATGGTTCCGTAACATTGGAGCCTGAACTGACGTCTTGAAATACAGAAAGCTGCTCCATATTTCCCAAAAAAACTTGGGAAGCACCTGACACGGCACTTCAAGAACCAATTGAGGCTCAGTTTGATTGATATTTGAGTCCCAAGTCATGAATTCTCATTTCAATAAACTTTCAAAGATTTCAAAGGTAGGAATCTTATTTATTTTTAATCTGTAAAAATCTCAAAACGATACTATTGACGATGACGATTCGATAAAGGTACCGACTCTAATGTATACTAGTGAAACATGGACATGGCAGAAGACGCATGAAAGTAGAATTAATGCGGTTGAAATGAGGTCACCAAGATAAATTTGTTGTAAAACTATGTATGTAAGAATGAGGATATTAGACGAGAATGTATGATTAAAAGAGATATCGAAAGTAAGGGGAATACAAATGCCCTAAGGTGGTTAAACCACATAGAAAGAATGAGAGATGACCGTCTGACAAAAAAGCATAAAACTGATAAAAAAGGAAAAAAAATAAAGGTCGGCCAAGGAAAAGTTGACATGATCATATAAATGAAATATTGAAAGATGGAGACATTAAATAATAGAGCGTCTATGGGGCGATGCATGTTCATATGCATGCATGTATACATTCAGGAATTGTGCCAAAGGAATGTTCCATCGGGGAGGCAGCTTACGCTGAGAAGGTTTGATTCACAGAGCACCAAGAATTGGACAGAGTCAATAAGGCAGCTTACTATGATCGCGGTGGTTTTAGTGTGAACGGGCCTTTAAAATGGAATAAATTGCCTCTTGACATACGTGGAGCTCAGAGCATTGACACCTTCGGTAAACTTCTTAAGACTGCCTTGTTTCGTAAAGCCAACAAATAAGCTACAGCGCCCTTGGAGTGATCTTGTATCACTAAACGGCGCTTTATAAATTTTTATTATTATTATTATTATGTATATAAATGGAGCGAGAAATGTATGTCAAGAGATAGATGTGTGGTGTTCGGTTCATTCCTACCCCAAAGAGGGAAATGGCGTGATGGTTTGTTATGGTAAAAATCTGATGATAATAAGGACAGATATATGATAGCGACTAATCGAAAAGATTATAATTATTATCAATAATTATTATTACAAAATATATGAAGGTAAGCGTTGAAAAACTTGGTCAAAAAAGTGAGATTAAAAACACATTTTTTAAAAAAAAACATGGTTTTGTAGGGGACGTCCGATATAAGGATTTGGGTTCATTATACTCTTCCGATTCTTCCGAAGAAGCGCCCTACGTAGGATTGGAGAGGGTTTGCAAGCTGTACAGGAAAATATCTATTCTGATTTTAAAAAGACCCGGGTTGTAAGAAGGTGGAAACACAGAATTCGGAAGATCGTTCCACAGCCGGACTGCTGTGTTAATAAACAAATACGAGAATCGACTGGTTCGTGTATATTGAAGGTTCACTGTGAACGGGTGTTGAGATTGAGCAAATCGAGTGACTCTATTGAGAATGGATTGAAGAGGGACCAGGGAGGCAAGTTCTTCTGAGCATCTCCCGTGATAGTATCTATATAATAATATTTTCAAATGTTTGAATGTTAACTTTGTGGTTCATATTTAACAAATTAAATTTAAAGATATAACTATGTATTAACCACGTTTTTTGGTTGAAACGATGCGACCGGTTTCGGAACTAACCGTTCCCTCATCAGGCTAACTTTCAACTGAAACAGAATGTGACGACATGCTTACAAGAAATCTATGGGGGCGGAGGTAGAGGTAGGGTGGGGGTACTTAGGGTTGGGTCTTACTTCTAATCCTTCAGCCAATCGGACCCACCCTGCACAAGACCCAACCCTAAGTACCCCCACCCTACCTCTACCTCCGCCCCCATAGATTTCTTGTAAGCACGTCGTCACATTCTGTTTCAGTTGAAAGTTAGCCTGATGAGGGAACGGTTAGTTCCGAAACCGGTCGCATCGTTTCAACCAAAAAACGTGGTTAATACAAAGTTATATCTTTAAATTTAATCTATATAATAAATTTAGAATACCGACCTTGCATCTGTGATCTAGTGATTGCAGTCTATCAGTCAATTATGGGCCATTAATCACACGTACAACATGTCTTTGTACTACATCGGTGGTATTCAGTACCTAGGTATTGGGGAGCGCCACTCCAGAGGTGGCTACACTCAATTATGTGGAGTCGAGTTTCACCTTAACTTTGATGGAGCCCCTGTAGAGTAATTGTTTCGTTATTGATACTCCAAGCAGTTCGATAGATTTGCTGCTAGGTAGGGTACTTGCGTTGAAAGCAAAGACCTTATATAAGGTCTTTGGTTGATAGAGACTAGCTTCGTTAGAATTCCTCTTCGAAGAAATTAGGCTGGCTTGGGTTTTTGAGATGTTAAAAGACACAGATAAAACATGTTTCATAGTTAGTATTTTGAGATGTTAAAAGACACAGATAAAACATGTTTCATAGTTAGTATTTTGAGATGTTAAAAGACACAGATAAAACATGTTTCATAGTTAGTATTTTTTAATTAGAATTCTTAAGAACCCCTCTTTTGTTTAGTTTTTACACTGGTTTTGCGTGAAAAAACCGAATGATAATAATAATGAACACTTCCTTGAACCCTGTGCAAGCGGCAAATTTATTCTTCCAATTAAACAATTATTCCTTTCCAGAGAAGCAATTATTGCTTGAGACACTGGCGCAGAAGTTACACGAGTTCCCACAGAACCAAGAGGATCTGCATATGTAGTTGAATATCTACAAATCAATAACACAACACAATAAATTTGGCACAAGATCGAAAAGAATAACTTTAAACACAGTTCAAAACTGCTTAGCAGTTAACGAGTGCGGGAAAGAATACAAAGAAATGAATATCCCGAAGAAATTTGAAATGGAATAAAAAAAGCGATTTTTAAACAAAGTTTAATAAATGAATGGTTTGATTATATCGCAAAATTTGATTGTTCCAAAAAATAATCTCGCACCAAAGAATATAATGATCCAAATTTCCATGACTTGCTCATATTTTTTTCTCGGATTAAATCGAAGAAACTTTTTCTAGCGTTTCTCGACTTATCTCACTTTTTCTTAGAGCGAAAAAAATTATCGAGAAACGTTAATTTCACACCAAAACTGCTGTATCAGTTACCATGTAAAGCTAAGAGCACATCGAAATAAAAACGGAAAATTTGTAACTGAAATATTATTCAATCCGATTGAGATTTTTAATGCCATTTTCATAATGATCTTGAGCTATTATTAACTTTGACTTCGAAAAACTATTTCATTTTATATATATATATATATATATATATATATATATATATATATATATATATATATATATATATATATATATATATATATATATATATATATATATATATATATATATATATATATATATATATATATATATATATATATATATATATATATATATATATATATATATATATATATATATATATATATATATATATATATATATATATATATATATATATATATATATATATATATATATATATATATATATATATATATATATATATATATATATATATATATATATATATATATATATATATATATATATATATATATATATATATATATATATATATATATATATATATATATATATATATATATATATATATATATATATATATATATATATATATATATATATATATATGTATATATATATATATATATATATATATATATATATATATATATATATATATATATATATATATATATATATATATATATATATATATATATATATATATATATATATATATATATATATTGTGACGTTATTTTGTATTTACACGTCACTATTTAATAATTTTAATTTAATGTTTATAAAAATGTCTTAAACGAACGCACTTCGCAATATTGGCAATATTTCTAAAAAAGTTGTAAGGCGAACACAGCCGTGAACGGATTAGCTAGGCGGGTCGAAATATCTATGCCTTTCTTTTCAACGCTGACAGCCGACACGAGGTGTCATCGTTCAACTATGGCCTACGCAAAATTACCCGGCAAAGACTGGAAATTTAAGTTCAAAGGAGGCTGGGTAAGTTCTCTATCTAATTTCATCGATCCTCGTCTATATAAAATATCTGGCATGAGTCACGTTCGCTAATTTAACTGAATTCTTGCAGGAAATATAACCGCCTCCTTTGTCCTTCGTCCTTTGTTCCTTGCTTCCTTGCTTCTTTGCTTTCTTCTTTACTTTCTTTATCTTGTTTGTTCATGCTCTCTTTTCATCATTCTTCAACATTGGTGTACTTTACTATGTACACCATGGATGACTGAAAATGAATAATTTTAAATATCATGGTTGGTGCATGCTCACATTTGCACATCATGACTTGATAATGACTAAAACACCTGTAAATTGCACTTCAAATCGACGTAAATACTACGATGGTAGTTTTCTTCAACAATTGTATCTGCTGATCATCTTCAAGAAGATGGAAATTCCTAAAACTGTTTCATTTCTTGGTTATTATAAAAAAAAAACATATGAAATACTGATATCATTTGAAAATTTAGTTGAATCTGTTTAATTATGTCATGTCTGATATTTCTTTTTATTATACACCACATGGTCTAGAAAAACATTTAAAAACTTGTAAATTGTAATTTAAGAATTAAATTATTTTATTAAAATGTCAAATATTTAGCTTAGTTCAGGTAACGTAGATAACTGTATCATATTTAACACTCCTTGCCAACCATGATATGAATAAATTGTAATTTCTTTTGTATTTGTGCGTTTCTTTCATCACTTGGTCTTCCCTACAATCACATCTGACTCAGTTTTTCATGTTTTAATTACTGTTTCATTGAACAGAAAATTCTTATTTGATACTTAAATATACTCTTTTTTTGTCTTAATCAATAAACAACACGCTCTGAGATACTGAGATGTTTGCATTATTTTAAATGAGTCTCATTGCAATATCGCTGACTGCTGGTGGTAAGGTTTTATGGTGAGTATAATTTTAGCTTCTCTATTTCTTTTCTCATACACCACCATACCCTTGCAATTGGCGCCCAACGTGGGGCAGGATTTTTTAAAAAATTGAAGAGCGCGGACTATTAGGATTTAAATTCCATTTGTATTTTTTATTTTTATTGATTGTAAGACTGGCGCCCATTCTATAACTCTTTTTAAAGTCAGATGTTTGTGTGGGACAGATTAGTGTTTGTAGAGAACGGAAAATTGATAATTATTTCGTGTACTTTGTGGTAGCGATTCCTTTCCTTCCTAAAACCCATCCTTAATCTGAGGACTGCGCAGAATCCATCGTCATGAAAGCCGAGCTGTGAGATTATATTCAGGAGATGACCAGAAGCCAACCAAACTATTTCTAAAAAGTGTGGAAGAGCCCATTATGACCAGTCTTATTCGAGAAATACCATTCAAGAAATCTACTCAATCAGGTTGTATTGTAAACTAATAAATAATTAAATGTCGTGAGGACTATAACAAAAAATTCACTTTCTTTTCAGTACAAAACTTGAGTTGTCATCAATTATTATTAATGTCTATTTTTTGTAAATCTATAAATTGTGTTCGGTAAATGTGGCAACACTTCCAACCTTTTCCGATCCCTGAAATATTGTTACCTACATAGGAACAAAAACAATCGTCAATACTCTCTCGTCGTGTGTGAACGCATTGCACTGTGACAGAAAGTTATATAGTCGACTCAAGAGAAAATATACATATTTTCTACCTTTTCGCATCAATCATCGAAACTACGCGCCGTGCGCTATTTTGAATTCCTGAACCGTGTTCAGAGGAAGTTTTAAAGTGTAATTCAGTGTTGTGTCATAGAGGTTGGTGTAGTGCCCTCCGTGAAGACACTACACAAGACGAAGGAAGAAGGCTGCCAAGGTAGGTGCAATCGAAGGAAGAAGGCTGCCAAGGTAGGTGCAATATTTTCCCTTCTCTCTATACGCAACATCTTTTGGTCCTTCGAGCCGGATTGTCCATCCTATGGTCCATTCCGAGCCTATTATCCTAAATTCCAGCCACATCGGACGTCATCAAATCGTATTTGTATGACAAAACACACGTAAATTGTGTTATTTCGTTATATTTGTAATATTTCAACATAGTATTATACATAATATTATTCTGAAATATCATTTTATTATTTGAAGACAATAGCAAACAATAACCTCGTTTTGGTCGGTGTACTACATAATTATGTAGGTAAAATTATATTTATTTTTTTGTGGCTATTCTTATAATTATTTTATTGTGAAACGGCAATAGTTGCTTAGTTCAGAGCAGTGTGAATTATTTTCTATGGTCAAATATCTGTAACTAACTTCACGTTGTTTACTACTGAACTGACAGCCGTACAGTATAATATTATCTAGGTACCTATATCTCGATCTTATGTTGACAAATAACAATAATAAGTGTATATTATATTATTATATTGTATGTATAGTGTAAAGTATTATTTACTCCTTGTGTAGAGTTATATTATCTGTGTTTAAAATGACGAACAAAACAGTTAAGTGTTCACTTGCATTTTTAAATTTAAAGTGTTTATTCGATTTCGCTATACAGGCGAAATTAAACCCCTCGGAATCGAACATAATAAAATTTAAAGTGCGTTATTCTGACTTAGAGAATATCAAATCCGAATTTTATGAGAATCATATTCTCATAGAAGCCGCGGCAAAGTCTGATTTCGATTCTGAGACACATAGTGATAGGTATAATCAGTTTATCGAAAACTATTATGAAATCAAACAAATATATTTTGAATTATGTAGTGATAAGCAAGTATCAAAAAATAATGAAAGCAGTAGAATTCAAAATATCAGTCTGCCACATATACCGTTGCCTACCTATAATGGTTCATATGTAGATTTCAACAATTTTATCTCGATATTCAATACATTGATTCACTCGAATAATCAGTTAAATGGCATTCAAAAAATGCATTATCTGTCCTCTTGCTTGAAGGATGATGCCTCACGTGTGATAAAACACTTATCCTTAAGCGAAGAAAACTATGATCTGGCATATAAACTTATTAATGAACGTTTTAATAATGTGAGGTTAATTGCAGATAATCATTTATCGAATTTGCTCGCCGTTAAGCCTGTGGAAAATGTATCACAGTTGCGTAATTTTCTAAATATTGTCAAGGAAAATTCGCAGGCGTTAATTTCTTTGAATATCAATGTTAATGAGTGGGACTTTATTTTGGTTCATATATTAATAAGAAAATTGTATTCTGATTTACGCTGCCGATTTGAATTAACATTGCCCAAAAATGAGATGCCAAAATTTCCCAAACTGTTGCAATTTTTGGAAGATCAATGTCATGTCTTAGATGTTACTTCTGTGCAATTTTCAAAGGGAAAAACACTCAAGAGTACATTCCATTCTGTGCTACCTTCTAATAACATTAAATGTCATTTCTGCAAGAGTCAAGCGCATGCAATTTTCGCATGCGAACAATTTAAAAGGCAGGACGTTAAAACACGTCGTGATTTTGTAAAGGAAAATCGACTGTGTTTCTCTTGTATGAAAAATCACGATATTAAAAATTGCAAGAGTTCCGGAAAATGTAAATTGTGTCAGTCACATAAACATAATACTTTGCTACATTTCGAAAACAAACAAATTGTTCAAACAGTTTCAGATCAAAACAAGTTAATTACATCTGCCGAAATTCATTCAGGCACAATTTCTCAAACGAAGCAAGTCATACTTGCTACAGCTCGCATACCTATTAAAGATTCATTTGGGAACTTTCATCTTGTACGGTGTCTGCTAGATAGTGGGTCAATGTCCTCCTTCATAACGGAGAGTTGCATTCAGCGTCTATCATTAAAGCGCAATAAAATTCAGGTTCCAGTGACGTCACTGGGAGGAAATATTACTCAGGTTCGCGGTTCAGTTTTTCTTACTATGAAACAACGCAGTGGTGAATTAATTTCTACTACGGCCCTAGTACTAAATCGCCTAACCAATAATATACCATCGGCCCGTGTCCCTCAAAGGGTTTTTAATGCATATAAAAATTTATCCCTTGCTGATGAATATTTTTATGAACCTGCTCAAATAGACGTTCTATTGGGAGCAGATTTGTATGCAAGTCTTTTGGATGGCTCGTCAGTTCATTTCTCAGAAGGCATACCCACGGCATTAGGAACCATCTTTGGCTATGTTATTAGTGGTCCATATGATGATTCATCTCATCGCACGTTGAGCAATAATCTTGCGATACATTCCTTCCACTCAGAAACTTCGTTAGATAAATTAATTGAAAATTTTTGGCACTCAGAAAATCTTCCTGAGGTAATGCCTTGCAACCCAGAAGATGATCAATGTGAGGAGTTTTTCATGAAAACTCTTCAAAGAATACCTAACGGTAGGTTCATGGCTAGACTGCCATTTAAGAAAATTCACCCTCAACTGGGAAATTCTTACAACGCCGCGCTGCGTAGGTTTTTAAATTTGGAAAAACGATTTTCTCAAAATGAAAACCTAAAATTCGAATATACAAATTTTATGAATGAGTATTTATCATTGGTTCATATGACTCTTTATAAGGGTGTGACTCAACCTGGTAAGCATTATTATATACCTCATCATGCCGTTTTTAAAACAACAAATCAGTCAAAAAAAATTAGGGTAGTATTTGATGCGAGTGCACAGACATCTACTTCAGTTTCTCTCAACGACTGTCTGTATGCTGGCCCCAAATTACACCGCGATATTGCAGACATCATACTTAACTTTCGTATTCATCCAATAGCTTTAATTTGCGATATTAAAATGATGTTCCGTCAGATTCTGATTGATCCCAAGGATCAGCCATATCAGTTGATTCTTTGTAGAGACTCTCCTTCAGATCCTATTAGACATTACGCCTTGTGCACAGTCACATATGGCGTGACGTCATCGCCTTATGCCTCCATGAGGGTGCTCCGTGAGCTCGCAAGGATTGGGGAGTCTCAGTTTCCTATGGCTTCGGAAGTCTTACAGTCTCAAATATTTGTTGATGACATCATCACCACTGCTGCAACACTTCAGGATGCAGTACTACTTAAGCAGGAACTTATTTCACTGCTAAAAATGGGAGGTTTCGAGCTACGTAAATGGTCATCGAATTGCAACCAGTTGCTTGAAGATGTACCAGCTGATCATTGTGAAGTGCCAAGATCTTTCGACGTTGCAGACTCGTCTCCTTGCATTAAGGTCTTAGGGATCCAGTGGGATCCATTAGCTGATGTGTTTAGGTATCGAGTGAATGTGCCCGGAGATGAATGCACCAAGAGAGCGATTTTATCTACTATTGCAAGAATATTCGATCCATTGGGTTGGATCTCTCCTATAACGTTCAAGGCAAAATTAATCATTCAGAAATTATGGTTGTTGCACACTTCTTGGGATGACATTCCGCCTCAAGAAATTGTCAAAGAATGGAAGAATTTTGTAGCTGATTTAAGTGTTATTGAGAGATTTAATATTCCAAGACAAGCATTTCACGAGGGTTTAACTGAAGTATCCATACATGGATTTTGCGATGGTTCACTCTGTGGATATGCTGCAGTCGTGTATCTTAGGACCGTGAACAATGAGGGTCAGGTGAATGTCAGCCTCTTGGCGGCTAAGTCAAAGGTAGCCCCTGTGCGCACGAAGATGACTATCCCTAGACTAGAATTAAATGCTGCATTGTTGTTAACACGTTTAATAAATTTTTGCGTTTCGTCATTCCTTGGTAGAATCAAAATTGATAATGTAATTTGTTGGTCAGACTCCACTATTTGCCTGTCGTGGCTCCAAACCCCGCCTCACTTACTACAAATCTACGAAGGAAACCGTGTTTCCCAGATTTTAAGTTCTACGGCCCATATCACATGGAGATATGTACCATCAAAATTAAACTGCGCTGACATTTCATCTAGGGGTGCATATCCCTCTGTATTATTGGATCATGAATTGTGGTGGCATCCACCATGGCTAAAGGACTCTTTCGAAACTTGGCCGTGCCAAAAGAGAGAGTCTTTAGACTCACACAAACTCCCTGGTCTCCGTGAGACCAAGGTGATTGCTCTATGTGCAGACATGGAGGAGTCTTTTGTTATTAAATTTAGTTCCTTGCAACGACTGCAACGAACTACAGCTTACTGCATAAGATTTATCAATAATTGTCGTCACAAATTTAAAAAATGTACCGGTCCTCTTTCTGTAGAGGAGTTAAAATTATCGCTCTTCAAACTTATTAAATGGGAACAATTAATTGCGTTTTCTGAACAGATAGACAAGTTGAGGAATGGCCGTCCCTGCTCCGTGAAACACTTGCAAAAATTATTTCCCTTCCTGGATAGCGAAGGTATGATACGAGTTGGAGGGAGACTGAGACATTCTACTCTTCCATATAATTCTAAATTTCCCATTCTTCTCCCTAAATCTTCTCACTTAACTAATCTGATTGTAGACAACTATCATAAGGTACATTGCCATATCGGTCCCAATGCGCTGAATGCTATTTTACAACAGCAGTTTTGGATTGTTTCTGCTCGGCGTGTAATACGTAGTCGTATTCATAAGTGCGTCACGTGTTTTAAGGTAAACCCCAAGTCGGTGTGCCCTCAGATGGCAGACCTCCCATCGGACCGTGTTCGAGTCGGTCGGGTCTTCGAACGAGTCGCCACAGATTATGGTGGTCCCTTTACTATGCGAGCAAATAAAATAAGAAACTCTAAAACCTTTAAGGCCTACTTATGCATATTTGTCTGTCTGGCCACGAAGGCAGTCCATCTAGAAGTTGTGTCGGACCTCTCAACTGAGGGATTTCTTGCAGCCTTCTCGAGGTTCTCATCCCGTAGAGGACTTCCGACGTTTATTCGATCAGATTGCGGCACAAATTATGTAGGGAGTAGCAGACATCTCAATGAAGTTGATAAGTACCTCTCAAGTTCAGCAGTGCAGGAGGTATTGTCAAACAAAGCCAGCCAGCGTGGTATCACTTGGCATTTTAATGCTCCAAGTTACCCAAACAGCGGAGGATTGTTTGAAGCCGGAATCAAGGTGGCTAAAACCTTACTGAAGAGAGTAATTGGAGAGCAGATATTAACTTTAGAAGAGTTCATGACGGTTTGTGCGGAAGTAGAGGCAGTCATGAATTCAAGACCTTTAACGTCTCTGTCGGAGGACGCCTCAGAGTGGAATGTACTAACTCCAGGCCATTTTTTAATAGGTCAACCTCTTGTAGCCGTTCCTGAAAAACGTATGGATGACGTGCACGTTTCTAGACTTACACGTTACCAATTAATTAAGTCGATTTCCCAATAATTCTGGAACAGGTGGCAGCGAGAGTACCTGCATACTCTCCAGCAGAGATCTAAATGGCTTAAGGCCACGATTCCTCCAAATGTCGGAGATCTTGTTGTCATACGAGAGGACAACATGCCACCCTTGCAGTGGCGATTGGGTAGAATATCGAAGCTTGTCTCCTCTCAGGACGGAGTCACTCGTGTGGTTGAATTAAAGACACCTAGTGGTATCTTGATGAGACCAGTTTCGAAGCTATGCCCACTTCCTTGTCAAAATGACAATGATTTGTAAAGTTTAAGTTTTCCTTTATTTTGTATTAGTTAGGTATACTTTTTTTTACCTTTTTTGTTTATCTTATTTTTTTGCTTATCTTATTTTTTTTGCTTGTATGAAGGTCGTACCTTCACATGACCATTAAGTTTGGGGATTTGTTTGCTATATGTCTCCAAATTTATGTATTTTTTTTATATTTCGTTATGTGTTTGTCATATAGTTTTAGAAGAGCCGTGGTATACATACCAGGCCTCTTCGGAGGGGAGGATGTTCGGTAAATGTGGCAACACTTCCAACCTTTTCCGATCCCTGAAATATTGTTACCTACATAGGAACAAAAACAATCGTCAATACTCTCTCGTCGTGTGTGAACGCATTGCACTGTGACAGAAAGTTATATAGTCGACTCAAGAGAAAATATACATATTTTCTACCTTTTCGCATCAATCATCGAAACTACGCGCCGTGCGCTATTTTGAATTCCTGAACCGTGTTCAGAGGAAGTTTTAAAGTGTAATTCAGTGTTGTGTCATAGAGGTTGGTGTAGTGCCCTCCGTGAAGACACTACACAAGACGAAGGAAGAAGGCTGCCAAGGTAGGTGCAATATTTTCCCTTCTCTCTATACGCAACAAATTGATTAGTATTATTTTTCTGATTTCATAATTAGAATGTCACATTTTAACTGAACATACATAATGAGAGTATCAAATTTTTATAATTGAAACTATCTTCAAAAAACATCAGGTTGTATAATTTTAATTTGTCGTTGGACTGTGCTAAATGTTATTTCATGTTTGGTTTGCATTTTTAATGTTGAATACCTATGTTATAGATAAAAAATATGAATCTTTATAAGCGTTGTAATTTCCTTTTTGCTAACATACAACATAGTATACATTTTTCTTGGGTCGGTCATAAAATTTGAACTTGTAAAAAATAATTATAAAAATCATATGTTAGGTAGAAATTAATTAGGAGATTGTTGTGGTAATTACCAAAAAAAGTCTGTCTGATACCTGCATAGAATCAACATTGTTGCATGGCAGTTAATATTTTTTTCTTGTAACAAGTGAAAATAATCAATGTCTTTTTAAATAATGATATTATTGATATAATACTCTTCGATAATAATAAAAAGTTTTCTTAATTCATGTTGAATCAATATAATTAAAAGGAAATGGTGTTTTAAAACAATTTGAGTTTTTATTCTCTGTTGGGGACATGTGTTTTTTTCTCAATTTTAATGTTAAAGTTCATCTATGTTGTATAAAATAATAACTGAAAATGTTCTTTTAAATTGAATCTCAAATCAATGTGTGCTATAGGGAGTTTTGTTTATGATTGTAATGAATATGCAATTAAATATTTTCACTTTTACAGATGGAAAGTGTTGGTGAATTCTATGAAATATTTTTTGGGAATGCTGAATTTGAATCTGCTGTATAATCACAAAAAATCAAGGCTCGGAGAGATGATATTTCTATATGGATTTTGGTCTATTTCTTATTTAAGGTATTCCATGTTTATTAATTTGGTCTGACATAAACTTATGATGTAATATTGTCATCTCTGAGAATGATTTAGTTTGAATTTACCAAATGTAATGTTACTTCTTGATGATAATAACTTCATTTTTATATGGAAATGAGTCTTGTTTCTATTATGAATAAATTGTTTAATGTTTCATATTATATTTATGTTGTCTAATGTGTGGTACACAGTATCGACCTACAACAACATGTTACGCTGGTTATTCAATAGAAATTAATGTTAATAATTCAGAAATGTTATGGAACTCATCGTTCAAATGATAGAATCTTTTATGTATAACAATACACTTTTTGTATAATCTATTTGACATTTTACTGACTATAATCATTATAGTTTATTTTAGAAATGATTAACAATCATTAAAATTAATGTTGGGGAAATAATACTGTTTAAAGTTAAAATAAATGAAAATTAATTATATTCTTTTGTCAAAAGTGTAATTAACGCCATCTATACGGCGGGAGGAAAACTTATGTAGTTGCATGACTACTCGTGCTGCAACTAAATAGTTGGTTCTGAGTTATGAAATATTTGTAATTGTTAGATATGATTGTATATTAATGGGAATAATGCACGGCGTATGCTAATATGTTAATCTTATAAAGAAACTCTTCTTTTTTTTGTAATTCTCATACACATTACAAAGATTATTGTTTTCGGTACGAATAATTAATCATGTTGTATCAAATCATCCTATATTGTGAGTAATAAGCTGATGTTATAAAATCATTCGTACGTTTCTGCACTTTCTTTTGACATTTCCACAATATAAAATTTCTTTAAAAATGGAACGTATAGATGACGAGTCAATTACGGGGATGAAATTATATTGCGGTGTAGTGCGGTGTCGGATTTTTGGATAGGCTTTGGATGGACAGATTTCAGTATAATAATCTTGTTCAGCCTTGGGTGTTCAACTGTTTGGCATTGGGCGCACGGTGATGATTTCTATTTTTGTATTTGAACAAATGGCGAACGAATCCAACATTATGCTTTTAAATTTGATTAATTTGATTTTGACATCAACTTTCTTGGGCATATAATTTTTAATTGATTAATACTTTGCTTAAAGTTTTGAAGTAGTTGCTTAGTTTGGAATTTATAGCTTTATGAAAATTATAAATTGATGATTTCATCAAAGTATGCTGCTGCGTTATATGAATGGTACTGTAAATTTCTCAACAGGATATACACTTTATTTTCTTTTTCACGGTCGTGAACAAATTCTGTCAGGTGAGATGCATCAACGGTATCAACCTGGACCCATCTCAGTAGATGACATGCAAATAGAAAAGCCCCATGATTATGCTGAAATGCTAGATGAATTAAGAATTATTTTTTTTTGAAGTTCAGAAGAATCTTATGTCAGCTTTTAAACGCAATGCCACTTTGTATAACAAAAATAGGGTCGAACGCTCTTATAATGTAGGTGACTTTGTCTACCGGAGAAATTTTGTAAACTCCAAAGGCGCTGAATTCTTCTCATCAAAATTAGCTCCACGCTTTGTTAGAAACAAAATTATAGCAAAAATATCACCTGTAGTTTATACATTAGCGAATGAACAAAATAAGTCTGTAGGGAACTTTCACATTAAGGATCTCTTAAAACCAGATTAATATTAATTTTTTTTTTGATGTCTGTATCATCAGTATGATACGACTGTATCATATAATTTGTATGTTTTCATTGCCAATACATGACATCCATATCTGCTTAATGCTATTATCATTCTCAGGATTATAATGTGTCAGATGACCAAATTAATCAAACATTGATAAATGTTTACACTGTAGAGATACTGTTTTTTTATAATGTGAAATGTCTCGAGGAACATATTGGTACTCTGATGGCATATGTTTAATATGATGGGTTCCTCGACAAATTTAAATGTAATTATATTGTGAGGAATGCTGTGATGGAGTATTTCTTCACAATATTGAGATGTCATATACTTTTGTTTTCATTCAGATGAGTTAGTTCTATTTTTATGTCAAAATTTGTAGAGCTACATTGTACTTTCTTTTTTTTATATTAAAATGTTATCCTATATTGTTTAGATATTGGACTATAAAACTAACATTTTCCAAGGAAAATTGTCTAGTATATGTCATACAGATTGTGTTGATGGTAAATATGATCCTGAATGAAAACCTAAGTATATCAATTTGATAAAAGGTTATATCTAGAGCTCCTTTTTGTTTCATGTAGGTTACTGTATAATATGTAATGTTCTTGTTATGAACCAGTTTCATATTGTAATATGAAATTGATTGTTATATGTCATGGTATAACTTAAAATGCTGAAATGTTACTATATTCTGTTTTTTTTTTATTACAATAATAGGAAATTTATTTGATAATTCACTCATTTTTCTACCATATAAGAGTTATATCTATGGTATCACGTGCATGTAATGCCATGGTCTTCTTCCAGATAACTGTGTCGACCAACTCAGTTATCGTAGACTGCATCTGGAGATTTAGTTTGGTCAACTAGATGTCTGATGTAATCATAACAAAGAGACACTGATCATTGTCTGTCACATGACATACATGAGGTGACACACTTGGTGTGCGATAGAAGAAATTACAAATTGTTGAACGTTATAAATTTTCTCAAATCTTATCATTCTGTAGACTATTTTTTTATAACCTTGCATGGACTAGTGTCCTTAATCATAACGAAGTGACACTGTCACATGAGATACATGAGATGACACACTTGGTGTACGATAGAAGAAATTACAAATTGTTGAACGTTATAAATTTTCTCAAATCTTATCATTCTGTAGACTATTTTTATATAACCTTGCATGGACTAGTGTCCTTAATCATAACAAAGAGACACTGTCACATGAAATACATGAGGTGACACACTTGGTGTGCGATAGAAGAAATTACAAATTGTTGAACGTTATAAATTTTCTCAAATCTTATCATTCTGTAAACTATTTTTTATAACCTTGCATGGACTAGTGTCCTTAATCATAACAAAGAGACACTGTCACATGAGATACATGAGGTGACACACTTGGTGTGCGATAGAAGATATTACAAATTATTGAATTTTCTCAATTCTTGTCATTTTGTAGATTATTTTTTATATAATTTTGTATGTACTAGTGTCCTTAATCATGACGAAGAGACACTGTTACATGACATACATGAGGAGACACACTTGCTGTGCAATAGGAAGAGTTACAATTTATTAGATGTTATAAATTTTTATTAAATTTAGTCATTAGATATTACATTTCTGATGTTCTGTCTAGCTGATGCTTTTATGTATGACATATTGGGTAATCTATTACCAAACCTGATCTCTAATACCATGATATATAACAACATTTTAGTTAAGATTGAATTCTGTTATGATCAAAATAGTGTAATGCAAATTCAATATTGGACTTATCACATTCTTGAAATATTAATTTTAAAATTGCATTATATTATTATTTGTTATGGAGAAATAAGATGCTGGTATAAAATTTCTTTTGTTTAATATAAAAATGTTTTTCATCTGGGATCAAAGTGGATAAATTTTATGCATTTATCTTCCCGATGAATTTTCTTATCATGGGTAAGGTGTTTATAGGAGGTACTCATGATAGCTGATGTTTATAGTTATTGATAATGATTATTAAAATAATGATATTTTACATTTGCTATGTCTGACACATAAATCTTTCATAGACAAATTTACATGTTAGCTTTCACATTTCTTGGCTTACAATTAAGACTTGCATGTATGATACTGAGCTAAGCTCACAATTTGATATGATGACTATGATGCTGTTTTAACTGGGAAAATATTCTGAACTTTAAATTTTCCCTATGATGAAATTTTTTTTATCGTGAGTTAAGGTGTTTATAGGATGGACTCACGATAACTGTATCACGCTTGAAGATACATGGTATCTGAGTGATTCTGTTTCAACATGAGAGCCTCTTCCGCAGATTCTAGCTCACAATGAGAATTAGCACAAATGAAAGCTAATCCAAGCTCACAATATGGAGACAAGACGAAAAGCTAAGATGGGGTTTCCTTAGTTTTCCATTGATTAAAAAAATAATGAACGCTTCTCGGGAGTGTCATTGAAGGGGTTAAATAATCAAACGTGAGTGGACTGAAAACGTTCACCACCAGATCTGTAAATACTGTATTATAATTGTTATTACGTCTGTTTTATGAACAGAGGGGTTCATTTAAATGAATAGTAATCTTGACAGCAAGTATGTCAAAATTTGGAATTTTTATTTAATATGAAAATTTTCTGTTTCAGCTAGTTTAAGAATTTTATATATTTTTATGGTAGATAATTTTTGTTTTTTTTATTATGTAACTGTTCCAGGTCTGCCACCAGTTATTTAAATGACGAGGATATGTCGTTATCAGCGACATAGACTTATGTCATTTGAACTCTATTTCTAACATTTTCCTTATCCTTAAATTGTAGGTGTTTTTCCTCGCGGGATTCGGTTGAGTTGGAGAACATGGGACTTATGCCAGTTATATTCACTAATTTCTGTTTTTCAAATTTACTATCAAAACACTTTTTTTTCTTTTTTTTGTTAACAGAGGAGGTATGTGACGTTATTTTGTATTTACACGTCACTATTTAATAATTTTAATTTAATGTTTATAAAAATGTCTTAAACGAACGCACTTCGCAATATTGGCAATATTTCTAAAAAAGTTGTAAGGCGAACACAGCCGTGAACGGATTAGCTAGGCGGGTCGAAATATCTATGCCTTTCTTTTCAACGCTGACAGCCGACACGAGGTGTCATCGTTCAACTATGGCCTACGCAAAATTACCCGGCAAAGACTGGAAATTTAAGTTCAAAGGAGGCTGGGTAAGTTCTCTATCTAATTTCATCGATCCTCGTCTATATAAAATATCTGGCATGAGTCACGTTCGCTAATTTAACTGAATTCTTGCAGGAAATATAACCGCCTCCTTTGTCCTTCGTCCTTTGTTCCTTGCTTCCTTGCTTCTTTGCTTTCTTCTTTACTTTCTTTATCTTGTTTGTTCATGCTCTCTTTTCATCATTCTTCAACATTGGTGTACTTTACTATGTACACCATGGATGACTGAAAATGAATAATTTTAAATATCATGGTTGGTGCATGCTCACATTTGCACATCATGACTTGATAATGACTAAAACACCTGTAAATTGCACTTCAAATCGACGTAAATACTACGATGGTAGTTTTCTTCAACAATTGTATCTGCTGATCATCTTCAAGAAGATGGAAATTCCTAAAACTGTTTCATTTCTTGGTTATTATAAAAAAAAAAACATATGAAATACTGATATCATTTGAAAATTTAGTTGAATCTGTTTAATTATGTCATGTCTGATATTTCTTTTTATTATACACCACATGGTCTAGAAAAACATTTAAAAACTTGTAAATTGTAATTTAAGAATTAAATTATTTTATTAAAATGTCAAATATTTAGCTTAGTTCAGGTAACGTAGATAACTGTATCATATTTAACACTCCTTGCCAACCATGATATGAATAAATTGTAATTTCTTTTGTATTTGTGCGTTTCTTTCATCACTTGGTCTTCCCTACAATCACATCTGACTCAGTTTTTCATGTTTTAATTACTGTTTCATTGAACAGAAAATTCTTATTTGATACTTAAATATACTCTTTTTTTGTCTTAATCAATAAACAACACGCTCTGAGATACTGAGATGTTTGCATTATTTTAAATGAGTCTCATTGCAATATCGCTGACTGCTGGTGGTAAGGTTTTATGGTGAGTATAATTTTAGCTTCTCTATTTCTTTTCTCATACACCACCATACCTCATACAACGTGGGGCAGGATTTTTTAAAAAATTGAAGAGCGCGGACTATTAGGATTTAAATTCCATTTGTATTTTTTATTTTTATTGATTGTAAGACTGGCGCCCATTCTATAACTCTTTTTAAAGTCAGATGTTTGTGTGGGACAGATTAGTGTTTGTAGAGAACGGAAAATTGATAATTATTTCGTGTACTTTGTGGTAGCGATTCCTTTCCTTCCTTAAACCCATCCTTAATCTGAGGACTGCGCAGAATCCATCGTCATGAAAGCCGAGCTGTGAGATTATATTCAGGAGATGACCAGAAGCCAACCAAACTATTTCTAAAAAGTGTGGAAGAGCCCATTATGACCAGTCTTATTCGAGAAATACCATTCAAGAAATCTACTCAATCAGGTTGTATTGTAAACTAATAAATAATTAAATGTCGTGAGGACTATAACAAAAAATTCACTTTCTTTTCAGTACAAAACTTGAGTTGTCATCAATTATTATTAATGTCTATTTTTTGTAAATCTATAAATTGATTAGTATTATTTTTCTGATTTCATAATTAGAATGTCACATTTTAACTGAACATACATAATGAGAGTATCAAATTTTTATAATTGAAACTATCTTCAAAAAACATCAGGTTGTATAATTTTAATTTGCCGTTCCTGAAAAACGTATGGATGACGTGCACGTTTCTAGACTTACACGTTACCAATTAATTAAGTCGATTTCCCAATAATTCTGGAACAGGTGGCAGCGAGAGTACCTGCATACTCTCCAGCAGAGATCTAAATGGCTTAAGGCCACGATTCCTCCAAATGTCGGAGATCTTGTTGTCATACGAGAGGACAACATGCCACCCTTGCAGTGGCGATTGGGTAGAATATCGAAGCTTGTCTCCTCTCAGGACGGAGTCACTCGTGTGGTTGAATTAAAGACACCTAGTGGTATCTTGATGAGACCAGTTTCGAAGCTATGCCCACTTCCTTGTCAAAATGACAATGATTTGTAAAGTTTAAGTTTTCCTTTATTTTGTATTAGTTAGGTATACTTTTTTTTACCTTTTTTGTTTATCTTATTTTTTTGCTTATCTTATTTTTTTTGCTTGTATGAAGGTCGTACCTTCACATGACCATTAAGTTTGGGGATTTGTTTGCTATATGTCTCCAAATTTATGTATTTTTTTTATATTTCGTTATGTGTTTGTCATATAGTTTTAGAAGAGCCGTGGTATACATACCAGGCCTCTTCGGAGGGGAGGATGTTCGGTAAATGTGGCAACACTTCCAACCTTTTCCGATCCCTGAAATATTGTTACCTACATAGGAACAAAAACAATCGTCAATACTCTCTCGTCGTGTGTGAACGCATTGCACTGTGACAGAAAGTTATATAGTCGACTCAAGAGAAAATATACATATTTTCTACCTTTTCGCATCAATCATCGAAACTACGCGCCGTGCGCTATTTTGAATTCCTGAACCGTGTTCAGAGGAAGTTTTAAAGTGTAATTCAGTGTTGTGTCATAGAGGTTGGTGTAGTGCCCTCCGTGAAGACACTACACAAGACGAAGGAAGAAGGCTGCCAAGGTAGGTGCAATATTTTCCCTTCTCTCTATACGCAACAAATTGATTAGTATTATTTTTCTGATTTCATAATTAGAATGTCACATTTTAACTGAACATACATAATGAGAGTATCAAATTTTTATAATTGAAACTATCTTCAAAAAACATCAGGTTGTATAATTTTAATTTGTCGTTGGACTGTGCTAAATGTTATTTCATGTTTGGTTTGCATTTTTAATGTTGAATACCTATGTTATAGATAAAAAATATGAATCTTTATAAGCGTTGTAATTTCCTTTTTGCTAACATACAACATAGTATACATTTTTCTTGGGTCGGTCATAAAATTTGAACTTGTAAAAAATAATTATAAAAATCATATGTTAGGTAGAAATTAATTAGGAGATTGTTGTGGTAATTACCAAAAAAAGTCTGTCTGATACCTGCATAGAATCAACATTGTTGCATGGCAGTTAATATTTTTTTCTTGTAACAAGTGAAAATAATCAATGTCTTTTTAAATAATGATATTATTGATATAATACTCTTCGATAATAATAAAAAGTTTTCTTAATTCATGTTGAATCAATATAATTAAAAGGAAATGGTGTTTTAAAACAATTTGAGTTTTTATTCTCTGTTGGGGACATGTGTTTTTTTCTCAATTTTAATGTTAAAGTTCATCTATGTTGTATAAAATAATAACTGAAAATGTTCTTTTAAATTGAATCTCAAATCAATGTGTGCTATAGGGAGTTTTGTTTATGATTGTAATGAATATGCAATTAAATATTTTCACTTTTACAGATGGAAAGTGTTGGTGAATTCTATGAAATATTTTTTGGGAATGCTGAATTTGAATCTGCTGTATAATCACAAAAAATCAAGGCTCGGAGAGATGATATTTCTATATGGATTTTGGTCTATTTCTTATTTAAGGTATTCCATGTTTATTAATTTGGTCTGACATAAACTTATGATGTAATATTGTCATCTCTGAGAATGATTTAGTTTGAATTTACCAAATGTAATGTTACTTCTTGATGATAATAACTTCATTTTTATATGGAAATGAGTCTTGTTTCTATTATGAATAAATTGTTTAATGTTTCATATTATATTTATGTTGTCTAATGTGTGGTACACAGTATCGACCTACAACAACATGTTACGCTGGTTATTCAATAGAAATTAATGTTAATAATTCAGAAATGTTATGGAACTCATCGTTCAAATGATAGAATCTTTTATGTATAACAATACACTTTTTGTATAATCTATTTGACATTTTACTGACTATAATCATTATAGTTTATTTTAGAAATGATTAACAATCATTAAAATTAATGTTGGGGAAATAATACTGTTTAAAGTTAAAATAAATGAAAATTAATTATATTCTTTTGTCAAAAGTGTAATTAACGCCATCTATACGGCGGGAGGAAAACTTATGTAGTTGCATGACTACTCGTGCTGCAACTAAATAGTTGGTTCTGAGTTATGAAATATTTGTAATTGTTAGATATGATTGTATATTAATGGGAATAATGCACGGCGTATGCTAATATGTTAATCTTATAAAGAAACTCTTCTTTTTTTTGTAATTCTCATACACATTACAAAGATTATTGTTTTCGGTACGAATAATTAATCATGTTGTATCAAATCATCCTATATTGTGAGTAATAAGCTGATGTTATAAAATCATTCGTACGTTTCTGCACTTTCTTTTGACATTTCCACAATATAAAATTTCTTTAAAAATGGAACGTATAGATGACGAGTCAATTACGGGGATGAAATTATATTGCGGTGTAGTGCGGTGTCGGATTTTTGGATAGGCTTTGGATGGACAGATTTCAGTATAATAATCTTGTTCAGCCTTGGGTGTTCAACTGTTTGGCATTGGGCGCACGGTGATGATTTCTATTTTTGTATTTGAACAAATGGCGAACGAATCCAACATTATGCTTTTAAATTTGATTAATTTGATTTTGACATCAACTTTCTTGGGCATATAATTTTTAATTGATTAATACTTTGCTTAAAGTTTTGAAGTAGTTAC
Organism: Molanna angustata; assembly: GCA_963576475.1. Classification (NCBI taxonomy): domain Eukaryota; kingdom Metazoa; phylum Arthropoda; class Insecta; order Trichoptera; family Molannidae; genus Molanna; species Molanna angustata. The sequence continues at coordinate 5,279,172 of OY754981.1, forward strand.
TTAGTTTGGAATTTATAGCTTTATGAAAATTATAAATTGATGATTTCATCAAAGTATGCTGCTGCGTTATATGAATGGTACTGTAAATTTCTCAACAGGATATACACTTTATTTTCTTTTTCACGGTCGTGAACAAATTCTGTCAGGTGAGATGCATCAACGGTATCAACCTGGACCCATCTCAGTAGATGACATGCAAATAGAAAAGCCCCATGATTATGCTGAAATGCTAGATGAATTAAGAATTATTTTTTTTTGAAGTTCAGAAGAATCTTATGTCAGCTTTTAAACGCAATGCCACTTTGTATAACAAAAATAGGGTCGAACGCTCTGTAGTTTATACATTAGCGAATGAACAAAATAAGTCTGTAGGGAACTTTCACATTAAGGATCTCTTAAAACCAGATTAATATAAATTTTTTTTTTGATGTCTGTATCATCAGTATGATACGACTGTATCATATAATTTGTATGTTTTCATTGCCAATACATGACATCCATATCTGCTTAATGCTATTATCATTCTCAGGATTATAATGTGTCAGATGACCAAATTAATCAAACATTGATAAATGTTTACACTGTAGAGATACTGTTTTTTTATAATGTGAAATGTCTCGAGGAACATATTGGTACTCTGATGGCATATGTTTAATATGATGGGTTCCTCGACAAATTTAAATGTAATTATATTGTGAGGAATGCTGTGATGGAGTATTTCTTCACAATATTGAGATGTCATATACTTTTGTTTTCATTCAGATGAGTTAGTTCTATTTTTATGTCAAAATTTGTAGAGCTACATTGTACTTTCTTTTTTTTATATTAAAATGTTATCCTATATTGTTTAGATATTGGACTATAAAACTAACATTTTCCAAGGAAAATTGTCTAGTATATGTCATACAGATTGTGTTGATGGTAAATATGATCCTGAATGAAAACCTAAGTATATCAATTTGATAAAAGGTTATATCTAGAGCTCCTTTTTGTTTCATGTAGGTTACTGTATAATATGTAATGTTCTTGTTATGAACCAGTTTCATATTGTAATATGAAATTGATTGTTATATGTCATGGTATAACTTAAAATGCTGAAATGTTACTATATTCTGTTTTTTTTTATTACAATAATAGGAAATTTATTTGATAATTCACTCATTTTTCTACCATATAAGAGTTATATCTATGGTATCACGTGCATGTAATGCCATGGTCTTCTTCCAGATAACTGTGTCGACCAACTCAGTTATCGTAGACTGCATCTGGAGATTTAGTTTGGTCAACTAGATGTCTGATGTAATCATAACAAAGAGACACTGATCATTGTCTGTCACATGACATACATGAGGTGACACACTTGGTGTGCGATAGAAGAAATTACAAATTGTTGAACGTTATAAATTTTCTCAAATCTTATCATTCTGTAGACTATTTTTTTATAACCTTGCATGGACTAGTGTCCTTAATCATAACGAAGTGACACTGTCACATGAGATACATGAGATGACACACTTGGTGTACGATAGAAGAAATTACAAATTGTTGAACGTTATAAATTTTCTCAAATCTTATCATTCTGTAGACTATTTTTATATAACCTTGCATGGACTAGTGTCCTTAATCATAACAAAGAGACACTGTCACATGAAATACATGAGGTGACACACTTGGTGTGCGATAGAAGAAATTACAAATTGTTGAACGTTATAAATTTTCTCAAATCTTATCATTCTGTAAACTATTTTTTATAACCTTGCATGGACTAGTGTCCTTAATCATAACAAAGAGACACTGTCACATGAGATACATGAGGTGACACACTTGGTGTGCGATAGAAGATATTACAAATTATTGAATTTTCTCAATTCTTGTCATTTTGTAGATTATTTTTTATATAATTTTGTATGTACTAGTGTCCTTAATCATGACGAAGAGACACTGTTACATGACATACATGAGGAGACACACTTGCTGTGCAATAGGAAGAGTTACAATTTATTAGATGTTATAAATTTTTATTAAATTTAGTCATTAGATATTACATTTCTGATGTTCTGTCTAGCTGATGCTTTTATGTATGACATATTGGGTAATCTATTACCAAACCTGATCTCTAATACCATGATATATAACAACATTTTAGTTAAGATTGAATTCTGTTATGATCAAAATAGTGTAATGCAAATTCAATATTGGACTTATCACATTCTTGAAATATTAATTTTAAAATTGCATTATATTATTATTTGTTATGGAGAAATAAGATGCTGGTATAAAATTTCTTTTGTTTAATATAAAAATGTTTTTCATCTGGGATCAAAGTGGATAAATTTTATGCATTTATCTTCCCGATGAATTTTCTTATCATGGGTAAGGTGTTTATAGGAGGTACTCATGATAGCTGATGTTTATAGTTATTGATAATGATTATTAAAATAATGATATTTTACATTTGCTATGTCTGACACATAAATCTTTCATAGACAAATTTACATGTTAGCTTTCACATTTCTTGGCTTACAATTAAGACTTGCATGTATGATACTGAGCTAAGCTCACAATTTGATATGATGACTATGATGCTGTTTTAACTGGGAAAATATTCTGAACTTTAAATTTTCCCTATGATGAAATTTTTTTTATCGTGAGTTAAGGTGTTTATAGGATGGACTCACGATAACTGTATCACGCTTGAAGATACATGGTATCTGAGTGATTCTGTTTCAACATGAGAGCCTCTTCCGCAGATTCTAGCTCACAATGAGAATTAGCACAAATGAAAGCTAATCCAAGCTCACAATATGGAGACAAGACGAAAAGCTAAGATGGGGTTTCCTTAGTTTTCCATTGATTAAAAAAATAATGAACGCTTCTCGGGAGTGTCATTGAAGGGGTTAAATAATCAAACGTGAGTGGACTGAAAACGTTCACCACCAGATCTGTAAATACTGTATTATAATTGTTATTACGTCTGTTTTATGAACAGAGGGGTTCATTTAAATGAATAGTAATCTTGACAGCAAGTATGTCAAAATTTGGAATTTTTATTTAATATGAAAATTTTCTGTTTCAGCTAGTTTAAGAATTTTATATATTTTTATGGTAGATAATTTTTGTTTTTTTTATTATGTAACTGTTCCAGATCTGCCACCAGTTATTTAAATGACGAGGATATGTCGTTATCAGCGACATAGACTTATGTCATTTGAACTCTATTTCTAACATTTTCCTTATCCTTAAATTGTAGGTGTTTTTCCTCGCGGGATTCGGTTGAGTTGGAGAACATGGGACTTATGCCAGTTATATTCACTAATTTCTGTTTTTCAAATTTACTATCAAAACACTTTTTTTTCTTTTTTTTGTTAACAGAGGAGGTATGTGACGTTATTTTGTATTTACACGTCACTATTTAATAATTTTAATTTAATGTTTATAAAAATGTCTTAAACGAACGCACTTCGCAATATTGGCAATATTTCTAAAAAAGTTGTAAGGCGAACACAGCCGTGAACGGATTAGCTAGGCGGGTCGAAATATCTATGCCTTTCTTTTCAACGCTGACAGCCGACACGAGGTGTCATCGTTCAACTATGGCCTACGCAAAATTACCCGGCAAAGACTGGAAATTTAAGTTCAAAGGAGGCTGGGTAAGTTCTCTATCTAATTTCATCGATCCTCGTCTATATAAAATATCTGGCATGAGTCACGTTCGCTAATTTAACTGAATTCTTGCAGGAAATATAACCGCCTCCTTTGTCCTTCGTCCTTTGTTCCTTGCTTCCTTGCTTCTTTGCTTTCTTCTTTACTTTCTTTATCTTGTTTGTTCATGCTCTCTTTTCATCATTCTTCAACATTGGTGTACTTTACTATGTACACCATGGATGACTGAAAATGAATAATTTTAAATATCATGGTTGGTGCATGCTCACATTTGCACATCATGACTTGATAATGACTAAAACACCTGTAAATTGCACTTCAAATCGACGTAAATACTACGATGGTAGTTTTCTTCAACAATTGTATCTGCTGATCATCTTCAAGAAGATGGAAATTCCTAAAACTGTTTCATTTCTTGGTTATTATAAAAAAAAAACATATGAAATACTGATATCATTTGAAAATTTAGTTGAATCTGTTTAATTATGTCATGTCTGATATTTCTTTTTATTATACACCACATGGTCTAGAAAAACATTTAAAAACTTGTAAATTGTAATTTAAGAATTAAATTATTTTATTAAAATGTCAAATATTTAGCTTAGTTCAGGTAACGTAGATAACTGTATCATATTTAACACTCCTTGCCAACCATGATATGAATAAATTGTAATTTCTTTTGTATTTGTGCGTTTCTTTCATCACTTGGTCTTCCCTACAATCACATCTGACTCAGTTTTTCATGTTTTAATTACTGTTTCATTGAACAGAAAATTCTTATTTGATACTTAAATATACTCTTTTTTTTGTCTTAATCAATAAACAACACGCTCTGAGATACTGAGATGTTTGCATTATTTTAAATGAGTCTCATTGCAATATCGCTGACTGCTGGTGGTAAGGTTTTATGGTGAGTATAATTTTAGCTTCTCTATTTCTTTTCTCATACACCACCATACCCTTGCAATATATATATATATATATATATATATATATATATATATATATATATATATATATATATATATATATATATATATATATATATATATATATATATATATATATATATATATATATATATATATATATATATATATATATATATATATATATATATATATATATATATATATATATATATATATATATATATATATATATATATATATATATATATCCCGCAATACTTGTTGCGTCACCTATGTGAAATTCGTATAGGGTTGTTGCGTCCACCAACTTTTCGCGTCCGGTATACGGACGCAAGATAATTTTCACGCCAAAAACTACCATTCTGTTGCTTATACCATAGAGAATCAACTGGCAAAAATTTACATGGAAGCAAAAAAAATATCAAAATATCTTGAAATGAATATTATTAGTTCAACCATTGGCCGCACGGAGATTTGTTCAGTGTATATTTTGAAGGTGTATATTTTTACTAAGCCACCGATCGTTTTGCATCCGCGGCAAAATATTACATGTTGACCTTGGCCGCACGGAGATTTGTTCGGAGTATATTTTGAAGGTGATTTATATATATGCCTCCGATCGTCTTGCGTCTGCACTCAATACTGTTCTACCATGTCTCTGTGACCTTCGCGATAAAATGAATACAATTCAACGCATTTTAAATATTGCCTTGAAAAAGCGCGTACCTACCTACTTACTTTTATTTTTACGACTTCATACAACTGTCGATATATGTATTGATACCTACTCTCTCTCGTGCGCGTACCTACTTACTTTCAGTTTTACAAAGTTCATACTATATGTTGATTTGATTATTGTTACTCTCTCATGCGCGTACCTACTTACTTTTATTTTTACATAGTTCATAAAACTATCAATTTGTTTATTGTTACTCTGATGCGCGTACCTACTTACTTACTATTGCAATGTTAATATTTTTTATAGAAAATTTCCATATATCTCAGAAACCATAAAAGCTAGAACACTGAAAATTGGAATAAACATAGACATATACAAAATCTAAAATGAGTTTTTTCAAAAAAATTCCAGGGTTTCTTTAACATTTTTTGTAAAGAAAAATATTTTTTTTATGATAAATTTATGAGTTTAACTGCCTATTTTTCCATTTTTTTGAATATCGAAAAAACCGAAAAACCCCAACTAGATAATTAAATTTTCCAACTGTCGATTCGTTCATGAGAATTCAATTCTCTGAATGAATCGTCCTTATTAAGCCAAGATGCGTGTACGAAAGAACATTTTTTATGGCGTAGTGGACTTTTTGCATGCTAATAACATCAACTAGAGGCCTCGCAGCATATATGTTCTATTACATGGATTTACTCAGAATACGGAGTAGAACATTTTATGTGAGTTTTGTGTGTCTGTGTGTCCGTCCCCTCTTATAACTTTTGATCCGCTCAATTTACAGAGCCCAAAATTTCAGAATATATAAAAAGTTATAGGCCTACAAAACTTTTATACTTAGAATTTTGAATTTTTGTTTCAGTCAGGGGTTATAAACTTTTGAAATTTTGGTATATTTTTCCATATATCTCAGAAACCATAAAAGCTAGAACGCGGAAAATTGGTATAAATATAGACAAACACAAAATATCAAATGATTATTTAAAAAAAAAATCCAGGGTTTCTCAAACATTTTTTAATAAGAAAAAAATTTTTTTATGAAAAATTTATGATTTTAACTGCCTATATTTCCAAATTTTTTTAAAACATTGAAAAAACCGAAACACCCCAACTAGATAATTTTATTTTCTATAAAAAATATAACCATTGTAGTAGCACATCTCAAATTCTTTTTAACAATTTTTATAAAAATTGAATTTAGTGACGACATTCCTTCATACAATTTGTATGGCAGTCGCCTACACACAATATCTAAGAAGACTTAATTGTTTGATACTAATCTCCAAACAAACATACATACCATCATGCTGTTTTCATATTCTGGGTAGGATCAAAGGACTGACCTCCATACTATCCTATCTTGACATACATACATAATTTAACTGTCACAATCCTTTTCCCATCCTTTTTTTTCTCTTCCCTTCCTTTCCCGTCACAGGCAAACATACAGTAAATCTTAGTTATATTTAAATTAATGATGTTTAAAATGTTTTATATTTAATATCTGTGGACATATGTAATTGGTCTGTTTATTTTTATTTTATAGTGTATTATACTATTTTAGTATTTTAAGACTGTATTTGTCCCTAAATAAATAAATAAATAAATAAATACCTAGGTAATGTGTTGTATAGAAAACCAAATATCTTTAAATATCAAACAATTTATATTTATGGGTTTATAGTTTGATACTTATTCTTCAACCATACATACTATCGCTATCGACAGTTGGATCTCATGTGTTACATGCAACTAATTTTAAAAATCTGTTGGTTAAAAAATCATCTTATTATATAATAGACGAGTTTTCAATCGAATGTTGATATTCATTTTCGTTCAGTGTTTGAGTTCCTAAGTTGTTCAAGGTTTCAATCGAATGTTCATAATATAAAATAGTCGAGGTTTCAATCGTATGTTAATATTGGTTTTCGTTCAGTGTTTTATTTTCTAAATATGTATATCTGTTGATTAAAAAATTAACTTAACATATTGATATTAATTATCTTTCAGTGTTACAGTTATTTAATAAATAAGTTGTCGTCTATCATTATTTAGAATATGATATTGAATAGTACACAACATTCATTTCGAAATGATTGTTGAATACCTACTATTATTGTTTAATTATTATATTTTTAGTACCTTATGTAAATAAATAAAAAATTAACAAACTCATTCATTTTATTGTTAATCATTGGTATCATACTGTACACTATCATGGATCGATCCTCACTGCGTTCCACACAATGTGGGGTAACCATCGGCAGGTGAACGGGTGTGCATTATCCTATAAAAAAGCATGCCATGCGCATTTTTGTCGACACACCGGCATCTTTATTAATTTTTTTTTTAAATATAAAAAATGAATATGTCCTTGTTAAACAAGTACATATACATCTTCCTACGTTCCCTAAAAAAATCAAATAAATGCATGTGCTATAGGTAAACGAAATCGGTCGAGACAGGATTCGAACTCGCGACCACTGGATTACCAGCCCAGCGCGCTAGCCGCTCTGCCATCGACCCATCCATCCATTAAATTAATATAAATGATATGAGAATATTTTAAAGCTTGGTGACTGTTTATTTTCGATGCCTATAATATATTTTATTAATCTCCAAACATACATACAAACCATCATGCTGTTCTGGACTGACTTCCATACTGTCCTATCTAACATACATACATACCTACATGTGTTGTATAGAAAACAAAATATCTTAAAATATTCAATAATTTCGATGATTTTATAGTTTGGTACTTCCTATTTTTCAACTATACATACTATCGCTATCGACAATTGGATCTCATGTGTTACATGTAACTAGTTTTATAATAGTCAAGATTTCAATCGAATATTGATTTTCGTTCAGTGTTTTAGTTCTTTAATATTGATTCAACTGTCGATTTGTTCAAAAGAATTTTGTTCTCTTAACATAGGTATCGACAATGTTTCAAGCGGATACGCGAGAATTGTATGTAGGGTCTAAATAAAAATATCGAAAAAAGTCGAAATACCCCAACTAGATTATATAATTTTCTATAAATAATATTTTTATGTAGTAGTGTATCTGAATTTTTTTTAACAATATTTTATATATATTGAATTTAGTGACGACATTGCTTCATACAATTTGTATGGTACACAATATCTACACAATATACACAATATCTAAGAAGACTCAATAATTTGATACTTCATCTCCAAACATACATACATACATACCATCATGCTGTTTTCATATTCTGGTTATAGAAAACAAAATATCTTAAAATATTCAATAATTTGGATTTATGGGTTTATATTTTGGTACTTATTCTTCAACTAACATACTATTGTTATCGACAGTTCGATCTCATGTATTACATGCAACTAGTTTCTTATTGTTTTTTTGCGTTTATCTTAATTACATATTTCAACTGTCGATTTGTTTAAGAGAACTTTGTTCTCTTAACATATCGACAATGTTTCAAGCCAGGATACGCGATAATTGTATGCAGGGTCTACTTTTTTCACGGCTTTTCCAAGTCATAAAACACCAACATAGCATATATGTTCCATACACGGATTTACTCAGAATTCGGAGTAGAATATTTCGTGTGAGTTTTGTGTGCTTGTGCGTGCGTGCATGCGTGCGTGCGTGCATGCGTGCGTGCGTGCGTGCGTGTGTGTGTGTGTGAGGGTGTGTGTGTGTGTGTGTCCGTCTCCCCTTATAACTTTTGATCTGCTCAATTTACAGAGCCCAAAACTTCAGAATACATAAATAGTTATCGGCCTACAAAACTTTTATACTCAGAATTTTGAATTTTTGTTTCAGTCAGGGGTTATCAACTTTTGAATTTTTACTTTATTTTTCCATATATCTCAGAAACCATAAAAGCTTGAACGCTGAAAATTGGTACGAACATAGACAAATACAAAATCTCAAACGAGTTTTTTCAAAAAAATTCCAGAGTTTCTCAAAACATTTTTTATTAAGAAAAACATTTTTTTAAATTTATGTGTTTAACTTCCTATATTTCCTTAGATTTTAAAAATATCGAAAAAAACCGAAACAATCCAAATAGATAATTTAATTTTCTATAAAACATAGTAACATTGTAGTAGTACATCTCAAATTTACATAAATTGAATTTAGTGACGACATTGCTTCATACGATTTCTATGGCAGTCGCCTATACACAATATTATAATATATTATGTAGGTATCTACATTCATGTTTATAAATTTATTTAAAATTATTTCTCACGTAACTCTTGCTTATCGGGGCTGGAAACACTAGGTAAATAAATTAGATGAAATTGTCGAATAGCAATGAAATGGCCACATGCGCAGGGTGCAAGGAAGTATTTATTATTATTTTTATATTTATATATTTTTTTCAATGGCGAGCCTTTGAATTTTGTTTTATTCTATTATTTATTTTGAAAGAAATAATGTTTGGGTACATATTAAATTTATATGATGTACCTAGTACGTAAGTACTTCATCTAATAAATAGTGACATTAAACAAAGTAGGTACCTATGTAGTGTGTTTTATATAATATTTAGATAATGAATTTCCCCAACATTTTTTAACACAAAATTATCTTTTGACTAAATATATCACAACAAAAAAATCAAATAAAAACTTTTGTTATTTGTATAATATACGAGTACTTCAAAATATATAAAAGATTCATAAAATCCTAGATGTTATACTCCCGGTTGATATATATATATGAAAATTAAAAAAAAAGTTCAACGCTCTTAAATTTGTGCATGCCTTTCGATTACACGATTGTATAAAACTCTACGATAGAGGAGATCAAATGTTTGTTGGTGTAACATCGTTGAAAAAACATTGAGATGGTCTTATGTTATAATAATGTAGTTTTCTTCAAAACTGCGTATAAAAACACCGTTGGACTCAACAGTAAGCTGTCAATAAATTGAACAATAATTCACAATATGTTTCTAAACATCGTAGGTATTTAAAAAAACATAGTTGTTAAATTGATAATATCAGTCCATCGACATTGAAATAAACATCCCTATAATATAGAACGAGCAATTTAATTGATATATTTTTTTTAATATCCTTATTGATATTACAAAAGATGTTTTTAATTTTACTCTGACACTAATGAACATTCGGACAAACTTCACCATCACACCACAGATGTTTGTCATAACATTGTACGTAAGTTAATGTAAAATAATCCTTACAAATAATAAGTAAAATGTTGTTATTACGCATGTTGATGTTAACTCATTATGGACAGTATTTATGTCTTCAATACGCATGTCTGGAGCAAAGCACGGACCGGGACAGTGTTCTGTCCTTTTCTAACACATACCAATGAAGCGCTATCTGTGTCGCTCACAATCACGGATCGGCAAAATTTCGTATTACTATGAGATAATATGTAGAAAAATTACGTTCATATAAATTATGCACACAATCCTATAATATACGAATTTTGGCGCTATATACAAACACGCATCTACTAACAAAGTTACTAGGTACCATTATAACGTATTTTTGCAAGTGTTTTGAATAAGTATTTTGGATATAATATATATTTATTAATTTTAGAAGGCAGTGTAGTGCACTTATGTACACACTAAGAAATCGCCTGTGTACAGAAGGCGTAGTAATAAAGCTAGAACAAATGGACGTGAAAACTACATAAAATATACGAAATATATAAAATATCGAAAAATATACACATGGACGCAAGTATGATGTCAATTATACATAGGAAAGTTTTTTAATATACACCGGAAGTAGTAATAAAGATAGAAAAATAGACGTGAAAACTATATGAAGAAATATATAAAATATACAAAAAATATACACCGGACGCAGTAATAAAGATAAAAAAATGGACGTGAAAACTATAGGAAGATATTTGTAAAATATACAAAAAATATACACATGGACGCAAGTATGAAAATGACGTGTCAAACGTACCAAAATAGGATAAAACTGAATATTTATATTTTTCAATTTACAAGAAAAACCTTATGGCTACAATGATTGTGAGCAACAAATAGCTCTAAATTCACTGACATAAACCTAAAATAATAAGTAGAAGTGGTGGACGCCGATCTGTCGGATATTTGGCGGACGCAAAAAATGTAGTGGGATCTATATATATATATATATATATATATATATATATATATATATATATATATATATATATATATATATATATATATATATATATATATATATATATATATATATATATATATATATATATATATATATATATATATATATATATATATATATATATATATATATATATATATATATATATATATATATATATATATATATATATATATATATATATATATATATATATATATATATATATATATATATATATATATATATATATATATATATATATATATATATATATATATATATATATATATATATATATATATATATATATATATATATATATATATATATATATATATATATATATATATATATATATATATATATATATATATATATATATATATATATTTCTTGGTTATTATAAAAAAAAAAACATATGAAATACTGATATCATTTGAAAATTTAGTTGAATCTGTTTAATTATGTCATGTCTGATATTTCTTTTTATTATACACCACATGGTCTAGAAAAACATTTAAAAACTTGTAAATTGTAATTTAAGAATTAAATTATTTTATTAAAATGTCAAATATTTAGCTTAGTTCAGGTAACGTAGATAACTGTATCATATTTAACACTCCTTGCCAACCATGATATGAATAAATTGTAATTTCTTTTGTATTTGTGCGTTTCTTTCATCACTTGGTCTTCCCTACAATCACATCTGACTCAGTTTTTCATGTTTTAATTACTGTTTCATTGAACAGAAAATTCTTATTTGATACTTAAATATACTCTTTTTTTTGTCTTAATCAATAAACAACACGCTCTGAGATACTGAGATGTTTGCATTATTTTAAATGAGTCTCATTGCAATATCGCTGACTGCTGGTGGTAAGGTTTTATGGTGAGTATAATTTTAGCTTCTCTATTTCTTTTCTCATACACCACCATACCCTTGCAATATATATATATATATATATATATATATATATATATATATATATATATATATATATATATATATATATATATATATATATATATATATATATATATATATATATATATATATATATATATATATATATATATATATATATATATATATATATATATATATATATATATATATATATATATATATATATATATATATATATATATATATATATATATATATATATATATATATATATGTTATATTTGATGTTTTCACGGGTGAAATATGTTATAATATTTTTATCTCGGTTTTCCCGTGTCAGTAGGTCTTGACTAAGACCATTTGTCTTCCGACGTTTCGCCTGAATATCACCAGGCATTTTCAAGGACTTAACGAAAAGCACGCGCGCGACACACGTCTACTCACACTGAAAACTTGACGGTGAGCTTTCAGTGTGAGTAGACGTGTGTCGCGCGCGTGCTTTTCGTTAAGTCCTTGAAAATGCCTGGTGATATTCAGGCGAAACGTCGGAAGACAAATGGTCTTAGTCAAGACCTACTGACACGGGAAAACCGAGATAAAAATATTATAATATATATATATATATATATATATATATATATATATATATATATATATATATATATATATATATATATATATATATATATATATATATATATATATATATATATATATATATATATATATATATATATATATATATATATATATATATATATATATATATATATATATATATATATATATATATATATATATATATATATATATATATATATATATATATATATATATATATATATATATATATATATATATATATATATATATATATATATATATATATATATATATATATATATATATATATATATATATATATATATATATATATATATATATATATATATATATATATATATATATATATATATATATATATATATATATATATATATATATATATATATATATATATATATATATATATATATATATATATATATATATATATATATATTATAAATCTGATACATAGACATAGATTTTTGTTATTTTTAGCAATTGTTTAAACATCGTTCATAAAATATCTCCTGATCGTGTGTGCGCGTGCGTGTGTGTGTGTGTGTGTGTGTGTGTGTGTGTGTGTGTGTGTGTGTGTGTGTGTGTGTGTCCCTTAAGGGGGCATATAAACCTAAACACCTCAATTCCAAATCAAATCCCTCAAATATGTTAAACAGTGTGTTTCTAGAAAAAAGAGTATAAGTCTTTTCAACATTTCTCTAGTGAATGTTCGTCTCATAATTTTAAATTTCAGCCTAAATTCCCATAAAAAAAATATTAAAAATATCCTTTTTTACGGCATTTTCTTTTAAATTGCTCCATAAATATGTGTCGTGGAGAAATAAATATTTTATATGCTTAAAGAGTGCATAAAATCAAAGTGAATGACCGATAATTTTTTTCGATTCAACTAAGGTTTATTATTAAAATGCAAAAAATCAAGAAATTTGGGGTTTCCGATAATTTAAATCACGTATAAACCTTTTTTAACGCACGCAATAGTTAACCTTACTAACGCGTAACTTCATAGTGCATTGGGCGGTTTTAATATATCATGTTTTCAGTCACTAAATTTAGCGTTACATGTCCTCTTTAACCTTTTTCCTTTATCGATTATAGACTATAGTACTCGTTCGATTATTTTCACATTTTGCAATTATGTATATCTAATATTCGCTTCGACCCCGTTAGATTTTTAAGGATATCTGATCGGTGCTTCTCATTTTTTTATCTGTCAAATATTTCAAAGTGACCGCAAGCTCAGGAAACTTAAAATTTGATATTTTTATTTTCAAATTACTAAAATAGCACGTCACTTCCATGAAATGGCATTGAATAATCATCGATTAAAATGAATATTTTCCATACTAAATTTGAATACTTTGAATAGTGATTTGGTAGTGAGGAGTATAACGTTGGCCAAAACCCACTCGTTTTTGCTTATTTCCATATATCTAAAAATCATTTAAGCTGGAACGCTAAATATTTTGAAATCTAGGTATATAGTCAAAAATAATATGTCAAACGACCGTTTTTGAAAAAGTTTCCCAAATTTTTTTTTACTAAGTAAAATAATTTTTGTTATGGCAATTCTATAATATGTTTAATCTCCTAAATTTCCACATTATTTTTATTTTTTATTTTTGATTAGGAAACAAAACAGGAGTACAGAAAGAAAAGTACATGATAAATATAAAAGAAGTATACAACAATCTGTACACCCAATAACATTGTTTCACATAATAATAGAATGGTAAGTACTACAAACTATCCACATCAATAAATATAAAAGAAGTATACAACAATCTGTACACCCAATAACATTGTTTCACATAATAATAGAATGGTAAGTACTACAAACTATCCACATCAATAAATATAAAAGAAGTATACAACAATCTGTACACCCAATAACATTGTTTCACATAATAATAGAATGGTAAGTAGTACAAACTATCCACATCAATACAAAAAAAAGAAAATAAAAGAATATGCATATTTAAAAATAACAAACAATTTCAATAAAAAAAAACAACGTTAGAATAAGCATATTTAAAAAATAACAAACAATTTTAATGAAAAAAAAATTATATAACTACGTGATGTATAAAATATGGAAACAGGAACAGGAAATATGGAAAGGGAGAGGACGGACAGGGAGAGCAAATCTCATATACCTACATATGTAGAAATAATGTTGAAAAATACGAAACCACTATTCATTGCCGCGAATTACACGCATTACCTCATGGCGAAAATAATTAAGAGATGAATCAAAGATATCAGCATGCATCGAAAATAATGCATTGAATCTACGACAGATGCGTGGGATCGTAGCATTCATCCGCAAATTGGTTCAACAGTGTGGAACATGTAAGATGTTTGACTGGCGAACTGACCTTCCCGGGACCCGAATATTCACAAAACTGACAAGCTCAGGCGAGTCTATAGCATCGTTCAAAATTTTATGAAGCATTAATTGGTCGAATAAGGTTCTTCTGGATTCTAGGGTATCATATTTGTGGTATTTAATTGAATCACGATAGCTATCAAAGTTTAGTCGTAATTTGTAGTTTAAAAAGTTAAAAAAATTGCGTTGAATTCTCTCGATTCTAGCTATGTGGACGCCATAGAAGGGGGACCATATCTGTGTGCAGAATTCGAGTTGAGGACGTATATATGCTGAGTAGAGTGTATAAAAAGTTTTACTGTTTCTGAAAGGTTTTGATATTCTTATTATAAATCCAAGCATTTTGTTGGCTTTTGATATTACATGATTAATATGTTGGATGAAATTTAATTTAGAATCAAATATAACTCCCAAATCACGGATATGATCTACTTCCTTTATTCCCGAACTATTAAAAGTGTAAGTATGGTTGATTTTATTAATATTTCGAGTAAAAGTTATTTTGTTACACTTAGTTATGTTGAGTACAAGTGTGTTTGATTGGCAGTATGCAAATAATCTGTTAAGGTCTTGTTGTAGGTTATTACAGTCAGTTGTAGATTTAATAGTCAAGTAAATTTTCATATCATCGGCAAATGCAAGATAATGAGAAAAAATAAAACATTTATAAATATCATAGGTGTAGATATTAAAGAGTAAGGGGCCTAGGTGAGATCCTTGAGGGACCCCTGAGGGTGGATTGAAGAAGTCAGATTTAAACCCTTCGACCAACACCGACTGCAGTCTGTTCCGAACATATGAATCGAACCACCTGAGCAAGTCACCGTGAAAACCTATATGTTGCAATTTCGAAATGAGAATATTATGATCGACCTTGTCAAATGCCTTTGCATAGTCAGTATAGATAACATCCACTTGAGATCGTTAATCCATATTACTTGTGATGTATTCGGTGAAAATTGTTAAGTTCGAAAGAACTGAGCGATGACGTAGAAATCCGTGTTGTTGGTTTTGAATATTGAGTTTAACGGTTGAATAAATTTGATCATAAATAATACGTTCAAAAATTTTGCTAAATACTGGAAGAATCGATATTGGACGATAATTTTGAATTTCATTAATTGGACCAGATTTGTAAATTGGTATGACCAGCGCCTCTTTGAATTTCATCGGAAATTTACCCTTAGAAATTGACATCTTGAACAATAAACTAAGTGGGAAGGAGAGAGTGGTAGCGCATTGTTTTACAAAGAATGGCGATATGCCATCGTTGCCCGCCCCCTTCCTACTGTCAATGGCGTGTAAATATTTAAAAACTAAAGCATCATTAATATTGATATTTCCTAATCCATCAAACGAAGAATCAGTTATGAAATCAGTAGGCACAGATAAATTTTGGTTACTATAATCAATTACATATGTTGATTGAAAATGTTTGCTAAATAAATGACAAATTTTCTCACCCCCAGTACATGATTCATCATTTAAATGCATAGTTTGGGGTATTCCAACATTTTTCTTCTTTTTTTTTGCAAAAGACCAAAGTTTTTTATAATTAAATTGAATGTTGTTTTCAACGGAGGAAATATACTGATTAAAACAATCCTTTTGAACAGTCTTCTGTCTTGAACGTAGTAAAGAAAATTCTAAATAGTCAAAATAATTACTGTATTTCTTCCATTTTTTATGCATTTTATGTTTTTCTCTTATAATTTTAATAAGAGCATAAGAATACCAACAGGGATATTTAGTGTTTTTGATAAAAGTAAAAGGTGCAAGTTGAGATATTGTATCATGGAGTATATTGTAAAAATGTTCAATGGCGATATCTACATCATCGTAATCTTCTAAAAATGACCAGTTAATTATCGATAGATGATTGTTAATGCTGTTATAGTCGGCTTTGTGAAAGGAAAATATTTTTTTAGGTGGAGCGATTATAGTGGGCAGTGAATTAACATTCAATTCAATAACAAGAGACGGATGGTGTAAATCTTCCTTAACTAGAGGATGCTGAGCATGGGTGACAATGCATTCAACGTTACTCAGAATGAGATCTAGGATACGATTATTAGCATTCAATATACCGTTAAATTGATTCAGCTCAGCATACGATGTAGTATCGAGAAAAGATGAATAATTTTTTTTTTTTTTTTAATTATAGCAGTACATTTCATTGTTTTTCTTTGTTTATATTGAATATAGTGACGACTTCGTTTCATACAATTTGTATGGCAGTATACACAACGTCTACAGAGACCCTCAATAGTTTGATACTCAATCATCATGCGTACATACCATCAAGCTGTTTACATATTCGAGGTACGAATAAAAGACTGATCTCCACATTATTCTATCCTGACATACATGTTTTGTATAGAAAGCATAATATCATAATATCTAAGTGAATGGAATATGCAAAAAAAAATCATATGATCGCAGAGTAGCCATAGTAATTCAAAAATAGTACTTCCTCAGAACAGACTATGTCTAGCGAGGCAGTAAAATTTCCAAATGTATGGGGAAAAAAATAATAATAATTTAGAATTGTAATTAGGTATAAACTAAAAAAAATGTATTTTTGTTCGTTTGTAATAATATTTATACTGTTGGAAATATAGTATTCATTCATTCAATAATTTGAATTTTAATGTTTATATTATAGTTTGGTACGTATTCTTCAACTTTACATACAATCACCATCGACAGATGGATCTCATGTGTCACATGCGACTAGTTCTTAATCCACTTTATGAGTGAGCACTGCTACTTAATTTTATTTGTTTAAATATCGTTATTTAATAATTATTTTATTTCATCTGTTTGCCATAGTACCTTTTGGTACTATGGCCCATAGTATAGTAGACGCCCACATTATTTTCTTAATCTCGTTGTTTAAATGAAATTGTCATTTTACAAAAAGCCTGATATTTAATATATGAGGATACAATTTAATAAATGAAAAGAATGTTTATTTTTACGTTATGTTACGTTATTTATCCGAGTGGACCTTCAACATATACGAACAAGTCGCTTCTCGAACTCCTTTATTAACACAGCAGCCCGACTGTGGAACGATCTTCCGAATTCTGTGTTTCCACCTTCGTACAACCCGGGTCTTTTTAAAATCCGAATTAATAAACTCTTTTCTAGATTGCAAACCCCTCCCAACGCTACGTAGTGCGCTTCTTCGGAAGAGTAAAATGGACCCAAATCCTAATAGCTGGCGTCCCCTACGTAGACATGTTAAAAAAAAAAAAAAAAACCTACATGAAACATATTACTTTTGATTAAAATAGAAACCTACCTTCCTAATGGAATATTTCAATAAATTTTCATATAATTATAATATTATTACTAGGCAGTACTTAAATGGGGGGGGACTGCTGCCAACGTACCTATTTTTCAATTTGATATACCATCATTATTTCTTATCAAATCGTTTTGAAAAAAATAATTTAGATAGTTTGGATATTAATAAACAAAAATATACCTTAACTTTTTGATAATGTTCTGTATAAATTCTTGTAGAAAAATAATGGCATACCCCGATTTTCAACGTTTATCATATATTTTTAATAAACTATAAGTCGTAGAGTAATATATTTTTTTTTTAAATTAAAGAAGACAAAAATATCTAGAAAAATATGATATGACGTTGCATTAATGCTTCAGGTTTAGTAAATAAACCTAATAAACATTTATTTTCGATTCAGCGCCATTGCGTAATAAAAGTTTTTTTGGTTTATTTACTTAACCTGATGCGTTAATGCAACGTCATATCATATTTTTCCAGGTATTTTGTTCTTCTTTAATTTATAAAAAAAATATTGCTCTATACCTTATACTTTTTTTAGAAATTTAAGATAAATGTCTAAAATCGGGGTATGCTTATTATTTTCCTACAAGAATATATACAGAACATAATTAAAAAGTTAAGGTATATTTTTCTTTATCAATATCCAAACCAAAGACCTTATATACTATTATAAGGTCTTTGATCCAAACTAACTAGGTTATTTTTTTTCAAAATGATTCGTTTAGTAATAATGATCAAATTGAAAAAATAGGTACGTTGGCAGCAGTCACCCTCTTAATTCATTTATATTTCAGCTCATACACCCACGTTATTAATTATTATAAACACTTCCAGGGTTTATAATTCAGAGAAGCAAGATGAGCGTCATAAATAATTTGAAATAAATTTCTCGAGCTCGGACAGCCGATACAGAACGGCATTCGACATATTCCGTTTACCATACCATACCATCACGCCATTTCCCTATTTGGGGTAAGCAGAGAGAACCGAACGCCAGATTCCTCTCTCTTGACATACATTCCTCGCTTCATTCACGTCCATACATCGTCTCATACACGCTCTTCTATTATTCTTACTTCAAACATCTCCATCTTTCAAAATCCCATTTATGTGATCGTGCCAACTTTTTCTTGGCCAACCTTTACTTTTCGTTCCTCTTTTATCAGCCTTGTATACTTTTTTCATCACTCATTCTTTCTATGTGGTCGAACCACCTTAAGGCATTTATTTTCATCTTACTTACGATATTTCTTTCAATCATACATTCTCGTCTAATATCCTCATTTCTTTTTCCATCATACATCGTTTTACCACACATTCGTCTTAGTGACCTCATTTCAACCGTGTTAATTCTACTTTCATGCGTCTTCTGCCATGTCCATGTCTCACTAGCATACATAAGAGTCGGTGCGACGATACCATTGTGTACTGCGAGCTTTGCTTGCCTCGAAATAATTGGGTCAGCCATTACCGGTCTTAATGCACCATTCACTCTATTACCTGCCGTTACTCTCCTTTCAATATCTTTTTCCAATCTTCCATCACGCTGAAACATGCTTCCTAAGTATAAATATTCATCAATTTGTTCTAATTGTACATTCTCCACTCGTATCTCGCATTCTGTTCGTCTTTCGCTCTTCTCAAATACCATCACTTTAGATTTAGTTGCATTCATTCTCAATCCATTTTGCATGCATCCATCGAATACTAATTTTAATCAAACATTCCAAGTCTTCCACGCGTTCATTTATACTTTCATTTCATTTCCGTTTACGAAAATTATAAAGGCAAGCTTTTGTCAACCCTTACTTCACATATTTTGTTTTCTACTACAATTATTAACAAACAATTCAAAAAATTATTCACAATCGTGTAGACACCTTACTTACTTTCTTAATTAAATTTTTAGTGCCCATCACGCAATTTCAGATCCCAGTTTTTATTCTATGTCGACCGATATTACACAAACTACTCACAAAACAATTACATTAGACGGAGTTGCTCCAACTACAATACATCCTTTAAACATTTATATGTAATACATAAATCGCAAGCATATTTCCAAACATATATATTACAACAATTCCATAAATAGTACATACCACAGTCACATTCATCCAAAATCTATCTCGTATACATACATACAATTTAACACATACATACACATCAATCGTAAAAAAAGCCAATAGCTTAACATATTTAATTAGAAAAACCTTCAGCCACTTGCCACATGATTTGTTGAATATAACATATAAAACTTATGTGAGACCAGTTTTGGAATATGGTTACCAAGTTTGGAATCCTTACTTTGAGAAAGATATAGGCATGCTGGAAAGGGTGCAGAGAAGGTTTACCAAACTGGGAAATGGCCTCAGATGCTTAACATATGAAGAACGTCTGAATGTGTTGGGCCTCACTACACTTGAGGAACCGAGAAAGAGAGGGGATATCATAGAAACCTTCAAAATACTAAACGAGCACTATGACTTCCCTGAATTGAAGCTGATGTTCTGCCTCAACCAAAATACTAATTTAAGAGGTCATAGTTTGAAGCTAGATAAACACAGTTTCAGGCAGAAAGCATTTCTTGGAAGCATTTCTTGTCCAATAGAGTTGTGGATGTGTGGAACGGTTTGCCACCGGAACTTGTTGTTGCACAAAGTGTTAATGTGTTCAAAAATAGACTTGACAGAATGAACAAGTGAAAACTGTTGTGAGATCAGACAAATCAGCATAGCTGCTTGTCTGATAACATTTATTTATTTATCGTGTGGGTTAATCACATACTCATCATAACAAAACAAAGTTTGGATACAAAAATAATAGTAACTAGCACAAATAGATAACATTTAATAATAATAATAAACCGAAAAAATTAGAAAATACACTGACTTGCAAGACGAAATCAAGCGAATCTGGGACATGCAATCTGTGATAATAGTACCAATGGTGATTTCCACCACAGGAATTATTCCATGAAACTTATTCAGCAGTTAAGAAACCATCAAATTACCTAAATACACATACGTCACCATGCAAAAAGCAGCCATATTAAACACATGCAGACTGGTGAGGAAATTCCTCCAAATCGACGACACTACTGACCTTACTAACACATAAATACTACACATGGCACCAACATACAAAACACCATATTTTATACACTCAGTAAGGATAGCACTTGGCAGCATTGCTCGTGCTACCCCAAATCCCACCAGGTGATAAACCTGAGAAGGTGTAAAAGAGCCCATAATAATAATATATACATACCATAAAACACATATTCACATAAATAATATATGTTAGATATAGCATTAAATGAATCATTTTAATGTGAAATTTATATTATTTACTCATACGTGAAAACATATTTTATTTTATTTTTATTTTATTGTTTGATAGAGAATTATACAGTCTTTACAATTTATATAACAGACAATGTACCTACATTGCTTTATTAGTAGAACAGTGACAACTCCATGCATTATTCAATAGGATAAATAATATTGATGACAAAAAAATAGAAATAATGTATAATAAATTTACTAGTAAATAAAAAACACTAAAATAAGACAGCTGATTAGATTAAAGAAAGGAGGAGACAGCTGTCCTAAACGCACTGAGAGAGCTCGCAGAGATGTCGAGTGTATAACTTACTTACTTACTTTTTAGGTACATATTCTTCAATATCATAATGTCTTTGAGATTTTTGCGAAGAAAGGCGGAAAAATACAAAGAAATTCCTAATATTTTTTATATATTTCGTATTATATTTTATGGGATAAGTAAATCGATCACATTTTAGGTCCCCCTACATTTGTCATCGGCTGGTTTACGCGATACTTTATGCGCTTGCGCACCAATTCTCCAATTCACCAATTATCCAATATTTGCGTAAAAGAATGAAAAAAAAACTTACAAAAAAAAACAATTATTCCGTATATACAACTATAAAAATATTCCATTTAATTAAAAAAATTCTCACATGACTAATACTTCTCATGACTATTACTCACATGACTTTTTTTTCCAGTGCTCGGCCACCCGGATGCCGCTTTCCTTCGCTGTCACGGTGTCTTCATGTGTACATGTAACTCCAATCAAGGGGCATGGGAAAAGGTGCGAGTTGTCCTGCACAGTGCCACACTCACAAGTATCTTCCTCTCTGTAGACCCATTTTTTGACGTAACTGTAGCAGCGGGTGACGCCTGTTCTTAGTCTGTTGAGTGCCCTTTATGTTGCATATGGTAAGTTGTGTCCCACTAACATCTCCTAGCCTGGAGGTAAGTGTGTGGGACTGGCACTCTCTGCCCGCCACCAATGACAGCCGGGAGCAAGAAAGGAGCCTCCACGAAGATTTCACATAGAAACAACTTCAAAAAGCAATAGGGCGCCCCCTGAATGCCGGCTTATCCTTTCACCACCGGAACAACACCAAAGAAAGAAAAAGAAACAAGGATGCAACTAAAACAAAGAAAAGTCGAGTGTATTAAAGAAAGCATTATAGGTACACCGTGCAAGCACGGTACACAAAAGTATTCTGAGTGTAGTTGTTATTACAATTAGGAATATAAAAAGTGCTAAGATATCTGGTTGCTCTGCTCGGACAGTGAAAGCAAATTTTTTTCAACAAGTCTGGGGAATCCATAAAATTGTTGACCAACTTAAACAAATATGTACTGATTCAGCATAATTACTTATGTTGAGACGAAGAAGAAAATCAAGATTAGAAGCAAACTTTCGCTGGATTCTTTCGATTCTGTCGATGTACGTTGCAAAGTGAGGATTACAAACCAAAAATGGCTCCTAACAAGAGAGCTGTAAAGAATAACAACTGATCTAAATGTTTCTCGTACAAAAGTATCAGTAAAAGTTATAGTTAAAACACTTTGATTTCAAGAAATTGTGCAATACTTTTGGTTGTTTTATTGAAATTTAATGCCGTCATGGCACAATTTTGAACAATTTTATGAAATCAAACTATTTTAACTAGACTATTACTGATAATTTTGTTGAAACAAACCAGCCTTAGAAAATCTTAAAACAAACCCGAGCATTTTTTAATTATTTTTTGGCATACAATGAATTTATCATACTTTTTTATATTTTTATATTATATTCCTTACTTATAACAGTGTGCCTGTTCGTTTCCCTTATAAACATTAATAAAATTCAATAAACTTTGTTAACACCACTCACATGAGCACAAACTTCTACCTGCTTCAAAAACAATAATAATAATAATAATAAAAGACTTGTATTTAGTTAAACAACGTGGCGGACTTATTCCCCGCAGGCAATCTCTACCAGTCAACCACTTCTTTGGGAAGACTTATGTACATAAGCCTTCCTGAAAAAGAAAACATTGGTTTTGAAACCGGTAGAAGTTTGTGCTCATGTGAGTGGTGCAAACAAAGTTTATTGAATATTATAAATCATTTAATAAAGTTATCTTCTAAACATTAAAGATATAAAAAATAACATTTTACTAGATATAAATTTTCCGTGTGAACTATTTTTTTCTTAAATTTTATTCAAGTTTTATTTCTATAACATCCACTTTATATTTTATTGTTCCTCAACTAACAGATACCGTAGGCGGGATTCTCGTTCTTTTTAGCTATCCATAACGCCTTAAAATCCATAAGATCCTTATAATCCTTAAAATTATAGAAAACGCGATTCTCATTTCAATTTATAGCGATAGTAAAAGGGATACTATCCCTCGCAGGTATCCATACCGTAGCGCTGGCATTAGAGGTGTCACTAACGCTTAGCGCTATCCATAACATCGATCTGTCACTTCATTGACATTTCAATATTATTTCAATCATTTACACACGTTCATAATTTCAAATATAAAAATAATACATACACTATAATTGAGTAAACTCGTATTTTGAAGGGAGTTGTAACTAACGTGATAAAAATAACAGGAAAAAATCACTGTACAAATAAAAAATAATAACAAAAATGCAAAAACAATTATTTGTTTATAGGCCAAGTACCGAATTAAGATGAATCGAAAGAATGTTAAACTAATTAGAATACTTTCAATGTCTTCAAGTACCTATTATTTATTTGAAATAAATCCTTTATCACATGCATTTACTGGTAAAAATATGGATACTATGCATAGAATCCTTACATCATTCTGTATGGACACCTATCACTCACGCGAGAATAAGAATCGCATTTATTAACATAGCATTCTCTCGCAAGCGCTAGTAGCCATAATTTCCTATCCATAACAACAGTTAAGGATTTAAACGAGAATCGCGCCTCGTGTCAAATATTTATAAGTATCCATTCACATTTTGCAACATTTTGAAAAACCATGTCTCCACCGGAAATCTCTCATTCCGTACCGATGTTATTCGTTTGCTAACAGCCTTAACAAGATCGTGTGTGTATAATAGTTATAATATTAGGTATACAACATTATATATGTGATGGTGGAACATTTGTAGTAAAGCGTTCTCTTATCTTTCAGATAGAACCCAAAACACAGTCACATTAACAATACAATGACATTAACAGCACAACATACAATGGAATACAATACCATTATAACAATAATATATACCTAGTCATATATCTGAAGATCCTCCTTATGCCTTTAGCACGCGATCTCTTTTTCATCTTCTCAAAATACTCTCCAGTCATCCCGAAACCCATCCAAAGCTGCTGCGAACATCTCAATGGTTCGCAGAAACAATACTTTAATATGAGTTATGACGTCAGTCGACGCCCATCGGTAGAGGAACGTGTCAAGGAAGAAACAAAACAAATTGATTGCTTTTTCGGCTTGGAAATTTGATCGCTGTACCTAACACACACGAGTCCACCTGTACTGGGTGGACAACTGTGAACATAGGCCGATATTATAAGATATTTATTTGGGATCATGCTGAAAATCAGATGTTAGGGCTTGTCTGTAAACATGGTCCTTTTGAGATGTTATAATTGTTTTTTGTCAATGTATATTCTCTTGTTTTTTTTTTGGCTGTTTTTTTTTATCAATAACTCAATATAGACGGAGCGGGAATATTATTTATTTATTTATTTATAAACGGCGTAAAATGTCTTTTTAACATATATAGATAAAAACACATATTGATGGTTAAAATATATAGAATAAAAAAAAAGAATTAGGTATATACTTGGCAAAAAAATTTTAACATAAACAGTAATACAAAAATAAAAAAAAACAATAGATGTAAGCAAACATAAATAAAATGATGTACATATGGACTCAAAATTAACCAAAAATGAATTAGTATTTTAAATAGAACAAAATAGCAGTGACATGTTAATTATAAAAAAACAAAAAATATATACAAAAAAACATTTTACAATCGAAAATATACAAATCCGTACTGAAAATAACACAAGTTGTATATCGTCCGTTTATATTTATATTTGACCAGCATAAAAATGTCACCTAAATGAGAGAATTCATTCCCAATATTATGGAGACGACTGACTAACTTCTGTCTGTGTACGTGTATTATTGCAATAAAATGGTGCTGTCTGTCTGGTGGATTGTCGTGGTATATTGTAATTAATCAATTCTGTTAGTGCAGGGGTGTCCAAACTCGAGTGAACTATTTTGTGTAATGTAACCAAGTAAAATATTCTGCAAATTGATAGTTTTATTTAAATTTGTCAAATGTCAAAGAGAATGCAATTATAAAAAATATCCACTTGCCACTAGCGAAATTGCTTATAAAATCCGAAAATCTTGGCTTGCCTATGAATATTATGATAATAAATTCAAGAAATGTATTTATTTGTTTTGTTGCAACCATACTGCAAGGTTAAAAGTTAAACCGTGTAGATACGATGCTTTACAGGGCCACAAATGTAAATATTATTTTGGAATGTGATTTTAATTTTTTTTCCATGGCCACTGAAATAACAACGATGCTAAAAAATCATAAAATTTTCAACATTTCCAAATTTTCTTCCAGGGTTTGCCTAGTCCGAAGGTTCTTGGTGCGCCCCTGCCACTTGCTGTATTATGTATGTAAACTGCTTTTTATCTAAAATATTACTATCACTTCTATCTTAAGAGATATTTAGTAATCTTGCTTCTTTCCATACTACAAAAGAAAATTTCCAATTAATATCCAATGAGCTAGTACCTGACATTTTTTGCTATGTCTCTTCAGTCCCATAAGGCCACCGAGGCCTTTCAGTCCCTTAAAAATATATTTTCATATGAACACCCCACCAGGTTATTGACAATGTTCATATTTTTTATAGAAAAATAAATTATCTAGTTTGGGTGTTTCGGCTTTTTTTGATACTTTTAAAAATTTTGGAAATATAGGCAGTTAAATACATAAATTTATCATAAAAAAATGTTTTTCTTAATTAAAAATGTTTGAGAAACTCTGGAATTTTTTTGAAAAAACAAATTGGAATTTTGTATTTGTGTATATTCATACAAATTTTCATAGTTCTAGCTTATATGGTTTTTGAGATATTTGGAAAAATAGAGTAAAAATTCAAAATTTCAAAACCAAACTGATTGAAACAAAAATTCAAAATTCTAAGTTTAAAAGTTTTGTCGGCCTATAACTATCTATATATCCTGAAATTTTGGACTCTGTTAATTGGGAAACACACGCACACACTCAGACACACTAAATGGTCTACTCCAAATTCTGAATAAATCCATATATAGAACATATATGCTGCTAAGCCTCTAAGTTGGTGCTTTTTGACTTCATATTTGAAAAAAAAGTGAAAAATATAGACCTAGCATACAAGTCTCGCGTATCTTGGCTTGATACTTTGTTGATTTGTTAAGAGAAATAAATTCTCTTGAACAAATCGACAGTTGGATTAAATATTATCAATGTAAAAATTTGAAACGTTACTATAAAACAAAGCAAGCTTATATAGTCTCTGTACTGCTACATCACTAATTAATTGAAATTCACTTCGCAAATATCAGATGCTCTGAAACTAACTATACCTAAGCGTCTGATGTATATCGTATCTTGATAATTTCTATCAACTTCCATGTATCTTGCACATCGACATTAATCTCTACACACCGTCAGCATATTCTATGAACAATTATTATTGGGATTAAATCATAATATCAGATATGAGAATACTAGTAACTGAGAGTTCCATCTAACATCAATTTATCAAGTTTTCAAAATAACTATGTTTGTTATTCGAGTGCATTCACAACATATTTAGAAATTAATGCATACAATGTATTTGTTGGTAGGTAGTTGAACGATTGGCAAAAAAATATTTTAAATCTATCAAAAAATAAAGTTGTTTTTCTGTAAAATGTCAATACACGGCATATCTCTGCGATCTGCCATATAGACGGGTCGCGTATTTCCTTTTCCTTGTTCAATCTACATATTTATCATTTTTAATTTTCAAATTCAATTGTATATACTTTTGGTCCTCTACTGATAGCCCTATAGCTGGGGCTTGTACGATGTTTATGGAAAATATGAATTATTTCGGATGTTGAAATTTTGCGATCTTTCCAAACTAAACGCCAGTGTGCATTTTATTTGTTTATATTATGTACAAAAAGTTAAATAAACAAATAAATAAATAATGAACGTTTTAATGCGGGTAGAGAATTTGGCTGACTGGTCTCCCAAAAGTGACCAACATTTACTCCTTTTCAAATCACAATTAGAATTAAAAAAAAAACAATGTTTTTTTTAAATTAGAATTAAAAACAAAACGCCTAATACACTATGAAGTTATGTTAGTAATGGTAACGAATTAGTTCAGAGATGAGCTGTCTCTGTCTAGCGAAAGCACTGAGACTTCGTTTATGTTCAAATTTACTTTGTAATAAATCAGTTTTTCTTATGATTTTTTTTATAAATGAATTAAATTTCAATTTAATTTATTTGATAATGTGATAAATTAGAATTAAAATAAAAACTAACAAGAAAGCACAGACTATTATATACAAAAAAATTAGCAGCGCTTGGGGAAGATACACTTATCAAGATTGTGTATAAATACACTGTTAATAATATTAAACACTTCTTAGCATCCTGCGCAAGTAACGAGTTTATTGCCATATGGCAACTTCTTCCAACTAATCAGTGTTTCCAGGCCAGAGAAGCAATATTTGAGAAATGAATTTTAATGAATTTCTCCTTTAAATAAATTTATTTTAATGAATTCCCACATTATTTAATACGACTGTCTTGTATTTATTATAACGTTATGTATTGTGAGAAGTTAGTTATGTATATATACCTATGTAGGTAGGTATATATAGGGCCGGTATTACAGTCTCAGTTTAAGAGCGAAACTCAAGTTTTACAAAAATATAGCGTATTACAGTATCAGTTTAGGCCTAATCTTCCCTCAAATACGTCACTAAAACGACAAATATTTAACTCAACGATTCTGGCGGATTAAGTACTTAACGGTGAGTTAACTGTCATTTGCTAGGCAACGCGTGTAGTTTTAGTGTTCTATCACTAGAGGCGTTAGTTGTATCGACGGTGGCGCCACACAACAAAACAAACTGACAGCCATATTGAAACGAACATGGGCATTTAAAAGCATTTTCTGGTGAAAAATATTAAATTTACCATCTTGGATAATAAAAAAATAGTATTTCAAGTCGTAGCGTCCCGTTTTGTAGTATTATTTGAGGTTATTTAAAATTTGACAGATAATAACCACAGAAAAAGTAAAATATGTCTAAAATATGTCATATTGCACTGTTATACGGAAATGGATTCAATCTCCCCTTAACATTAATCTTGAGTTTAACAAACTCAATGAGTTGAGGGCCGACTGTAATACCGGGCCATAAGCTCTAAAGTTAACTGAACATTTAGAGCTCTGCTATAATTTGAGAGAGGACGGTTGTGAATAGACTGATTAAATTAGTTACTCCAAGTTATACGACATTTGTTACAAAATGAACGTCGATTCGATTCAAGTAAATGACTGAAATTACATCATAAACTATCCAACAATACTTAATGCTAATATGTACATATACGTACATATCCCTGTGTACAAATCAATAGTCAAAACAGTTAAATTTATTTATATTTCTTTATTCATATATCCATTGGTATAATAAACACTTCATAGCGATTTATCGATTCCAAGACGATTTTAAAATACCCAAATGTAATACAAGACAAATACAAAACAACTACATTTATTTGGGAATAAAATGTTTCAATTGCCTCTCAAACGAATTAAATCAGATAAAGGAATATAAAAAGTTAAATCGGTTGTTTTCGATTTGTTGTTGCTATCTTTCAATTGTCTGTATATCCTATTTTTTTATTTGAATATGTGTTTGATATGTTTGATATTGTTAATTTTTTAATGTTTGATTGTTTGTTCATGTATGAATTTGGTTTAATTACGTTATGACATGTATGACTTTTATGTTATGTGCATTGAGATAATGTCCCGAATTCAAAGTGGCACAAGAGCGGCAGCGGCACCGGGAGCATTCCTGTCTCCAAAGTCCATATCGCGAAGAGTGAAACAACAGGTCCAAAATAGCCTAATTAAACCAGTAATCCTGTATCGTGCTGAGTCCTGGTGCATGACACTCAAGGACCAACAAAGACTACTAACATTTGAAAATAGGATATTACGTAAAATATTAGGCCCAAGACCAGGAATTGCGGCAGATTCCTGGTGACCACGAAGCAATGAGGAAATTCGTGCATTGACAGGACAACCTATAATCACCAGCGAAATCAGGTCCAGAAGATTAGCTTGGATTGGACATGTTGTCAGATCAGAGGAAGAAAGAGCCACAAAACATATCCAGCAAAATAACCCTGTAGGCAAGAGACCCCTGGGAAGACCAAGGCAGAGATTGATGGACAATGATACCCGAGATCTGAACGTGCTGAATGCTTGTGATGACTGGGAGTCCACTGCACCTGACAGGAAGGCTTGGAAAGCTACTGTTCAGGAGGCAAAAGCTCTACCGGAGTTGTATGGCCATCGGAAGTAAGTATTGAAGTAAGTAAGTATGTATGACTTATTTATATAGCTTTTTAAAAACGTTCCGGCTAAAATAGGTGCGTTCCTATTTCACTTAGTCCTAGTTGATATTCTATAACGCTGAAATGGGAACGTTCCTATTTAGGAAAATTATAACTCCAAGTTAGTAACGAATTAGTCCAATTCCCTATTCTATAATCACATTTTAGTCGAATCAACTAGTTATTTTCACAGCAGTCCGGGATATTTTAGTTGAGTCGAAAACATCAGTTGTGTACGGAAAAAAATATAAATGGATAATTTACACGTGTTGCGTTATGTTGAAAATATAAACCAAAGAATATTAGTGTAGATCAATTGAAATGTTAGGTTAGGCGACATCACGGCAACATGACATAAATAAACATGGCCGAACAGTACGCATGCGTAGTCTGCGCCGTAGACAATTTGAGTTAAAATTATAATTTAAAATAAATTATTAAACTTTGTTTGTTTTCACTAGTTATATTTTTTAAAACACAACATGTTTCGATAACCTCCGTTATCTTCCTCAGGTGAGAGGTGAGTTAATACTAACTGAAAACTAGTTTTGCGTGGTATGTGGCAGTGTCAAGGGTGTAGTAGAAAGCGGGGGCAAGGGAAGATAACGGAGGTTATCGAAACATGTTGTGTTTTAAAAAATATAACCAGTGAAAACAAACAAAGTTTAATAATTTATTTTAAATTATAATTAAAATGAATTTTCACAAAGTGAACGCCTCTACCTTAGAACATTTGAGTTAAAATTATTATCAACGGTGCACTTATTTTCTAGACTTTAGTTTTAGGAACCAACGTCAGTTACAGAATACGAAATTTAGTTCAAATGAACTTAATTCTAAAATTTTAGCACGTTCCTATTTTAGTTCAAAATTGTATTGAACGTAATGAAGATCGACAATCCGTGTCTTATATAGTACTTTCTTTAATGTATCGGAAAAGGTCCTTCAATATTAACCCGGTGTACCTATCAAAGATAGAAAAGTATTATGGTAGTTGTGTCCTGCCCCTTCGGTTGAGTTACACGCAGATAGTATCTATATTTCATGATAATGTGTTGTGCCTATTCGCATATCTCTATTGCAGACAAAGAGACAGTGGTTAAGGTCTGAGTGGAACCCCAATAACAAGGGTTCAAGCTTCCTTTATGGCAGGCAATAGGTATTGTACTCTTGTATTGATCCCGCGGGAAGATGAACGTGCTGTTGAATTGTTGATTCGCAATAGGAATAAAGAGGACAATGTCTGAAGATCGACAACGCACTTCAGAAAAAAATAAATAAACCGATAACAGGAAAAAATGGGAGGAAGCTCCTTCGACATTTCGGAAAATCTAGATTTCGAAACCCCACGACACGCGCGCCTTTTGCCATAAAAGCAGTTGACAATATTAAGTGTTGACACATCCGAAAAACATTAAATTATTTCGCTACGTCGCGCGTCGTCGGCAATAATATTTCTAGGAACTCCGTAACAAATTAAAAAATATATTATTTTAATCAAAACAATTTTGAATTTTTGTTTTACTTTCACTTTTTAACGTTTAAGTCTTAATTATTAGACAATTTCACAAACCAGCATTCAAAAAACTAGGTACATACAATAAAATGTACCTACAGCTTGTCGATTAATTTGCTATATCCAGCATCCGATATTTGACAGGATATTTATCTAGCATGTTAATATTTAGTTAAGATAGCTAACTAAAATCCGCGTATCACGTAAGGTAATCAATCACCATACCAATATTTACAAAATAACAAGCCGCAGCATGCGTGTAGCTGGCTAATCAGACGGAATGTCAATATTTGGCAGTATAATATGCCGGCAAGCGGTTGAACAGTAAGATAATCAATATTTTTTGGCAGAATCTCAATATTTGACAGTATAATAAGCCGGCAAGCGGTTGAACGGTAAGATAACGATAAGATTAGTATTTATTATAGTCAATATTTTTTGGCAGAATCTCAATATTTGATAGTATTATAAGCCGGCAAGCGTTTGAACGGTAAAATAATCAATATTTTTTGGCAGAATGTAATATTTGGCAGTAGGTATAATAAGCTGGAAAGCGGTTAGGTGGTTAGATAATTGTATGGATTGTCAACATTTGGCAGTCTAATGAGCCTACATGCGGTTAATTGGCTGGGTAATCATACTTCGTTCAAATATTTAGCTGGATGACTATCTGAAATCCGTTAGATAATTAGACTGCATGGAAATATTATGACCTGGCAAGCAGTTAATTGTTTAGATAATCAGACGGAATTTATAGACGGAATCAGAGGTATTTGGCAATATAATGAGCCGGCAAGCGGTTGAACGATATGAATATCACACAGAACGTCAATATTTTACAGTATTTGGCAGAGCTGGAAAGCGGTTAGGTGGTTAGATAATCAGACGAATTGTCAACATTTGGCAGTATACCTAATGAGCTGCATGCGGTTAATTGGAAGAATAATCATACTACATTCAAATATTTAGTTGGATAACTATCAAAAATCCGTTAGACAATCAGACGTCAATATTATAACCCCCGTCTGATGAATGACATCCCGTCTGAGAAAATGAGCTAGCAATCGGTTAGGTGGTTAGATAATCGGAAGCAATATCATTATTTTGCAGTATAATGAGTCGGCACGCGGTTAATTGGCAGGGTAATCAGCAGGGCTAAATTATTATGCTACACAATGCAGCAATGCCTATACACTTGGACCCTGCGGCAATTTGGAACCGTAAAGTATCGCGATCCATCGCGCGTACATAATCCTAAGTGAAATGTAAACACAATTATGTTTTTAGGCAACAAGCCGTGTAATCTTGGGGGAAAGGGATTACACATTACACACACTCACCCCCCACGCCCAGGGATCCACACACTGGATGGGGCACCGTGGACCACACGCGCGGGAATACCGTGCTTCAAAACGATAATACAATAAACACACATTATTTCGAATTTTAAATTAATACGTCACGTCTGTTAAATATTTTTGACGTGTTTTTTGGCTCTCTATTTTAAACTAATACGTCATTTCAAGTATTTTTTTAATTCAAAATCTCTGAGATTTCTGTATATACCTAATAATTTATGTATTTATTCATATGTCTTTTTTGTGTTGTTCAAGTGCATAAAGGCAGGTTTATTAACATAAGGCAATTTCTTCCAACTAACAAAAAGACATAAAACAATTAAATCAAACTGTTTTGTTATAGATCGTGTAGGGCGAATTGCGTATTCTTAAATATTTTTTAATCATTTTTTGTTTCCACCATTTTTTATTGTTCATTAGCAGTTGAGTAAATACCATGAAATGAAACGTGGACTGATTGATGTATAGCTATCGTAAACAACTTGAACCAGGCACGTGGTTGGGCAGATCGCAAATTAGTGTCTTTTTGCTTGGTGAGTGAATGTGCAAACCGCCCCCTCCACGGCGGCGATTCTCACGCAATTCTTCTCAAACAATCATTTCTCACGCAAATATTGCTTCTAAGGGCCTGTGTTCAGATACAACGCTCGACGTCGGGCGTCGGATATTCCTAAAGTTACAGATTATGGCGTTTTTCACACCAAACTCAAATAAATTTGGCGTTCTAAATGTCAAATGTCATGTATCATACATGTCTCTTATTAGGTCATATTTCCATCGAAAGACATCAATTGGCCAGTGATGTAAATAATGATTCCTGACCTTTTATTGGAAATTTTCGAATGAATTTTTTATAAATTTTGTCAATGCATATTGTCATCATAAATAATGTCAGTTGACATTATTTATAAATAATGTCATAATTTATACCACAGAAACAAATAGAAGTCATCATTCCACAGCTATATATGCTGGTCTGCCCAAGTGTCAACTTAACAGATTACAACTGGTGTTTAACGCAGCTGCGAGGCTTATCTATGGGGCTGACAAAAGATGCCACATAACGCCTCTCCTTAACGAGCTGCACTGGTTGAGATGCCCAGAGCGAATAGACTATAAAGTGTGCTTGATAATCTTCAAAGCTCTGCATGACTTGGCTCCGCACTACATTCAAGAACTGTGTCAAAGGAATACACCACCACAAAGACGTTTAACATTGAGATCATCAGAATCACAAAGTATAAATTATTTAAGGGAATTAGATAGAGCAAATAAAACGGCCTACTATGATCGTGGTTTTAGTGTAAACGGACCCATTAAGTGGAATAAATTGCCTTCTGATATACGTGGAGCGCAGAGTCTTGGGACCTTCAGTAAATTACTTTAGACTTCTTTGTTTCGCAGAGCCAACAACTAAGTGAGAGCGCCCTTGGAATGGTCTTGATATCATAAAACGGCGCTATATAAATTTGATTATTATTATTATTATTATGAAATTGTTATGAAATAAAATTCGTACACTATGAAATATGTGTAGCCCCGTGAATCTACTTGCATAGGACAAAAAATAAGGGTCACATACCTACCTTGTCTGATAAAGGGTAGCGTCCGAGAAGAGGCAAGTAGATCTTCAGTTAGGTTCAGGGTCCGAGTTAATAAAGAGCATTGGCGTTTTGCTCGCGACATACAAACCATTAAGTACTTAAAATCATTCATTTTCATATTATAAGCAAACTGAGTTGTTATTATTAAAGCTTACTTAAAAAGCATTCCTGAGTCGCAATTAAATAACAACAGTTTAATTAAAAGACTTGTGCCGAAATTAACGGAGACGCTCACGGTTATCTGCAAGGGCTAGATTTCATAGAGGGCAGGTCCAGAGACTCTACCTTCTGCAATCGTCACTGACTTCTGAATCGTCGCAGAAATATAGAATCGCAGAAGAAACAGCCAAGAGGTACCTACATACATGTGAGTGCACTTAATAATTCAACCCATACCAAAGCCAATACCTTTTATTTTTATTGTATTTCTGTTTGTAATAATTAACCAAAAGGAAAACCATTAATTGCCATTTAATTGCCATATCTGTTAAATAAATCCATTATTATAAATATCCTTTTTTTATTTCTTTATCTATTTCATACCACAAACAAACAGGAATCACCGATTCACCACACATACTCTGGATATTAGTCTAAGTTGCTCAATAAGCCATTATAGTTAGCCGCGCATAATATTTTAATTTTATAATAATTATTTAAAATCTCAAAACGTACCAAAAAATAAGTCAACTGTCAGAGCGTTTTTCACCCGACAATTTTACCGAGCGTTTGGTGCGTACACTCGACGTTCAATCTGAACGCCACAGAGTGTCTTTATTAAATACCTTTAATAAAGACAATAACATATAAGTATATAATTTGTATTTAATGTCCGTCAGCGTCATTGTTGAGTAATGTAGATATAATAGATTATTTTTATTAATATGTATTAATATTTAAAATTGTAATGCGCGAAATACCAGAGGGACGCCGACCACCGGGAAGATAATCAGAGATGGAGGAAGAGCTGGACATTCTCGTCCCAGGACCTGTAAAAACAGATCATAGATCTAAAAAAAGAATAAGAAGAAGAAGATTTAAAGCAGTGCTTGGAGGAACACAAGTTCTGTATTTATAAAGAAAACGAGTGGGTTGTGGTCAACGCTACACGCCTCATTAACAAGTCACTCTACAAATTATTCAAATTTTGTATGGGAAATGTTCAGCATTTTCATGAAATGAGTTTATTTAATTATTTTTGATTTAAATATTTTATTATTTATGATTTATAATTCTTCAATTCCATTCTATGAAAGTGATGTGCCTTTTAACCAATTTGAAAATAAATATAACAATTTTCGTGTTTCCTGAGCTAAGAGTCACTTTGAAATATTTGACAATTAACAAACAGACGAACAAGACACACCTCAACGTTCTTTTTAGACAAAAAAAACACTAATGCCGCTCAAAATTCGCCATTGTACCGATGCCTTACCACGTATAATAATTTGGAAAAGATCAGGTCCGTGGACATATTCTGTATGTCCAGGACTCTTTTCAGGAGCCACGTTAGACAGGAATAATATTTTTTTTTTATTACCAGTAGTTAGTACAATGCACCATGAAATCAAAGGTGGGCTGATTAAGTTACAATTACTTATGTTGCTATTCTTATTTATTGTATTTGTTTAAAAAAATATTATTGTACGTTGCCCATTTTTTCAAATAAAATAAAAAAAAAAAAATTAAAAAAATCGAGAAGCACTATTCAGATATCCTTCAAAATCTAACGGGGTCTAAGTGAACACAAATTTGAAAAATTTGAAAAGAATCGAAGGAGTAGGTACTTTAGTCTATAATTGATCAAGTAAAATAAACACGCAGCACACATCACATAATAAACAGCACACACACATACATATATACATTGTGATGAATCTTTCGGAATACAATCTCAGCATGATACTAGTTGATAATCTGCAAAAAAATAGCCTTAAAAATTGCGGATTCATAACTCCTTACTATATCCCATTGGGTTAGCGAGGAGTAAAAATACTTATTATTATTATTATTATCGTAATAAGTGAGTACATTCAACTATAGGAACGTACAAAAAACTTAAATATTATCACGTTTTATGGGAACACGCAGCAATTTCACTCTCTCATTTAATTCCGAAATTTTCTTTCTACGTTCAAAGGAGATAATATTAGAAACTTGGTTGGCAAAAGTTGCTCAGATATTAAAAATACATAAGTATTATGTGCGCGGGGCGTTAAATGTACATAGGTATGTACAAGGAAAGTTATTTTTTTCGGGGGTTTGGCTTCAATATCACATAATCTACAATAGACATAATAAAAAACTTTGTGCGCCCTTAGGAAAAAGTTTTATACTGTAATCGGTATGCCAAGTAGATATTATAACAGACCAAATTACGCCGTGTAGTTTTTTTTTTTGAAAATTTCACAAGGAGCGTTGTGCTGCAACTTCTGCAAATAAAAATTTCATGATTTAATTATTAATTTACCGTTTTTTATCACCACCATTCGCTCTGTTCAATCCGCGTTAAAACCTATGCTTATATTCTGCCACGAATAGGTACATAAACCTTTTGACCAGACATAACAATGTACATAGTTATATATTTTATTTTTATTTTACATTGCTTCTCGGGCAACTAACAGGTACTATGTCATATATTAATTTAACACGCACCCAATAACAAGGTGCTGCATTCTAGAAACTTACGATATTTATCGTCTCACAGATCCAGACTGAAAACACAATTAAGACTTCGTATTTAAGTTTTTAATGTTGTTAAGCCTGCATATTTGCGAGAAGTAATGAGGAGATATTGGTGAGAGAACATCGGGTAGAATCGGTTGGATTCTTAACCTACTTGGAACAATGATGTCAGCATTGAAATAAAAGCGAGATTTGCAGTGGCTAATAGATGTTACTATGGGCTACTCAAACATCTCAAGTCATGACTAATCTCGCGAAATACTAAGGTCCTTATACAAAATACTCTTCTCCGACCAGTCCTAACATACGGAGCGGAATGTTGGGCACTGACTAAAAAGGACGGAAATATACATCATCCATCCGGCAATGTACAACGAAACAAATGTAGTCCAATTTATTAAAATTCAGCACCTACGTTGGCCTGGACATGTTTGCCGAATGGATGATGACCGTATTCCTAAAAATGGTATTAGACACATGTAGAGAAGAAGTTGCAGCAGACCCAGGTTGAGATGGCTAGACGACGTGCGATATAAGAGAAATGAAACTAATAAATTGTAGAAGACTGGCAGTCGATGGGAAGGTATGGAGACGATTTTTGGAGGTGGCCAGGGTCCGTAGCAGACTGTAGCACCTATGATGATTATGACGCTTGCATAGTTGGCAATATGGTAAATTTAGTTCCAGGGAGTTGCTAACACGTAGTTGCTACTTCGTTAATCTGTGAACTAATAGAGATGTTTCTTTAATAAATAGAATAAAAACTTGGGTGATATAGAGATCTCATCAAATGCAGGTGAACATTTTTTTATGAGAGAAACAACTTGTGATATTTTCAACGCGTAGGTATTTGTGTATTTTCATTGTAAATTTGTTTATTGTTTTGTATATATTTTATGTTTATTTATAATTTACATTACACTACTTCTACTGCTATTTTTTTTGTATTTATAATACTTTTTTCTTTAATAATTTTGAGTCCATATGTACTTATATCTTTTTTTATGTTTGCTTACATCTATATTTTTTTTTGTTTATTGTTGAGTTTTTTTTTTTTTGCCAAATGAATACCTAATTGATTTTTTTTATTCTATATATTTTTATCATCAATAAATGTTTTTATATATGTATGTAAATGGCAATTTATGCCGTTTATAAATAGTTAAATAAACAAAAAAATATATACATTCAATATTCCAGAGCGTAGCTTTTTGATACGTATTTGTAGGTTGTTTTTCAATTTTATTGAACGTAGCATTTGTATACGTATGACAAACAAAAGCAAACTTTTACTCGGAAGAAATATAGCGTAGGCAGTGAAAAACTATTAAAAAAACTTAAAAAAACACAAATAACTTTGTTTACACCACCTTTTGAGTTATTTTTAAAAGTCTACCGGTTTCGAAGCGACCGCTTCCTCCTCAGGACTGGTTATAGCTAACTTTCTACGATTGTGTGTTACTGTTGTTGCTAGGTGGGAGTAGAGGGGGTGAAAAACTATTCAGTTCGATGAATAATGTTTGAATTAATCAAACCACTAAATAATCGTTAAACAATTAATGAATATATTTATTAACTAGCGGTCAAACGATATTTGGTAATTTAAAACTAATTATCAACAATAATGATAGATGTTGAACACATATTCCGTCCACTTATTTTGTTTAACTCTGTATTAATTTATTTATTTCAATTCAAAATTGAAATCACTCAATTCAATTAATAAACGAGAAAATTGTATATACTGACAGCTATTTAAGTCTATTCGACTTGAATGAAATACCTAACGAAATACCTATTAATTTGATTAATTTTACTGTGAAAAAGATATTAATTAATACAATAATTAATAAAAAAATGAGTGGGTTGTGGCCAATGCTAAACTCCTTACTAAAAAGTCACTCTATAGAGTATTCAAGGTTTCTATAGAAAGTTATCAGCAATTTTATGAAATGAGTTTAATTATTATTTTTTTTTATTAAGACCGGTAATGGCTGATCCAATTATTTCGAGGCAAGCAAAGCTCGCGGTACACAATGGTATCGTCGCACCGACTCTAATGTATGCTAGTGAGACATGGACATGGCAGAAGACGCATGAAAGTAGAATTAACGCGGTTGAAATGAGGTCACTAAGACGAATGTGTGGTAAAACGATGTATGATAGAATAAGAAATGAGGATATTAGACGAGAATGTATGATTGAAAGAAATATCGTAAGTAAAGTGAAAATAAATGCCCTAAGGTGGTTCGGCCACAAAGAAAGAATGAGTGATGACCCTCTGACAAAAAAAGTATACAAGGCTGATAAAAGAGAAACGAAAAGTAGAGGTCGGCCAAGAAAAAGTTGGCACGATCACATAAATGGGATTTTGAATGATGGTGATGTTAGAAGTAAGAATAATAGAAGAGCGTGTATGAAACGATGTATGGACGTGAATGAAGCGAGGAGTCTGGCGTTCGGTTCTCTCTGCCTACCCCAAATAGGGAAATGGCGTGATGGTATGGTATGGTATTATTTTATTTAAATATTTTATTAAGAAAACTTAATAATTCTTAATGCCATTTTATGTATAGATATGACCTTTTACCAATTTGAAAATAAAAAAAACAAATTTCGAGTTTCCTGAGCTTGGTGTCACATTGAAATATTTGACAGTTAAAAAAAATTGAGTACCACTATTCAGATCTCCTTCAAAATTTATGGGGTCTAAGTGAGTAGAAGATATACAAATTTGCAAAATTTGAATAGAATCGAATGAGTATGGACTTTATTCTATAATCGATAAAGTAAAATGAACACGCCGTACGTAGCACACTGCACATAGCATACAGCACATAGCACACATTGTGGTGAAATTTTCAGAATACAATCTACTATTTCAGAATACTAGTTGATAATCTGCAATAAAAAAATAGCCTTAAAAATTGCGAAATCATAACTCCCCACTATATCCCCTTGGGTTAGTGAGGAGTAAATTCTGTAATACATACATATAACATGTACCTAATTACCTACCCATTCGATTTTTTTCATATCTAATAAATTTTGCAAATTTTCATATCTAATACTCGCTTAGACCCCATTAGATTTTAAAGGATATCTGTTCAGTGCTTCTCAATTTTTTTAACTGTCAAATATTTCAAAGTGACCCCAAGCTCAGAAAACTTTGTCTTTTTCTTTTTGCAAATTGATAAAAAGAAAAATATTTGTCTCAAAAATAATTAAACATAGACACCTACTCATATCATTAAAATGCTGAAAATTTTCCATAAAAAATTTAAATATAATTTAAAATTTAAATACCTAGTAGTGAGGAGTTGGCTACAACCCACTAGTTATTTTGTTTTTTTTTTTTCATTTTTTAAAAAGTTAACTTTGTTTCCATTTAAGACAAAATATTTTACATTCAAAAATCGGCAGGTATTTTGAATTGTTAGAATTTTCAAAAAATTGAGGACAAATACATTTTTATGCAGTTAGTCTAAAGAACGGTGAAAAATATGTATGGCAGGATTGTATATTATGGATATCTCGAGTGGGGAAACTGCGTGATGGTATTCAATCACATTTTATATA
Organism: Molanna angustata; assembly: GCA_963576475.1. NCBI lineage: Eukaryota > Metazoa > Arthropoda > Insecta > Trichoptera > Molannidae > Molanna > Molanna angustata. The sequence continues at coordinate 5,320,626 of OY754981.1, forward strand.
TACCTATACACGTTATATGATAACATAACGCTAATAGTGTCTGGGGACTATTAGCGTTTTGTTATCATACAACGACATAAAATATGACAGCGAAATAATACTATGATATGTACGTAAATCCCATTCCCCTTAAATTATTTAGTTAGGTCAAGTTTGTATTGAACAAAAATAGCGACTCGCGTTAGCGAGTTGCTATATAAATTAAATGGAAATAAGTGGCAGGTCTCTATTGAGATGTTAAAAATTTGTCATAAAAAATAAAAAAAGCGAATACATCAACAGAATCTCTCATTATACCTACCAGCGAATATGACTTGACTTCTGTCTCGTTCACTCAAAATAAAAAAAAACTATCGAAAAATCTATATAAAAATATTAGTTTTCGAATAAATGCAGCAAGAAATGATATATCTGGTCGTTCCATCACCGCTCTAGTACAATTTATACGTGTTTTCATCACACAAGATGGTATTTTGACTATGAAAATACGTCCAAACACTACAACATCTTGTTTTAAACACTACTTTTTGTTTACCGAATTTATAGACTTGTAACGTATCTATTATTTGTATATTTTATATATCTATGTACATACATATATGGATGACGTTGCCATTGTTAAGTAATATTATAATGACGTGTATAGATAGAAATATAAGATGGTGGACGATTGAAAAGATAACAAGAATGGTTATGGGGTAATAAGTGGAGATCTTAGAACGGGAAAGAAATGGGACGCTTAACTTCAATACACCTGCGTAGTACGGCTACTGTGACCATAAATATTCAAATTATTGAGTTGGCAACGATGAAAAAATGCGTATATTAAGAATTTTAAATATACTTGACAGATAAACACATAAATTTATCGCAAAAAAAATGCTCTCCAACAAATCAATAGATAGATAACATATTTCGAAGTTGGAAAAAACATGCAAAAAGTCCACTTTTGCAAACAAATTCTCTTTAACAAATCGTCAGTTAGAAAATATGTATGTGTCGTTATTGTATAATATAATTTAAAATGGTGAATTGTTCAGTTTTAAAGTGTAAGAGTCTAATTAATAAAAAGGGACTAGAAATTACCTTCCACAAGTAAATTATGTAATATTCGCAATGCTAATCTGACAGTCATACTGCAGTAGTCATAATTACGTGTCCCCAGTATTTCACTATCTAAGATAGATATTCATATGACAAGTATATTATGTAGTTAGTAGCTCCGTATAACACAGGCATTGCCTCAACAATAAATTGGATGTTTTTGCCTTTCGGAAAATTCATTTTTCAAATATAACGATTCAATTATTTTCGACTTATGTTATATTGATGATCCAAACCATTCCCAGAAGGATAACATTATCAGATATACCTACTTGATAGATCCAAACAAACTCATCTAATACCTACCTAAAATAAGAGGGAACTTGCGTTTTCAAATATTGTCCAATATCGAATATTATATCTTATGCTGCGTATTCCTTTGATAGCTAGACGTGGACAACAATTCAATACTAGACCAGCTAGGAGTAAAAATTAGACTCAACTACCAACTAGTGCTATAATAATAATAATAATAAACTACATAGTTTATTCGAAACTCTGGCAAAACAAATCAGTGAAATTCTTAAGGGTGAAATGACATTGCCTGCATTTTTGACAAAAGGTATAACATATATGCTAGCAAAAAGTGAAAAAACAAATGATCCTTCTCAGTACAGACCAATAACTTGCCTACCCACCCTTTATAAAATAATAACTTCTTCTATAACAAACAGAATTACTAAACATATTGACAGCAACGAAATACTAACAGAAGAACAAAAAGGATGCAGACGAAAACATATGGGATGTAAAGTACAGTTAATCATAGACTCAGTAACATTGAAACACGCTCAAAAAGGTAACAAAGACTTATATATGGCATATATAGACTATAAGAAAGCATTTGACAGTGTACCCCATATATGGTTGATTCAAATTCTGGAAATATATAAAATCAACTCAAATATAATAGCATTTCTCAAAAATATCATGCAAAATTGGAGAACTTCTCTCAATATAAAAACAAATTTAACAAATATTACCACGAAAGAGATCTCAATTAAAAGGGGAATATTCCAGGGGGACTCTCTAAGCCCGTTATGGTTTTGTCTTGCTCTGAATCCCTTATCGCGTGAACTCAGTGAATCCAACATTGGATTTGATATTAAAAGCAACAGACAGAAATTATCCCAAATATCTCACTTATTATACATGGATGACTTAAAATTATATGCCAATAATGAATTTAATATAAACAGACTGCTTGATATAACTACCACATTTTCAAAAGACATAAATATGGACTTTGGACTAGACAAATGCAGGAAACAAAACATACAAAAGGGAAAAACTGTCAAAGGTGACTACACATTAGATAGCGACAGACAAATTAAAGCCATGGATAATACGGAATGGTATAAGTATTTGGGATACCAACAATCACAGCTACTAGAACACAATAAGATCAAAGAAAAACTTAAATGTGAATACTACCGACGATTACATGCATTGTACAAGACTAAATTAAACAGTAAAAACTTATTCAAATCCATTAATACATACGCAATACCGGTTCTGACATATTCATTTGGGGTAATTAAATGGACAGTAACTGAATTTGGGACATTGGAAATCAAAACAAGGACTATACTAACAAAATACAGATACCATCACCCAAAATCAGCAATTGAAAGAATTACATTGCCCAGAAATTTAGGAGGTAGAGGATTAATAGATATCACGCATTTAAACAACAGGCAAATTCACTCACTAAAAACTTTCTTTCACCAAAAGGGCAATACAAGCCAGCTTCACGATACAATAAATAAAATAGACAAAAGATTCCCCCCACTAGATATAGAGCCCATAGACACCATAAAACATATCAAAAATAAATGTGATAATTGGGAACGGAAGGAATTACATGGAAGACACGCTAGTGACTTAAAGAAAATCCATGTAGACTATAGTGCATCAAATAAATGGCTGGAAATATCACAGTTATTTCCAGAAACGGAAGGGTTCATGTTAGCTATACAGGATCAGGTAATAAAAACAAGGAATTACAGGAAATACATCATGAAAGACAATGTAGTACAAACTGACCTATGTAGAAAATGCCCCCAAAAGTCAGAAACCATTCAGCACATTACAGGGGCATGCGTCACTCTCACACAAAATGACTATACACACAGACATAATCAAATCGCAAACATCATCCACCAAGAATTAGCTATTGCACACAAACTAATAAATAAAAATGACAAAATGCCTTATTATAAATACACACCCACACCAGTTCTTGAAAACTCCACTCACAAACTATACTATGACAGATCCATCCTAACTGATAGAACCATACATAACAATAGACCAGATATTACACTTGTAGATAAACAAAATAAACATACAATGTTAATTGACATCGCCGTACCAAATACACACAACATCGAAACAACTACAACCGAAAAAAATAGAAAATACACTGACTTACAAGACGAAATCAAGCGAATCTGGGACATGCAATCTGTAATAATAGTACCAATAGTAATTTCCACCACAGGAATTATTCCATTAAACTTATTCAGCAGTTAAGAAACCATCAAATTACCTAAATACACATACGTCACCATGCAAAAAGCAGCCATATTAAACACATGCAGACTGGTGAGGAAATTCCTCCAAATCGACGACACTACTGACCTTACTAACACATAAATTCTACACATGGCACCAACACACAAAACACCACATATTATATAAACTCAGTAAGGATAGCACTTGGCAGCATTGTTCGTGCCACCCCAAATCCCACCAGGTGTCAAACCTGAGAAGGTGTTAAAGAGCCCGAAATAATAATAATAAAAAAATAATAAAAACAAAAAACTACACGAAACATATTATAAAAGACAATACAATAACAAACGACACATGCAGAAAGTGCAAATTACAAAAAGAAACAATAGAACACATAACAGGTGGCTGCTCAACTCTTGCACCGACGGAATATACAATAAGACACGATAACATCTGCAAACACATATATTTGGAACTAGCCCACAAACATAAACTTATCGAAACACACCCCAAATGGTATCAATACACACCCCCAGCTGTAACAGAAAATGATAACTACAAACTATACTGGAATAGAGACATAATCACAGACAGAACAAACCTACATAACCGACCAGACATTACATTAATCGACAAAATACATAAACACATATATCTAATAGAAATATCGATACCAAATACAGCAAATCTACAAAAGAAACATTTAGAAAAAATAGATAAATACATACCTTTAGCAGAACAGATAAAATCACAGTGGAAACAAGAAAAAGTAACAATAGTCCCAATAATATTATCGTCTACAGGCATCATACCAAAAACTCTCCAAAAAAATATAGACATACTAAAGTTACCCCCATACGTAATCACCAACATACAAAAAACTACAATTATCAACACATGCACAATAGTCAGAAAATTTCTACAGGTACCACTTTAAACAACTACACACAACCACACAAACACATAGCCTCACAACTTGAGTACGCTCCGTTGTGAAAGAAACTACCGAACCATAACCGAGATCAATCTTAAATAATAATAATAATAACCTCAAAAACCAAACCCACGTCCAGTTAAAAACATCTAGAACTACGTGAGGGGCGGGGAGCTACACAACTACATCGAGTAGCTTGCCAACGGGTAAAGGGTACAAACACACAACACATACATGGATCACACAAAAAACACAAGCCTCGGACAAACACCGCTACCTGGGGAGCGCCAAGGCACGTCCGGAGTTAGCGCTGGGCGTAGCAGCATGAGAGCCGCTAATGACATGCTGTCGAACAGGCGGACACATGCCGGGACACCCGAAGAAACAACAGCCGAAACCCAACACACCCGACCTGCTGAAAGTGCTTTGTCGGCAAGTCAACCGACAACCACCAAAGCGGGAAAACCACGACAACGCATGAAATGGACAGATGACATGAACATAAACCTCATGCGTTGCTACTACACTATCACACAAGGAGACACAAATAATTGGATACAGATAGGAGCTAAATACACAATTCACCACAATTTTTCCAGAACTCTCACACATCACAGAACAGCGACTGGCGGACCAGAAAAGAGTTATAATAAACAACAAAAGAATACAACTATCAATACTTGATCAAATAAAACAAGACGCAATCAGAATGAGTAATCAAAATAGAATAAGTACATTAACACAAGACATAACAAATATGCAAATAAACCACAACAATCCACAGGAAACATCAATAATACCACAGCAAAATAACACTGAACAACCAAATATAAACATAACTAACGAATCCACCAATATGAACAATAATACAACAATAAGCCCTAACAACAATGACGAGACCAACGGAAGAACAGAACAAAACCCAGACACAAAAACACAAATCACAAACACACTAGAACACACAATCGAAATATATAAAGATAGCGACCCCACAACAAGACCTCACCTACCAAAGCTCAAAATCAACAAACAAACAATTAAAATGATCAATATTATCAACACAATTCTACATAACATGATTAACACTGAAACAACAATCGAAAAATTACATCTATTAGTTTACTGTAGCGCATACACCATTATTACACTAAACAAACAAAATATAAACAATAAAACAGAAAACTCCCATAGAACACACAGAAGCACTATACCAGCATGGCAACACAGAATACAAATCAAAATCAACTCATTAAGAAATGAAATAGGCAAAGTAACACAAAAAATTAAAGATAATCTAAAAAATCCAAGAAAACTACGGGAAATTGAAACGATTAAAGACAAATACAATGAACACAACCTAACCATACTCCTTGATACGCTAACACAAAAGTTATCAGCACAATCACATAGACTAAAACGCTACAAAAAATGCTATGACAGGAAAACACACAATCTCAATTTTCAAACAAGCCAAAAAAGCTTCTACAACAACCTAAAAAATAACAATATAGAAATTACAGACGCACCTAAATTAAATGAAATAGAATCATACTGGGAGAAGATTTGGTCTGAAAACAAAAAACACAACGAAAATGCCACATGGATAACAGAGGAAGAAAATGACAATTTCAAAACATGGCCACAATACAAATAAATATAACTGACTTCAAAACTGCTATAAAGAAGACACACAACTGGAAGACACCAGGCATAGATAATATCCAAAATTACTGGTACAAATATCTCCCTGTAACACATGAAAAATTCTCCGAACTATTACACAAATGCGTAACGGAAAACCAAAACCTCCCATCTTTTTTCACTAAAGGTATCACATATCTCAAACCTAAATCAACAAACACAAAAAATCCATCTAAATATCGTCCAATCACATGTCTACCCACAATATACAAAATTCTTACCTCAATTATAACTACAAAAATAGATCTTTTCCTAACACAAAATAACATATTAACAGAAGAACAAAAAGGATGCAGAAAGCAAAGCAGAGGATGCAAAGAACAAATCATAATCGACCGGACAGTAACAAATTAGGCGATAAAGAAGAAAAGGAACATGTACTGTGCATACATAGATTATCAAAAAGCCTTTGATAGTGTCCCCCACTCATGGTTAGTAAAAGTTCTAGAAATATACAAAATTGACATAAAACTTGTAGAATTTTTAAAACAAATAATGAACACCTGGAACACGACAATATACCTAAAACTTAACAACAAAATGATAAAATCAAAACAAATAAACATTAAAACCGGAATCTTTCAAGGTGACTCCCTAAGCGCACTATGGTTCTGTATCTCCCTCAACCCGCTCTCCAAGATGCTTATCAAAAGCAAACTTGACTACAAAATCACAACAAACTACTTAAATACCAATCCTATAAAAATCAACCACCTTTTATGCATGGACCATTTAAAACTATATGGCAAAAATAATGACGAACTAAAACAACTAATTTATAAAACTGAACGTAATGACATAAAAATGAATTCGGTATTGATAAATGCAACACATGCTCAATAGTAAGAGGTAAACCCAAGGAACACACGGGAAGCACCTTGAAGGATACGAATGAAATAATACGCGCAATGGACGAAGATGAATTTTATAAATACTTGGGAATTCTCCAGAACCCAAGCATAAAAGGTAAAAAGATAAAAGAAACCACCAAGAACGAATACCTTAAAAGACTAAATATCCTCCTCAAAACACAACTAAATGTAAAAAATATGACTAAAGCAATAAACACATACGCAATACCAGTACTAACATATACACTTGGAATAATTAAAAGGACCAATACGGAACTTGACGATCTCAACATTAAACTCAGAACAACATCATCAAAACATAGAATTCACCACGAACATTCAGCAATAAAAAGATTCACACTGCCAAGAGAGGAAGGAGGAAGAGGACTCATAGACATAAAAAATCTACACCATACACAAATAAATAACTTAAGGCAATACTTCTACACAAAACGAAATAGCCCAATACATAACGAAATCATAAACATAGATCACACATACTCACCACTTACACTTAACGACAACGAACGCAATCTAGAAATAACAACACATGACGCAAAAATTGAAACATGGAAAAATAAAACATTACATGGAATACACCCAAGTCATCTACAACAACAACATATTGATAAAGCCCTTAGTAATAATTGGCTCAAACACTCAGACCTCTACGCAGAAACAGAAGGATTTATCATAGCTATTCAGGACAAAATAATAAAAACAAAAAACTACACGAAACATATTATAAAAGACAATACAATAACAAACGACACATGCAGAAAGTGCAAATTACAAAAAGAAACAATAGAACACATAACAGGTGGCTGCTCAACTCTTGCACCGACGGAATATACAATAAGACACGATAACATCTGCAAACACATATATTTGGAACTAGCCCACAAACATAAACTTATCGAAACACACCCCAAATGGTATCAATACACACCCCCAGCTGTAACAGAAAATGATAACTACAAACTATACTGGAATAGAGACATAATCACAGACAGAACAAACCTACATAACCGACCAGACATTACATTAATCGACAAAATACATAAACACACATATCTAATAGAAATATCGATACCAAATACAGCAAATCTACAAAAGAAACATTTAGAAAAAATAGATAAATACATACCTTTAGCAGAACAGATAAAATCACAGTGGAAACAAGAAAAAGTAACAATAGTCCCAATAATATTATCGTCTACAGGCATCATACCAAAAACTCTCCAAAAAAATACAGACATACTAAAGTTACCCCCATACGTAATCACCAACATACAAAAAACTACAATTATCAACACATGCACAATAGTCAAAAAATTTCTACAGGTACCACTTTAAACAATTACAGTGAAGCTCCGTTGTGAAGGAAACTACCGAACCATAACCGAGATCAATCTCCCATAATAATAATAAAAATCTTTCATTATGCAAAACAAATCACATAATGTGGCGGACTTATTGCCCGTAGGCAATTTCTATCAGTCAAACACATTAGTAAATACAATAGTACAATCAAGTACAAAATACATATAAAAAATAAAAAACTATTAGGTATACATGAGAAAGAAAAAGTAAATAATACAAAAATACAAAAATTTAAATAAAAAACATAAATTAAAATAATAATGATAATGTCCAAAATAGGAAAAGGATGGGTTGGGAAGGGACGAAAGATAAAGGAATTATAGGTATGAGGATAAGAAGTGTGATTTCAGAAGCTTCTTGAAAACCATTAAGCTAGGAGCTTCTCTTATACCATGGGTAATTGGTTCCACAGCCGGGCTACGTGTATACTGCCAGATGTGTGGTGTATTGGTATTGATAGTGTACTTTGGTTTTGAGACCGTAAATTTAGGCCATGAGATGAAAGATGGGCAAATATCTCCTTGAGGTACTTATATAGGTGTGAGATTGTTCTTAAGTGTCTGATAAAGTAAGGAAATAACATGGGAATTTCTTCGTTCTCGGATTTTGAGCCACTTCAACTGTTACCTACTTTCAGACACGTGATCAAGAGTCCAAACACATATCGCATGCAAACATTTTGCAGTCTCTCAAGTTTGTCAAGGTGATCCTCAGTAGCGCCTAGGTAAGCTACGTCTGCGTAGTCGAGTAGAGGTCGTTGTGGGTAAAGTGGAAGGACAGCGACCTTGAAGATGAGCCCTTCTCAATGGAATGACCAAAAAAATTAAAAGAACTGATCACTCAGTAGCCGAGACCCTAAAAAAGCCAGAGGATAGAAGCGTCTAGAGAAATTTAATCGGGATGGCAAACAACGTTCCATCATGTTGAACACGATCTTCAGCAATAAAGAAAAAGAACAAGTATTGTTAAGCATTTTAATAATCAAATATTTTTTTTTTAAATAATCAAAATTTAATTTTTTCCAGTGATAAGATTACAATTTTTTTCATAAATATACAAACCCACTATTGTATCCTGACCATTGATCCGTTAGTTCATTCCGTTAGAACGTTCGAAACTTCAGCAACATACATAATCGATATTGGATTAATGACTATAGCAGACACAAGAACCTGGTTAATCTATTGTTTGTGAGCCCATATGTTTGTTGAGATAATGAGTACCCGGGAACAATCACCTGGTTCATAATTGCATATAATTGTCAGTAAAAATTGTAAACTGCTAGCCCTAGAACAGGATTTTCTAGTTGGCCAGCAGTAATCTACTTATCGTTGGCATTATAAATATGGTTTGATTCATAAACAGTATGTTGTATCGATCAAGACTCATTTCACTCACATATCCTAACTTTCTTACTTACATACTCCTAGCCACATTCGATCGATTGTTGGACATGGACCTCATACAAACTTTTTGAATGTACTAACTCCATTTTGGGCTGTTTGCAAACCATAAATTGCCTGATTTTTTTATAAAACAACGAAGTCTTTTACGCCATTATTTGTAAAATGAATTAATTGTGGCTTCGTAGCGCTGGATCCAGCGCATTTTGTGGATTGCTGGATTCGGTATCTAGCAATCGCAAATGAAAGACGGAAATGGATGAAGCCTGAACAACAGACGAACATGCATGAGACGAAGCATGAATGTTGACGAGGCGATATATGTATGTCAAGATAGAAAATGTAGCGTTCTATTCTCTCTGCCTGCACCACGAGGGGCATGGCGTGATGGTATGCATGTATTCAGTAATTTTTTTATATATTTTATGTGAAATATTGGGGAATTCATTTGAGGTAATCCTACGCGACGAAAAATTTGTAATAAAAATGGAATCGTCACTTAATTTAATGAGAATGTTTTACCAAAATTTGATATTTTCAATGTAAGACATTTGCAGCATAATATATCCCGAGCCCACCAATATCAATTTGTTCCATTTTCTCTCCCTTATCTACACTTTCTTATGAAACAATATACATTGAGAAAGCACTAAAAAATTAATAATATATGTATTAATATTTGTGATATAATTATACATTAAAAATATATAGGTCTTCATGCCTCAGTTAGAAAGATCCTGAGCTAATAATGGTTCAGCGTTCGAATCTCGATGTAGGCACAGTACTTCCAATTCAGTAACATTTTGAACTAAAATAGGAAGGTTCCATATTACATAGGTATTTTGTAACTGACGTTGTTCTTAAAACTAAAATCTACAAAATTAGACAAGCGTCTGCCGTCAGACAGGTCAAGGGACGGAAGTCAGAAATACGCGTGCGCACAAATATTTAACTGAATAAATAAAACATAATAACTAGTATTAAAAATAGTAGGGATCTTACAACTACGTAAATAATATGTTGAGATTATATTTTTTTTTGAAAAATGTGATCAAATACGAATACATAATAAACTTATTCCTTACCTCAAATGGCAAAGATGTTGAAGCATTTTTCCTGCGACCAATTTCCATTTAATTTATGAAGCAACTCGCTCACGCGAGTCGCTATAATTATTAAAGACTAACTGAACCTAACCAAAAAATTGAGGGGAATGGGATTTATATGCACATCATATTATTATTTCGCTGTAATTTCAAGTTTCAACCGATCACACTATCGGTTATATTTTTGTGCGCATGCGTATTTCCGTCCCAAAATTTTTCTAGAGCCAGACGCTAGTCAAAATTAGTGTAGATAATAATTTTAATTCAAATTGCCTATGGCGCAGACTACGCATGCGTACTGCGTACTGTTCACCCATGTTTATTTATGACATGCCCCCTAACCTAACATTTCAATTGATCTGCATTAATATTCTTTGGTTTATATATATAACATTTTTTATTTTCAACATAACTAAAATATCCCGGACTGCCGTGAAAATAACTAGTACGCTTAAAATTTTGTGTGAACTAAAATTAGGAATATTTTGACAGTTGATTCGACTAAAATGTGGTTATAGAATAGGCCATTGATCTAATCCGTGACTTAATAGGAATAAGTAGGTTCATTAATAGTAAAATTCCTAATTTAAAGTTATAGAATATGTTCGATTCCATTACTTTTTAAGAACGTTCCGGCTAAAATAGGTGCGTTCCTATTCCACTTTGTCCAAGTTGATACTCTACATATAACAATGAAATATAAATGTTCTTATTTAGGAACATTCTTACTTCAAGTAAGTTATGAATTAGTCCAATTCCCTATTCTTTAACCACATTTTAGTCGATCAACTGTCAAATCGTTCTAATTTTAGTTCACACCATATTGGAAGCGTACTAGTTGTCTACAGCTGTCCTGGATATTTGAGTTTTTGAAAAATTCAGATGTGTACGGAAAAAATCAAAATGCATAATTTACACGAGCGAAAAATGCTCCCTTTTATAAGGCAATGCACACCCGCACACCTTTCTCTGGTTACCCCACATTGTGGGATATGCCGTGATGGTATGAACACGTGTGAAAAATCAAAATGGATAAACCAAAGAATATTAGATAAAATTAAATGTTAGGTTAAGCGACATCATGGCGACATGACATAAATAAACATGGCCGAACAGTGCGCGGTACGCATGCGTAGTCTTCACCATAGACAATTAAATATGTAATATAAAATTTAGGTAGGTAATATATTTTATAGGAACAAGAATTTGATTGTATCGTAAAATGGCTAAGCGAAAATAAGCGGATTTACAAGGTTTTATTTTTATTTTATTTCATTAAAAGGGTACATCGACAGACATCCAGGTTACAATCTTCATAAAAAGAAAATAATATTGGTTATTATTATGAGTGCTGGACGTCCAATTATGGATGCACATATAATTACATGAGCTCATATTCAATCACACACGTAAGTTACACAAGTAAGAGTTACATAAATAAGAGAATATTCGGATAAAAAAGTTAACTAAAAAAAAGACAACAAATAGTAACATAAGTCAAGCAAAAAAAAGATATAGAAGTTACATAAGTCGAAGTAAAATAATAGGTATCTACATAAGAAGTTAAAAAAAGTTATGTAAGTTAGACAAAAGAAAAGATCTATATTATATAGACGCTCAGTTCTCTCTGCTAACCCCAATAACGAGGACATGGCGAAATGATATTTATGCAGGTATGTATATATTGTAATATAAAAAAAAATATTTATTACTATTAGCAAGGTTTTTATGTTATGAATAAATAAATAATTGTTTTTTCAACGGTAAAACAATACAATAATAATGTTAATTTTTAACACGTTTGAAAACACTTATGCTAATAAGTGTTAGGAAGTGTGACGAATATTTGCAAATCTCTGAGAGTTGCATGAGTGAATAGTTGTCTATGACAAACAAAAGAATGAAATTTGACAGTTGTGAAAAATATGTAGAGTGTGTGTCAAGTATAAAGTTCGTATGGGAATGTTCGAGAATGAGGTGCGTGTGCGTAAAATGGTATAATGATCATAAATATAAGATTAATCTACTGTGTTGTGTGATTATTTAAATACCACCATGTATGCATTATAATAAAATAATAAGTTCTTGCATAAGATACGACAATTTTTGACACATGTGGCGAAAATAATACGAAATTCTTTCATCGCGAGTCCTTGCTTCCTCCCTACTCTTTCATCCATCTTTCTAGACCTCAAGAGGGGATCCAAAGACTTTTGCCCCACACGGCTATCTATTATAACACAACCAACAGCATAAAAGAACAACCCTGTAAACGTGGTGGGAAAAATAAATCGGTTCCCATCATCACCCCACTTACACTTTGCCCGGAAACTATTTTTTCTCCTTTTATCAAATACACACCTTGGTTTAATATCAACAGAGACGAAGAAGCAAATGAAATTAGCTATTTCTTTATTTTATCTTGAATTGTATTAAAAACTGTGTAAAATAGTAATTTGATATGTACCCAATAATAATATGCCACATTCTGAGACTTTTAATCAAACAAGCAGAAAAAAATCTTCTTTGCGCAGCCCACCTGATTACTCAAGTTATTTGACGATAACATGAAAAAAAAACAATAGTAAAGCATTTAAAATATTGAGGTTTATGTTGAGAATCTCTAAATCCATCAAATTTGAGATACCACTTAGGCTGGTTTGTTTCAACAAAAGTTTCAGTAATAGTATAGTTAAAATACTTTGATTTCATAAAATTGTTCAAAATTGTGTCGTTTGACGGCATTAGATTTCAATGAAACAACCAAAAGTATTGTACAATTTTATGAAATCAAAGTATTTTAACTATACTATTACTGATTGATATGTTATAAAAAATATAAAAATACTTGGTAATTGTTCTATTGTGTTTATCTAAACACAATAGAACAATTACCAAGTATTTTTATATTTTTTATAACATATCAACGTACAATGGAGTTCTATCAAGAATTGTCGATCGACAAACTAAACTATTACTGATATTTTTGTTCGAGAAACACAAGCTTAGGCTGGATTGTTTCAACAAAAGTATCAGTAATAGTATAGTTAAAATACTTTGATTTCATAAAATTATTCAAAATGGGTCTTCTACTTTTATTAGATTTCAGTGAAACAACCAAAAGCTTTGTACAATTTTATAAAATCAAAGTATTTTAACTACACTTTTACTTTCATCTTTGTTCGAGAAACACAGACTTATAACATCCACGTAAATAAAATTGAAAGAATACAGAAATTATTTATCAAACAGCTTAACTACAGATTTTACTTTAGCGTTTCAGATGATTATTTCACGTGTCTTCGTTCTTATAACATTATGAGCCTCAATTAGAGACGAAACTTAACAGATATCATATATATTCCTCTACAAAATACTGTCCAGAGCTAACAGAATTGATCAATTATAGAGTACCATCAAGACCCACTCGACAATATGAACTTTTCAACTTAAGCAAATGTAAATGTTTTTAAGCAATTTATGAAATAGCTGTTGAGATGAATAAATTCCTAAATAGGATTACAGAATAAATTCCTGAAACATTTTAATTATCGCTGTAAATTAAAATTCTCCAACTACCGCCAAACTGCTAAATACCATTATATTTGTCATCATCTCGAAAACAGACGAACAATGATAGACACTATGCACCTTCACAAAATTATTCACAACCATGCAGACTCACTTTACTTACTTACTTTCTAAATTAATCATTTTCTGCCCATCACGCATAACGACCTATACACTGAAGTCCGCGAACAAGTAAATAAAGCATTTGTCGTATCTGGATGTTTGAAAGATATGATCTGGGCAAATAAACACATGCGTATTGACAGTAAGGTCAGAATATATAAGACATGTGTGCGACCGATCATTACGTATGCTGTGGAAACGCGAGCAGACACTGTACGAATCAAGGGGCTCCTAAGGACAACGGAAATGAAGGTTCTAAGGTCAATCACTGATAAAACTCTCCGAGATCGCGATCGCAATGTTCAAATAAGGAAAACATGTGGAATAGAGGACATCGTTCGATGGAGTAGATCCAGAAGAAGACATTGGAGGGACCACGTAGCCAGGATGGACAGTGATAGACTTGCAGATATAGCAACGAACGAAATTCCTTCTGGCCACCGCCTACCCGGTAGACCACCTAAGAGATGGAAGGATAGCTGGACTTCGTCATCCCAGGAGGCAAAGTTTCTAAAGAACAGACCAACTAGCTCTACTAAACGAAGAAGAAGAATACATATAGTCAATTTTACAATATACATTTGTCGTTTTTATGTGAAATTTGTATATACAGGGTGTCCCAAAAATTATGGATAATCGGTAAACCAGGGATAGAGGACCCCTAGGGCTATCCAAAAACCTCAATATATGTTCTACGATTTTTTGTCGTTTTCGAGTTATAATTTTTTTTCGAATTTTTTCGATAAACTCCGACTGTCACGACATAATTGGTCACAGAGACGCTATTTATTGAGATACACCCATCATTATTTTATTCAAAATTGTTGAATAGTGTGCGTTTTAGATGTAATAATTTTCTTTATCCAATCTGATACCATATATTTCTTTATCCAATCTGGTACTTTCAAACCGTTTTTAAGTATGATCTCGTAGGAATAGGAAAATGAAATTTACAGGGTAGATACTAGATAAAATAAAGAAGTTTTCGAAAAATGTTTGAGAAATTTTTTTTATGTGACCTTCTATTTTTAAATCGCCCTCAAATATTTTTGTCAATTTTCTGATTTGACTTTTTTTGAGATACAACATTTTTTTTTCAAGATATTATATCAAATTGGATATAACAAATTATTACATCTAAAACTTTAACTATTCAACAATTTTGAAAAAAATAATGAAGGGTGTATCTTAATAAATAGCGTCTCTGTGATCAATTATGTCGTGACAGTCGGAGTTTTTCGAAAAAATTCGAAAAAAAATTATAACTCGAAAACGACAAAAAATCGTAGAACATACATTGAGGTTTTTGGATAGCCCTAGGGGTCCTCTATCCCTGGTTTACCGATTATCCATACTTTTTGGGACACCCTGTATTTATATAAAGGCTCGTTTTTGAGTTCGTTTTCACCTTTGAAATTCCGATGAATTCGTTTTGAATAATAAACCAATAATTTCATTTGTAGCATCGAAGGTAAAGATATTTGTTATATTATACTTAATTAAATTCCCGGAATTCTTAAACTCTGTTTAATTGTATTTAATCAAAATATAATGTTGAATCAACCCTCATTCAAAAATGGTAACTATCAAAACATTTGTTCAATTTATAAAATGATATCACGATCGATAGTTTAATTATAAATTTCGATACAATATTAATTAAAATCAAACAATTCAGAGAAGCAAAGTGGTAAATCGTCTGACTTCCATAATATGTATGCATTACTGTGTTCCTATTAATTATTAGATAGGAATATCAATATCTTAATTTTACTATGACAAAAAATAAGAATGTGATTTTTAGGTTCACCTCGAGGTTAAATAAAATTTACTAACAAATTTATATCTTTTTTAATTCAATTTAAACATTCCAAATTTACATCGTTTTTGTAAAACATTGTTTTTGGTTGAGTAAATAATTTAGCAAAGCAGGAAGCCGGCAAAGAGAGCTATGACTGTTAATCCATTCGGAAGAAGACGGGTGGGAATGCCGAAGGTTCGCTGGCTGGATGGAGTCACAGCCGATTGCAGAGTGCTCGGTGTGAACTGGAGAACTACCGCTCTGGATAGAAGAGGGTGGCGACTGATCTTGGAGGCTTACACAAATTAAAAATTTATTACGTCCCTTTTTATCTTTAAAAAATCCTTGGAGGTGTAGCAAGGATAAAATTTGTAGTTGTAATAATAATAATAACAGTTATTAAAAACAACACATAAACTTTATTGGAATAGAGATATAATTACAGATAGAACCAACCTGCACAATAGACCCGATATAACATTGACTGAGAAAAATACAAATCAAACCCATTTAATTGAAATATCTAGTCCTAATACAACAAATTTAGAACAAAAACATACAGAAAAAATTCAAAAATACCTCCCTCTTGCAGAACAGAGCAAAACCCAATGGGGACAAAATAAAGTTTCAATAAAGTTACGTTTGTTATATTATCTACAGTAGTTGTACCAAAAAATGTAAATGATTCTATTAAGAAACAAGAAAAAAGAGTGTGATTATAAACACATGCTCGATAGTTCGAAAAATTTTGTTATCACCACTATAAATATTATACATAATAACTAAACAACTTGAGAACTCCTCCGTTGTTTAGTTTTTTTACACCGGTTAAACCGTGAAGAGACTGAATAATCCAACTGTCGATTTGTTCAGGAGAACTTTGTTCTCTTAACATATCGACAATGTATCAAGCCAGAATACGCGAGAATTGTATGGAGAGGTCTACTTTTTTCACGGCTTTTCCAACTTTGAAGTCAAAAAACACCAACTTAGAGGCTTCGCAGCATATATGTTCCATACACAGATTTACTCAGAATTCGGAGTAGAACATTTCGTGTGTCTGTGTGTGTGTGTGTGTGTGTGTGTCTGTGTGTGTGTGTGTGTCTGTGTGTGTGTGTATGTCTGTGTGTGTGTGTGTGTGTGTGTGTGTGTGTGTGTGTGTGTCCCTTATAACTTTTGATCCGCTCAATTTACAGAGCCTAAAATTTCAGAATATATAAACAGTTACAGGCCTACAAAACTTTTATACTCGGAATTTTGAATTTTTGTTTCAGTCAGGGGTTATCAACTTTTGAATTTTTATTTTATTTTTCCCTATATCTCAGAAACCATAAAAGCTAGAACGCTGAAAATTGGTATAAACATAGACAAATACAAAATCTCAAATTAGTTTTTTCAAAAAATTTCAAGGGTTTCTCAAACAATTTTATTAAGATAAGTATTTTTTTTATGATAAATTTATGTGTTTAACTGCCTATATTTCCATTTTTTTTTAAATATCGAAAAAAGCCGAAACACCCCAACTAGATAATTTAATTTTATATAAAAAATATTAACATTGTAGCAGTACATCTCAAATTTTTTTTAACAATTTTTATAAAAATTGAATTTAGTGACGACATCGCTTCATACAATTTGTATGGTAGTCACATATACACAATATCAAAGAAGACTTAATAGTTTGATACTTCATCTCTAAACATACAATATACATATACCATCATGCTGTTTTCATATTCCGGGTAGGAAAAAAAGACTGACCTCCATACTATCCTATCTTGACTACCTAGGTACATGTGTTGTATAGAAAACTAAATATCATAAAATAATAAATAATTTGTATTTATGGGTTTGGTACTTATTCTTCAACTATACATACTATCGCTGTCGACAGTTGGATCTCATGTGTTACATGCAACTAGTAATAAATAACACTTCCTTGCGCAAGTTGCGAGTGTGTGTGTAAGTAGTTGGGTGTATTTTCCAAACAAATCGGTTAAAATAGCTTGAAAAAAATTAAATATGTTTATATCTCAACAACAACGCCACCTACCAGGCCCAAAACTATTCTATTTTTCAAGTTGGAAATCAGTTGGACAGTTTCGGAGATAAGCATGTAAAGACTGATTTTTTTTAAAGTGCCAATTCTATACATAAACAAAAAAATGCATAGTATTTACGCATGTAAATGTATTAGTAGAATCGTGGTTGCTGATTGGTTTACACCATTTGGTGTCCTTAACAACAAACATCAACAAACCCGACAGTACGTATCTATCTCTCGAAGTGCGCGCACGTTTGATTTTTTATGGTGACCATGTGTGCTAAATTAGGAATTGTTTTCATTGATGATTTTTTATTTCTAACTTATGTATTTTATTTTTAGTTTAATATCGATATATAATTATTATCATAAACGTGTGTTATCACCGTCTTAGTATAGAACAAGTTTCCATTATTTATTTATAATAGTTACATAGTTATTATGTATGTATGTGTGTTTGCCTCAATGAACTATTATGTAAATATTTAGTATAATATAATTTATAATTTTGTAAAATAATATGTAACTTTATTATTATAAGGATTAATTACTTATAAATCCTTATAATAATAAACAGTTACATATAGGTATGAGTAGATTTGAAGGTTTTGAAGATATATGCATGTGCAAGTTACAACCGTTTTATATCATAAAATGATAAAAAAATCCCATAATATTTTTTTTCTTTGACACCATGGTCACCCTATGAGCTTTGGCACTTTTAAAAAAATCAAACTTTACGAACATCGTTATTTGAACTTTTTATACCTATATGAAGATTATGAAATCTTAATAAATAATAATAAAATTTAAATAATTATTTTATAAAATTATTTATTTAAGTTTATTGAAAATTTATAAAACCATCATCATCATCAGTATCGTGACCAGCTTCTCGTCATCATGATGTTGTATATTTTAGTCCTCTAATTCTCTCGACACAACGCAGTCCTCATTGCTCCAATCACCGATGTACTAGTAAATAAATAATATAAATGAAAGTGAAAAAAAAAACACTTAGTCACCTTTTGAATTTCTCGTATCTCGTGAGCACTTCTCCTAAATTAATATTTGTATTTCGATGAAGTGAATAATTGAATTTAAATTGATTTCTTGAAATAATAATAACAGATAAAGGCTTCTTGGTAACATTATCATACAATCATATTTACATACATAGTTATAAATCACTGAACAAAATGTACACAATATTGGTTGTTTTCGTACTCATAGACATTACCACTAACAGACTGTTTTCATTAATTTCAAGTTAAATAAATAATAAAAGATCTGTATCATTGTTTATCTCTAATATTCATCATTTAATGTTTATCTCTAATATTCATAATTTAAATATAGTTAGGTTTTAAGAAGCAAAAAAGGACCACTTCTCGAGCGATGTTTATTAACCTTTACAGGCAAACATCACACCATATTGCTAATTTATTGTATACAAAGACTTTACATATATACTTGATTGTATAGCTATTGGCTAATCCAACTGTCGACTTGTTCAGTAAAATTAATTTCATTTATCAAAATATTCAATTATTTTTATTTATAGATTTATAGTTTGGTATGTATTTTACTATGTATATACTATACATACCTTCGCCATCGACAGTTGGATCTCATGTGTTACATCCAAATTTTTAGTAGTAATGCTAGAATGAATGCTTTTTGGATGCAAAAGAAGTGCATCTCAATAAACTTAAACGTCTTCAAAATATATGAATCAGATTCATCTTTGGGTTGAAAAAATTCTCTCGAATCCAAACCTGCCGCGGTACCTCAAAAACAAATTCCCCTATTTATCCAATCATGGACTTCCACGTACGACACTATCCATCGACCTTAAGTTTGGCGTAGTATTTAGGTAGTGATTTCTCTGCAACGCAATTGCTAACTTAAGAATACTAAATACTCTAGTGATGTTAAGAGTTAGTATTTAGGTACCTAGGACTATGCATTCGGGTCAAAGTATACTAAATCGAATAAATATTATAAATGTAGAGGTGTACACAAAGTTGTGTCTTTTTTAATTAATTGAAAACTTATCAATTAATTTGAACTAAACATTTTTTTACTCATTTGTTTTTGATTTCAATTAAGAATTGTCCATTGAGAGGTTGAATAAAATTACAAATGACTTCCCATTGCGCTTTATTATCGCGCAGATTCATAGACATTATTAAAACTATTATCAGACCTTGCCCGTTGGGTTTTATCGCCATCTCTGAAATGCAATTTATAGCTGTGGAATAGTGAAAAACTTTTCAACAAAATAAAAAAAGTTTTCCAGTTTGAGGTTAAGCCGAACTGTAATATTAGCATTCTAGGGATGGCCCGCAGATTATGACACCATCACGTCCGTGTTCCCTCATACTCTGTTACACACGCCACACTCCCCCCCCCCTATACTGTTGTAGGTACAAAACTCAGAGACGATCTTCAAATAATAATACTAATACTAGTTTCTATGAAGGAGCCAAAAAATAAAAGAGGAAAACATGTGAAACGTACTTACTTAGTTAGATTGTTTTTTTACATTGAAATATTCAGTAGAGGTTCTGGGAATCTTAAGGCACCCATTCTTAAAGGTGTTCATAGTGTTCCATTTTGAAATATATAACTACTTTATTACCATGAATTGCAAACTGGAGGAGATCGGCGGGTACAGCTCTTTTCAACTTTTGATAAAAGTTTTTTTCTTCTGTTCTGACAACTATATCTCCTTTTTTTATTTTTATTTTATTTTACATTTACGGCTTGAAAGCTTTTAATATTTAGTTGACCTCACACTCGCATTCATATATTTTTTGGTTGACCTCACACTCATATTCATATATTTTTTGTCTGACGTCACACTCCGCTTCACATATTTTTTGGTTAACCTCACACTCCGCTTCATTTATTTTTTGGTTGACCTCACACGCACATTCATATATTTTTTGGTTGACCTCACACTCATATTCATATATTTTTGGTCAGACCTCACACTCATATTCATATATTTTTTTGTCAGACCTCACACTCATATTCATATATTTTTTTGTCAGACCTAACACTCATATTCATATATTTTTTTGTCAGACCTCACACTCATATTCATATATTTTTTTGTCTGACCACACACTCCGCATCATATATTTTTTGGTTGACCTCACACTCATATTCATATTTTTTTGTCAGATCTCACACTCATATTCATATATTTTTTTGTCAGACCTCACACTCATATTCATATATTTTTTGTCTGACAACACACTCCGCTTCATATATTTTTTGGTTGACCTCACACTCATATTCATATATTTTTTGTCAGACCTCACACTCATATTCATATATTTTTTTGTCAGACCTCACACTCATATTCATATATTTTTTTGTCAGACCTCATACTCATATTCATATATTTTTTTGTCAGACCTCACACTCATATTCATATATTTTTTTGTCTGACCACACACTCCGCTTCATATATTTTTTGGTTGACCTCACACTCATATTCATATATTTTTTGTCAGACCTCACACTCATATTCATATATTTTTTTGTCAGACCTCACACTCATATTCATTTATTTTTTTGTCAGACCTCACACTCATATTCATTTATTTTTTTGTCTGACCACACACTCCGCTTCTTATATTTTTTGGTTGACCTCACACTCATATTCATATATTTTTTGTCAGACCTCACACTCATATTCATATATTTTTTTGTCAGACCTCACACTCATATTCATTTATTTTTTTGTCTGACCACACACTCCGCTTCATATATTTTTTGGTTGACCTCACACTCATATTCATATATTTTTTGTCAGACCTCACACTCATATTCATATATTTTTTTGTCAGACCTCACAATCATATTCATTTATTTTTTTGTCAGACCTCACACTCATATTCATTTATTTTTTTGTCTGACCTCACACTCATATTCATTTATTTTTTGTCAGACCTCACACTCATATTCATATATTTTTTTGTCTGTCCACACACTCCGCTTCATATATTTTTTGGTTGACCTCACACTCATATTCATATATTTTTTGTCAGACCTCACACTCATATTCATATATTTTTTTGTCAGACCTCACACTCATATTCATATATTTTTTTGTCTGACCACACACTCCGCTTCATATATTTTTTGGTTGACCTCACACTCATATTCATATATTTTTTGTCAGACCTCACACTCATATTCATATATTTTTTTGTCTGTCCACACACTCCGCTTCATATATTTTTTGGTTGACCTCACATTCATATTCATATATTTTTTGTCAGACCTCACACTCATATTCATATATTTTTTTGTCAGACCTCACACTCATATTCATATATTTTTTTGTCTGACCACACACTCCGCTTCATATATTTTTTGGTTGATCTCACACTCATATTCATATATTTTTTGTCAGACCTCACACTCATATTCATATATTTTTTGGTAAATCTCACGCTCAACTTTTTTATATCTTCATCGACATTATCTATATACTCGTATACCTAAGTAATATTACCTTATATCCAATATTTAATATTCCTCACATAAACATATTTATTTTTATGAGCAATACAACGGAGAATATAATATTTAAAAATATACAAAACAGAGGAAAGCGGACAATTTTAAAATGCAACAGATTCACATGAATTAAATATATTATGCTTGAGCAGTTGAAGTTGCTGTTAATAAAAAAAATAAATAAAAATAAAAATAAAATAATGATTTTAAATATGTTCGTTTTTATTCCAACTGTTAAAATTTCAGAAAATTTTAAGCCTACGAAAATTTATACTAAGAATTTTGAATTTTTGTTCCGGTCAGTTGTTATCAAGATTTAATTTTTTTTTATATTTCCATATTACCTCAAATACCATAAATGTTAGAACGCTGAATATTTATATAAATATTTTAATGATAAATGTATGTGTTTAACTGCCTGTGTATTTCCATTTTTTTTATTATTTATTTATTTATTTATTTAATATAATACACGGCATAAGCCATTTACGTGTAACATAGAATAACATTTTTTTAAAATTAACAACATTATATATTAAAAAGAAAAAAAACAGAATTAACAAGAAATTACATTTAAAAATTAAACAATACTGGTCGAATATATAAAAAAAAATACAGAAACAACAATAAATTGACAACACAAGTTTTTACACTGAGAAATAAACACATGCATTATTGTAAAACACTGAATCACCCCAACTAGATCATTTAATTTTCTCTAAAAAACATAAAAACTTTAGCAGTACAGATGAAAATTTACTTAATTTTTTTTGTAAAAATTTAATAAAGAGACTATCCTATCCTGATATGCATCATAAAATATTCAATAATTTGCCAAACTTTTTAACATGTCAATAGAGACGAAGTTGGGATATAATAGAAGAACCAGGAACTCAAGGCACACACAGGGCTTACGACCTATCATCGGCTGGTTTACATGAGCACTTTATGCGCTTGCGCAACGTTAACCAATTGTGCCTTCTTATTGAGTTCCCTTATCAATGTAATTTTTGAAAGTTCTATATATTTGAATAATGTGTAAAAATTTACTTGAAAATAAGGAATTATACTATTGCCATCTATGAAGTAACGAAGAAACCTTTTTTGTAACGCCATCTATTGAGAAGTTAGTTTATTTGTAAACAATGAAAGCAACAGTCCTTATGAATGAAGTGACGTTGTCTCGCATAGATGTCACCCCTGAACTGCGCCAGAAATATTCATGGCTAGGGCAAAGAAAAAGAAGAATATAAATATTGTAACCAAAATATGTATATTCGAGTAGGTATGGGAAATATTACCTCAATATAATACATTGCATGTTTGTATGTATGTATGTATGTATATTACAAGTTTATTATAAAATATTTCCCTCGAATAAAATGATTGACGTTTGCTTAATTTGCACCCAGCTAACGTCAATATGACAGCTATTGTATGGTATTACAGGGAATTTATTTTAAAATTTTACTGTATGTGTACCTACATACACATTAAAATACCAATATTTCATATACCTGAATACTCGTATTGTGTAAGTATTTACCCACTAATGGTGCGAATATACTACCAGAGTCTACGGTCTTCGGAGACCATCTCGAAATTGTGACTGGGTATATTCAATATACCTTCTATTAAATAGTGATTGACTGCTATTCACTCGTCTGCGAGTGAACTTGCTAGCCATTTAGCAAGTTGTATTGATTATAATTTAAAAGAAGGTTACAAAATATGTATAGTCGTGGAGAGACAAACTTAAATGCAAAAAATGTTAGATTTCAAACCCGGTATAAGGATAGATGGACTTTTGAAAAATCATATTTTTTAATAAATTCAAAATTGGCTTTTAGCTAGTCCATTAGCTATTTTGTTCATTTGAATTATTCATTAGCTCTATATTTATTCTTGTTATGAGATTTTCGTAACGCCATATTTGCAAAAGCTCACCTCCATAGATTTGTAGTGAGTCGACAGCGTGTAATGCATGCGGGGTAAGATAAGGACGATTCAGGACTTAAAAAAAACACGCAATAGCAGTGAAGCATATGCAATATCACTCGATATCGGGTGGAACGCCATAAAAATAATAAAAAAATGTGTATCTACCTCGGATATCATCAGACCACCTCGTTTGAGGCCTTCTAACACTTTTTTTTTGCCCTTTCTAGGTCGTCATTCCAGCACTTTCTTAGTCCATCTGGAGTATGTGGTTCGGGCGACATGCCCTGTCCAGCTCCATTTCTGCTTGGCAACCTTTTGGACAACTTCGGTTGTTTTGGTTTTCTCTCATATCCACAAGTTAGTTTTTCTATCTCCTAACGAAATACCCAGCATTCTCTTTTACGTGGCTCTTTGTGTTACTGCTAAATTATGTAGCATTTTGTTTACAAGAGTTTCACAGCCATACATCAGTATCGGAAGAACCCAAGAGCCGAAGATTTTTTTTTAAGATAATAGACGTACTTTGGAGACTTGAGTATGTAAGAAACTTCGAGTTTCATTACCACTTCCCACTTTCAAGAGAAATCTGAGGAATCATTTCCTTACACATAACACTAAGATGGGTGGTGGCAGAGCGGTTAGCGCGCTGGCTTTGTAATCCAGTGGTCGCGAGTTCGAATCCTGCCACGATCGATTTCGTTCACCTATAGCACAAGCATTTATGCTTTATTTAGGGAACGTATGAGGATGTATATATACAAGGATAATAATAATAATAATAATAATATATTTATTAAAAATAAAAACACAAACAACAAATACAATAATAACAGTATAAACAAAAAATAGGAAAAAAAAATAACATCAATTAGGAATTCTCCCCGAAAATAAGAAAACCTTGTGCTTCGGGGAGGAGTACAGAAGATAACACCACAAAAATCACAAAAACAACAAAAAAGAGAAAAAAAAAAAAAAAGAAAAATATATATATATTTGATATGAAGAGAGAAAAAAAAAATACACACATACATATATACATGTATATACACACACATATACATATACACACATATACATATATACACACACACATACATACATACACATACATACACACACATACATACACACACATATAAATACACACACATACATACACACACACACACACACATACATATATACACATACACACACATACACATACAAAAATAGTACAGTTAACGATACACAACAATGCCTATACAATGCACTCAATCATTCAAGAATATTTAATATGGCACAATGAGACGAAAAGCTATCTAAACCTTTTCTTGAAAGCTAACAGTGAGTCAGAAGGTTTCAATTTTTGTTTCCTTTCTAGCTCATTGTACCATTTTACGCCTAGGAATGAATAGTGACTCTGACCCAACTTTGTACGTCTCATCGGGAGTCTTAAGCAACCCTCGATTTGTAGCCTTGGAGTTATATATCGTTCGTTATCTATATTAGCAATTAGTTCTTTGACCATCTGACAGACAGCAACCTTCCTGTATATACTCTGCACCGGAGGAACAGGCAATTCATTGTACAACAGGTTAGTGCTATAGTCGCGTGGTCTACTGAGGATTATCTTCAAGATGCTCCTCTGGACCACATACAATTGGTTTAAGGTGGTTACATAAGCTCCTCCCCATGCTACAATTCCGTAACGTAGGATTGAGTGCACCAACGCGTAGTAAACAGAAGTTATTGTTTTTTTATCTAATATGTCACGAAGATTATAGAAAATATAGTACATTTTTCTGACACGGTCAGTGACACAGCTTACGTGTTCCCTCCACTTAACAAGACAATCCACAATCACTCCCAGGTATTTTACTTGATCAGCTCTAGAGAGGATCCTACAGTCGCCACACAAGTCAGACGAACCAGCTGAGCAGATCGAACATTGGTCGCTATGTATAATTATTTTAATATCTGATGGTATTGATTTATATTGATGGGCAAATGGGACAAAGACGGTCTTGTCCACATTAAGGGATAGTAAATTATAATCAAACCACTTTTTTAACAGAGAAATATCCGAGCTAGCTATTTCAGACACTTGAGACCAGGAGTTGCCTTCCACAAGTAGGACGGTGTCATCAGCGTACGCAAGTATCTCTGATTTAAGACCAATCTCAAATAATTGGTTTACGTATAGGATAAAAAGTATTGGTCCCAGAACCGTACCCTGAGGTACTCCGTAAGTGGGGGTTTCACAGTTGCTGAGGTGGTTCCCTATCTTTACACGCTAGGATAAATTCATTCTTTTTAAAAAAAAACTTGTATTTGTTTCCTTATCCTATCCTGTCCCCTCCGTTTCTTTGTTTTTTTTTTTGTTTTATATGTATACATAATTATATTATCGTCTGCTGACTGGAAGAAGTCACTAACTGCCTATTTTGGCGAAATTGAGTTAACTATGCTATCATATTCACCAAAACACACTTTACATCTGGAAAAAAAATTATCTTCATATCAGGTCTCGTTGCAGAGATTTTTCGGAAAAATATTCATTATCTGCATTTTTTTTCAATTATGCCGTCTGGAAAAAGTCATTATCGTTGTAATGAAGTCTTTTTTTTTACATATTTTTGTATTTAACTACCAACATTCGAAAATTTTAACACATTAACTAAAGAATTTAATTTTCGATAATTACATAGCATCACATCCTAACTGGGTAGGCAGAGAGAAAAGAATGCCATTTTTTCTATCCCTGATTGCATTTATCGCCTTATTTACATTGATACATCATCTCAACATTTTAGTCTGTTATTCATATTATATAACATATTATGTTGTATTCATAAAAGTGTTGGTAGTTTCATAAATACGATATTTTTTACCAAATGAATATGGTTGGTTGGAAAATATTGCCATTTGACAATAAGCCTGCCATTATGCACATGTACTCAAAAGCTTTAAATACATAAATATATAAATAAGAATGTTTACCAAAGGCGATCCATGCTAGACCTCATATTCTTTCAATAAACGGAATCAATATTAAGTTTGAATTTGCTTACACTAAATGCTTTTTCTTATTCACGTGTTATGTCATCTCCTTCTGACTTTGACGAACACTCGACAGAAAACCTCTCAGTGTTGACCATTGCAGAACATTTTCTTCGCGTTTCTCAAATCACGTTCCTCTCACGAATGTTTTGGAGCAAAAAACCGCAATCTTTCAATACGTTTGCTAAAATGTAATATTTATACTGAGATGTCTAAATCTCAAACCGTGTGGATTTACCTTAACGCATTTTTATAAAGAAATTTCCCCTGCCATAACAGGGACCTGGCATGATGGTTTGTAAGTATGGGGGTTACATGGCGTTAAAAGGGTTACAAGAAGGTTTGCATATGAAAATTATAGGTAAACCCCTAAAAATATACAAATGGGGGTAAATAAGAAATCCTCAGCTGCTTTCCTTTTTCAAGATTTGAGAAGTGTGCGGAATCAAAAGTAGGTACCCTCTTCGGTACTTTATATTTAAGATAATATCAAGTGCAAGCATGAAAATATAATCCAACTGTCGATTCGTTCAAGATAATTTAATTCTCTTAATGAATCGACAGTATTAAGCCAAGACGCGCGTATGAAGGAACATTTTGTGTGGTGTAGTAGACTTTTTGCATGCCAAAAACACCGACTTAGAGGCTTCGTAGCATATATGTTCTTTTATATATGGATGAATTCAGAATTTGGTGTAGAACATTTTGTGTGTCTTTGTGTCCCCCCCCTCCCTTGTAAATTTTGATCCGCTTAATTCACAGAGCCGAAAATTTCAAAATATATAGTTATAGGCCTACAAAACTTTTATACTCAGAATTTTGAATTTTCGTTTCAGTCAGGGTTTATGAACTTTTGAATTTTTACTTTATATTTCCATATATCTCAGTGACCACAAGCTATAAAGTTGAAAATTAGTATAAATATAGACAAATACAAAATATCAAATTCATTTTTTTCAAAAACTCGCTTACTCGCCTACCTATCAGGGGACACTATAACGTTATTATGTAAATAGATTAAACACTTGTTTTTCTTTCCACATTTTTTTTTACGCTCCAGAACGACCGTTTCGCCTGGTCTATTTAAAAATGGACTTCTACATAGTCAGTGTAAACGCTGTCAGTGTAAATAAAATCAAAAGTTATTATGTAACTTTATTGTTAATGAATATGTAAATTAATAAATACATAGAAAATTAAAACCTTTAATAAATTAATAGTGTAAATCGAAGCAATAAAATCAGATCTTGACCAAATTGAAATGGGAACAATTCGAAGATACCTCCTTTCTAATGATCGAAATCGGACAACGTCGTAAAAATTTAATAAAGAAATAATGACAATCGAAGCAAAACTTGACAAATAAAATCAGATCTTGACCAAATTGAAATGGGACCAATTGGAAGATACCTTCCTTCCTAATGATCGAAATCGGACAACGTCGTAAAAAAGCTGCTCCAGAACAGGTTTTTAACCTAGTGAAGCAGTTTACATTCCGCATCTAGTTCTTAAGGATCTTTTTTTTGTAAAAATATTGTATTGTTAAACTTTGATGTGTACCTGTATAATATTATTTCTTATGTTACAAATAAAAAAAAAAAAAAAAAAAAAAAAAAAATTCAATAAAGTAATAATGACAATCGAAGCAAAACTTGACAAATAAAATCAGATCTTGACCAAATTGAAATGGGAACAATTCGAAGATACCTCCTTTCTAATGATCGAAATCAGACATCGTCGTAAAAATTTATCGCTGAATATACAATAAAATAATCACGTCAAATTGATCTATCCATATCCATACTTTTAATCTATTATTGGAATTTTTTTTAAATTAAAATGAAATATATTTTATCTTCGTAATAATTTAAGTGGATACGAATTAAGTGAACTCAGTTATAAATGTATTATTTACTTATTACAAACATAATTAACAAACGTAAAACAATTAAGTATAGGCCTCTGGAAACGGATCTGCCAGCTGTCAAGTGGATGAACATAATTAATCAAATTTTCACCCAGATTTGTGAAACACTTCCATAGACGATGTGAAATTCACATTCACATTCACATCACAAAACACAATTTGGTTTATTTTAGTTTCATTCCTGATTGGCATTTCTCTGCCGACTTGTTGTGCTATAGATTTTCCCATTATAGGCTATGAAATAGTAATTATGAAGCTTTTGGTAATTATCAAACGGTGAATTTTCAATAACAGTGATTGAAAATTTCGACTTTAGTGATTCCATTGAAGAAAAATGAATAACATCACACATATTGCAACATATTTTTTTATAATTTAAAATTCTTCTTCTTTTTCCTCTTTTTTTTAGATCTATGATCTGTTTTTACAGGTCCTGGGACGAGGGTGTCCAGCTCTCCCTTCATCTCTTTGATGATCTTCCCGGTGGTCGACGTTCCTCTGGTATCTCGTGCATTACAATCTTTCTGGATTCTTCATTTTAACATGATCTCTCCAGTATCGTCTTCTCTGCCTCCTCCACCTTACAATATCCTCCACATTGCAGGTTCTGCGGATCTCCTCATTGGGGATTTGATTAATATATAATTAGAGTGCTTAGATGTTCCTTTGCCTTTCTTCTTCATTTCAGAAAGTGCGCAAATATCTACTTTGTGGCTGTTCATTTCTATTATTATCTCTTGGCTTCGCTTGTTCCATGACGTAATATTCCAGCACGCCATTCTGGTGATTGCTTGTTTCCTATATTGTTTAATCCGTGTTCGCGCTAAGGTCATTTTTGGGATCTGTCCGGGTTCCGAGGCTTGTGTTCCTGTTCTGTGAGCGGTGGTGATATTTTCCCTTGGGCAGTCTGCTAACCTTACTCAAGAACCCTTCTGCTTTCTCATCCGGGCTTGGAACCGGCAACCGCGGAGTTAAAATTATTTATAAAAATTAAATAAATGACGCAGCAAACACACAAGGCCGCAGCAATCTCGGGCTGTCTGAGGGAAACTATATGGAAGAACAAACACATGAACACAAATGACAAAATGGTGATCTACAAAACATACGTGAGACCCATCCTAACATACGCCATTGAATCCAGAGCTGATATGGTCCGTACCAAACAACTCTTGCGCACCAGCGAAATGAAAATACTACGATGCATAGCTGGCAAAAGCCTTCGTGATAGAGTCAGAAACACAGTGATCCGAAGAATCTGCGAAGCAGAGGACATCGTAAGATGGGGGCGCCAAAGGAGAAGGTACTGGAACGAACACGTCAGCCGCATGTCCGAAGATAGGATCCCAAAGATAGCCCGAGACAACGTACCGGTGGGGTCTCGACCACGAGGACGCACACTAAAAAGATGGCGAGATAGTCCACATCACAGGAGGCTGAAAATGTAGCATTCATTGGGCCACGGGCCTAATGAAAGAACAATAATAAGAAGAAATAAAGCCTTGTTTTTATCCGCTAATCTATTGCTGCAAGGCTTGGAATAGTGCCACCACTCAACTATATTTTCATCGTTTTCGGGTGTGCCGTAAGAGTCGGTTAATCAAAAATCTTTTTCATCGTTTCCTCAATGCTGAGGGTCATGATCTATGGGGCCGCCAATGGACAGAATGAGTCGCCTCCAGTCCTCTCTGCCCTCCGCAGCTCACACAGCCCAATAAAGGTCATTCCCGGCCATCTCCTTAATTTGGTCACACCATCGCGCAGGAGATCTGCTTCTATAATAATCAAAAATACTACAAGCAAAATTACATCTCACACAGTTCAGCAATGAGGTTCACCACCCATTCTAAATTACATCTCACACAATTCAGCAATGAGGTTCACCATGCATTCTAAATGCAATGCTTTTTTAGGTGATACGAATGTATATTCCTACCAATTAAATTTTAAATCAATAAAGGTAATTTATAAAAAGAAATAATTAAAATAAAAACAAAATATTTAATGAAAAATAACATTAATGCATTAGGTATGGCAATGCAGTGAAGTGTTATAAAGAAATAAACAAATATTTTAGGCAAATTATTATTTTTTTGGCGTTTCACCCGTTATTTCCATGAAATTTTATGAACGATATTTTTTGTCTATAGAATTCTCCAAATTTCATTATCAAAGCTGAAGATGGATATTTTGTTTAAAAGGATTCAAATTACAGTAAATCCCAAACATTATACGGAGGGTCCCCATACAAATTTTGATTTAATGACCAACATCTTTTGCAAAGCTTCCGACACTGAAAAAAAACTCATCAGAAATCCATTAAAGAAATTTTTGTTTTCGATTTTTACATCGAATCCTGGAGGGTAAGTATGGTCAACCGGCGGAATCAAAACCATCCATGTTTACACATATCATGGATATAATTACCTTATTGAGTTATATAATATCTTAAGATATCACACTACTCTATAGGACAATTATATCCATGGTATGGGTAAACACGGTTTTGATTACGTCTGTTGACCAGACTTGTCACCCCCCCAAATTTTCAAAGGATTATTTTTTAGCTGTCATAAATATTTTCATAATTGTCATTTACATAATTTTGCCACATTTTGAAAAATAAAACGAAAATTACATTTGACTTTTTTTTTATTGACACACATTTTTTAACATCTCAATAGAGACGAAGTTGGGAAATTGTGAAGAACCAGGAACTCGAGGCACCTACAAGGCTTACGACCTGTCATCGGCTGGTTTACTTGATCACTTTATGCGCTTGCGCAACGTTCACCAATTATCCCTTATCAATGTAATTTTTGAAAGTTCTATATATTTGAATAGTGTGTAACAATTCACCTGAAAAAAAAGGAAATATACTATTGCCATCTATGGAGTATAACCATAACGGAAAAGCCTTTTTTGTAACGCCATCTTTTGAGAAATTAGTTTATTTGTAAACAATATCATTGGACTCCCGAAATATATCATATAATATTTCCCAAAAATATTATTTGACTCCCGAGAAAGGAAAAATCCAATGATTATGCATTTAAAAAAATATTTGATTTACATACACATTGGCACAAGGCCGATTTTAAAATAACTGTTTATTCTTCAGTAACCCTTCATCCGTCCGACGTACATTTGGCATATGTCGTGAGGAAGATGTAGTCACCTTATAGCTGATCGAAAAAAATAACTCATTCGTGGCTAATTATTGAAATGGATGGTGGCAGAGAGGTTAGCTCGCTGACTTAGTAATCCAGTGGTCGCGAGATTGACTCCTGTCAAGACCGATTTCGTTCACTTTTCGTCTAAAGACCATAGACCTAGAGCTGATTAGTTTTCCGTAGGCAGCTTTTAATTTCTTCCCTATGATTTCATCATTAACGTTGTTTTTTTTTCGTGTGCTCTCTACAGCCCATACTTTAAGTCCGATCGACTTCATATTAACATCATATGCATTAGAGCAGTTTTCCATAGATATCCGTTAATTTCTTCTCTATGATTTTATCTGTCCAAATTTTCAAAATGCTCTCACGGTCTGGAAAATTGAGTGATCAACTTCATACTGATATTGTATGTGTCTCTATAGACAAGTGTATTTTTTACTCTCCACTTCTATCTTCCTCAGAGGGTAGGCAGTGAGAACCGAAAACCACATTCTTGATATCTTGACATATCCATCGCCTCACCAACATTGATACATTGTCTCATACATCTTATTTTGCTAGTAATGCCAATCAATTTTTCAACAGGTATCATGTAAAAAGAGCATACTATGAGTTTCGTGACAATTTTATTGTGTGTATGGTGTATTATGAAAACTTTTGTCCTCTGGAAATCTTATATTTGTTTAAGAATCTAATAGAAATGTATTTCACGTAAATGCATTTAGATATTGTTATCTTTTCAAGAAGAAAAAATGAACGCTTACTATGGTGTAGAGAGTTTAGTGTTAGCTACAACCCACTCGTTTTTGGTAAATTGTTAGTTTTTAATACATATAAATTTAATAAAAAAAAACATTAAGTAAAGTGAACATAGTGAATGCCACAAGCTACAGGTTGAGCACTACTGTTATAGATAATATTATTTGTGGGTTCGGAAACCATTTGTGGAATTTAATACGATGCTTTGTGAGACAAGGACGGTTGACTGAGACGGAGATAGTAAATAAAGTTTTGTTGAGAAATTTAGGGAATTCATCTCATGAATTTTAGCAATGTTTGTAACTGAACAAATGATGGGCCTATATATAGTCTTACAATCTCACTCACAACCAAATTTGAAAGCAACCCCAGCACGACGAAAATCATAGTGTGCACTCTCTACGTGATACTCGTTGAGACATTTATGTAGAAAATACGCTTAAAATTGTGAAATCATGACTCTCCACTATTCCATAGTAGTGGAGAGTCTATAATAATTATGTTAATTATTATTTTCGAAATATTGTATATAAATTAAATACCAGGTGTTAATGTTGATATGATAGTGAAAACCAATAATTATCTATTTACAGCTTTTATTCACAATATACATTATATACACAATATTACACGAGATTGAGATTATGTCGCGTGAGAGTTCTAGAATGGCACTGCCCGTCTTCGTTGGTTTTCCAGTATATATAGACTTTCATTTTGTAGAACATTCTGTTTTCTTATAGTAATTGTTCCGCCACACATTGTAAACGTTGTTAGACATTATAAATGCTCCGCCACAAGTCTTTCCCCTTAGCGCTTTTGTCCCGTTTCTATTGGGGCACGCTTTGACCATGATCCTGGAATTGGCGAGTCTGGTTATTACATTGAAGCGACTGCCATCTGACCTTCGTAACCTTTAGAAAGAGGAACCAGACAAATTGAATCATGGCTACACATAGCTAGTGATATAAATCCGCACATGGATTTTTTAAAAATCCAGAGGTGCGTGCCCCGCCCGGATTCGAACCGTCGACCTCACGCATGTGAGGCGACGACATTACCGCTGGGCTATCACCGCTCTATAGTAGTGAAGAGTAAAATTTCTTATTTGCTGCTATGAGATTTATAACTATACTTCTATTGTAAAATTTGAATACACACACGCACTAGGTTTCATATAACCAACGACCATATACATAGATTATTTGGGTATACTTTCATAGTGTTCGGTCAAACAGATATACCCTGCATAGAAACAGATGACATCATTCATCTGGAAGCCCACCTAAGAGATGGAAGAACAATTATTGGACTTCGTCATCTCAGGAAGCATCGATTCTGTATCACAGACCAGCAGGTCTGACAAAAGAAAATCATAACTATCATAAGAGTATTATACAAACATCCATTTTTATTATAAAAATAAAGATTGAAATAGATATTTTGTCTTCTATCAAATCTTTGAGTATTATTTACGATATTTATTAAACAATGAAAAATATGAAAAAAATATATAAAGAAATATTTCTCATTTGTTTTTGTCTCTGGTCTTGTAAGATCTTTCTCTATTGTTGAGTAAAATAATTTTCCAGGTAGTGAGGTTTAGAGGATATCTTCCGGTATTATCAATATTATTTATTTCACCAAAAGATTACAGCATCTTCCTTGGGTTGAGAGTTATTGAATATTTCACAAGAAACACTGACTGTATCCTCATCTCATTGTTTATAAATATCTATAATTAAAAACTGGTTGGTTGAGTCAAAGTACCTACACTTTTATTATTTTTCAAATGTTGATAATCCCTAAGTTCATACATTGCAGTAGAACTCATTTATGTTGTATATATATTTTTATGATACTAAATATCCCATTTAGGATAAGGCATATTGCAATTGTTATTCTTAAATAAATAAACGAAAAATACCCCTCCCTCGTCAATCTTATAGTCATTTTTGCAGATGTACATTAAAAAAACATGATTTATAAAAGAATTTATAAAAAAGCCAGTAACAACAGTATCCCTTATCAGAATATCTGGATCCACACCATGAATTAACACTATGTACAGTAACACATCAGCAACGACGAGGTACTAAGCAGGGTTGGAGAGACAAGGCAACTTATGAATAGAATTTGGATAGGCCACAACATCCCGCACCCAGGCCTGCTATTTACCATCGTCGAAGGAATGATTGATGGGGGCAACTATAGAAGCCGCCCCAGAAACAACTATTCAGACCAGATATTCATTGACGTGCGCTGTAGCAGTTACAAAGAGACGAAGAAACTGGTGGACGATAGAGATAAGTGGAAAGATCAAGTGTTTGGTGCAGACCAATCCAAGTATTATGACCCAGAAGAAGAAAAAAGTCATTAATTTTAATTATTTCAAGTATTACTTATCGTATAAAGGGGTGTTAATTTACAAAATATATTTTTTGACATTTTTTTTCATATCCCAATAGAGACGAAGTTGGAATATTATTAGAGAACCAGGAACTCGAGGCACCTACAGGGTTTAGGACATTTATGCGCTTGCGCAACGTTCACCAATTATGCCTTCTTATTGAATTCCCTTATCAATGCAATTTTTTAATGTTATAAATATTTTAATAATGAGAAACTGATCGTTTGATAATAAGCTGTAAAACACCACCGCCATCTATGAAGTTACGACGAAACCTTTTTGTAACACTTATTGAAAAATTGGATTTTGTAAACAATGAAAGCACCAGTCCTTAATATGCACGAGGTGAAGTTCATTTTTGGCTTGTGTCCTTGCTTGTAACAATGCACATATATGCAACTTCGATTTACAAAGTATATCCCAGTGACAAACGCATAAAAATATTATCTCATTTATAGTCTGCATCTTCAATAGGAAAAGTATCTGTGTACACAGAACAGTAAAAGTGAGTGTATGATCAGATTACAAACACAAATATATATGTATTGGTAGGTATTATTATTCTTGTCACGGATAGTGAAATGGAATTGTACAAATGAAACACATAATCAGTGAAAAGGTTCCTTTTTATACACAAAACTAACAGAACTGTGTTCATGCATGTAAAAACTTTTGAATATACATACATGTACGAATAACCTCGCTCAAAAAATTCACCGACAAACATTTCACATAATCAAATCAAAATAATATGAACCCATCAGAATAAATAATCGTATTACTCTCTCCTACTACTCATAGACGGCCTCTGTAGCTCAGTTGGTTAAATATCTGACTCCTCATCGAAAAGTCCCGAGTTCCATTCAAGGTGGAGACACAGTTTTGAATTGTGTTTTAAGTACCTGATTTTGAAATCGTTGGGGCTGCGGGGCACCTGCTTAGAATAGTGATTCCACTCTTTTTAATCTTTGTTTTCGAGTGTCCCATAAGAACCAGGTAATCGTAAATACAACAGGCAACAATTACATCTCACATAGTTTAACAATGAGGTTCACCAACAAATCCTGAATGTAGTGCCTTTTTAGGTGAGACAAGACTGGTGTGTTGGTATATATATACACGCACGTGTTGTGCTCCCTTTTTTACGGTAATGCACACCTGTCGTTGGTTACCACACATTGTGGGATATGCCGTGATGAGGGCGTTTCACCGTTTTTTACCTTATTAGGAGAGCATATAGCTAGTACGATTTTTTTGGTTTGCAAAAATCTGCGCAATTTGATTTTTACGAGTAAATAAAATGTAATTTGATGTTCTCCGATCCACCCCATATGAAAACGTTATAAGATTTTTGTCCTGTTCATCTTATGTACATGGCCATATGAGGAATTGCGCAGACATCTACCCTACTCCGTTGGAAACGTTATAGGACTTAGATTGAGGTTAACACCATAAATAGGTTGGAAGCTGCACTTTTAATTTTATTTACACTGACAGCGTTTACTATGTAGAATTCCATTTTTAAAATAAATTAAACACTAGTTTTTCTTTCTACATTTATTTTTACTCTCCAGAACGACCGTTTCGCCTGGTGAAGGCCTTTTCAACTGGTGAAGTACATGGTGTGGTTTTTTCTTATATACTATTACATTAGATGGAATTTATACAAAGCAAAAAAGGTGGGTGGTTGTTACAGTTTAAGTATTATATCCAGTCCTAATCTCTTATTCTTACCTGAGCATTTGTACCTAATTGCAGCTGTGGGGAATTGTCATCTTTGGGATATACCCACTTTTATTGCCTAGGTATCTATTTACTAAATATGAGAAAAAATAAATATCTATTTACTAAATATGAGTAAATAGATACCTAGGCAATAAAAGTGGGTATATCCCAAAGATGACAATTCCCCACAGCTGCAATGAGGTACAAATGATCAGGTAAGAATAAGAGATTAGGACTGGATATAATACTTAAACTGTAACAACCACCCACCTTTTTTGCTTTGTATAAATTCCATCTAATGTAATAGTATATAAGAAAAAACCACACCATGTACTTCACCAGTTGAAAAGGCCTTCACCAGGCGAAACGGTCGTTCTGGAGAGTAAAAATAAATGTAGAAAGAAAAACAAGTGTTTATTTATTTTAGAAAAGGTTGGAAGCTTTTAAGATGCGGTTGCTTCGCTGAGTCTTAATTAGAACCAGAATAACCAGGCAACTCCTGTCTACAATAAAGGTCCGCAAGATCGAATATTCGGGCCACATAATGAGGGGAGAATAATACCACTTGCTCCAGTTAATGATACAGATGTCCTGGCTCCGTAATATCAGGTAAAGGACGGGATTCAGAACTGTGGAGCATATTATATTCCGGGCATCACAGGACAGAGAGGGATTCGCCAGAGTGATCGTCAACGTTGGGGATAACTGACAGGACACCGGAAGAAAAAGATTGGACTTATAGTCCTGGTCCTCCCCAAGAACTACCATAAAACATATTTCATAATATAGTACATGACCAGCCCATTATGTCCCCACATCTCTACTGCCATGTCATTGCTACGAACACAAGCGGAGGTTTTAAATAGTAGTTATCCCCACCTTTGCAAAATATAATTATGATTAAAAACTACAATGTTAAACCGTAATTTAAATAAAACCATTATCAGTTGCCCCCAATTGTATGTAGTATATCTAATATAGAGAGATGAGTTTTTTACAATACCTTTTGAACACGCAAATTATCATTCTTATAAATATTCTTTAAAACTAATTAATACAATAATTAAATAACCATCTCCCTATAACCTGATTGGCATTATTAGGTTGAAATAGTAGGGGATTCTTACATGTTGTACAACTCCTCGTTTCTTCTCATTTTTATTTTTATTTTTTATTTTTATTTTATTTATTTAAGGTTACAGACAGTTTTTTTAAATATACATATAAATTCAAATTTAAATACTAAACATAAAAACCAAAATAGTAACACCAATTACTTAATTACGATCTTACGAAAGAAAAACAAAAAAGACAAAGAAGGATAAAAAAAACAATTAAAATAAGATCAGTCAAAATTAATTAAACAATGGACAACAGGAAATAAGGACAGGACTATGAATAGGATATACCATCTTTGGGATATACCCACTTTTATTGCCTAGGTATCTATTTACTAAATATGAGAAAAAATAAATATCTATTTACTAAATATGAGTAAATAGATACCTAGGCAATAAAAGTGGGTATATCCCAAAGATGACAATTCCCCACAGCTGCAATGAGGTACAAATGATCAGGTAAGAATAAGAGATTAGGACTGGATATAATACTTAAACTGTAACAACCACCCACCTTTTTTGCTTTGTATAAATTCCATCTAATGTAATAGTATATAAGAAAAAACCACACCATGTACTTCACCAGTTGAAAAGGCCTTCACCAGGCGAAACGGTCGTTCTGGAGAGTAAAAATAAATGTAGAAAGAAAAACAAGTGTTTATTTATTTTAGAAAAGGTTGGAAGCTTTTAAGATGCGGTTGCTTCGCTGAGTCTTAATTAGAACCAGAATAACCAGGCAACTCCTGTCTACAATAAAGGTCCGCAAGATCGAATATTCGGGCCACATAATGAGGGGAGAATAATACCACTTGCTCCAGTTAATGATACAGATGTCCTGGCTCCGTAATATCAGGTAAAGGACGGGATTCAGAACTGTGGAGCATATTATATTCCGGGCATCACAGGACAGAGAGGGATTCGCCAGAGTGATCGTCAACGTTGGGGATAACTGACAGGACACCGGAAGAAAAAGATTGGACTTATAGTCCTGGTCCTCCCCAAGAACTACCATAAAACATATTTCATAATATAGTACATGACCAGCCCATTATGTCCCCACATCTCTACTGCCATGTCATTGCTACGAACACAAGCGGAGGTTTTAAATAGTAGTTATCCCCACCTTTGCAATTCGTTCGGAATTTCTTCAGTAGCCTTTGCCTGACGTATCGCGGATTCTCCCCTACATTCTTTTTACGTGTGAAATAAAATATAATTATGATTAAAAACTACAATGTTAAACCGTAATTTAAATAAAACCATTATCAGTTGCCCCCAATTGTATGTAGTATATCTAATATAGAGAGATGAGTTTTTTACAATACCTTTTGAACACGCAAATTATCATTCTTATAAATATTCTTTAAAACTAATTAATACAATAATTAAATAACCATCTCCCTATAACCTGATTGGCATTATTAGGTTGAAATAGTAGGGGATTCTTACATGTTGTACAACTCCTCGTTTCTTCTCATTTTTATTTTTATTTTTTATTTTTATTTTATTTATTTAAGGTTACAGACAGTTTTTTTAAATATACATATAAATTCAAATTTAAATACTAAACATAAAAACCAAAATAGTAACACCAATTACTTAATTACGATCTTACGAAAGAAAAACAAAAAAGACAAAGAAGGATAAAAAAAACAATTAAAATAAGATCAGTCAAAATTAATTAAACAATGGACAACAGGAAATAAGGACAGGACTATGAATAGGAATGGGAAAAATTTGGAAAGGAAAATCACCGTTACGAATGCCTCAACATCTTCCTAAAAATGGCCGGTGGGCCAAACATGTCAAAATCCGCGAACTTTGAATCAAACTGATAACATGATCTATAAATAAATGCATTCCCTAAGTAGTTTGTTCGTACAACAGGCATACTGAATAAACGGTCACTCCTTGTCAAACGTGCAGGAACTCTGAGATTAATTTTTTCTAATAATTTAGGAGTATCGAATATATTGTATTCCCCTCATTTCTCATGTGCCACTATTCCCCTTCCTTCAGAGGACCACAGAGTCTACGAAAAACTATTATTTCTAGAATATACAGTGCATCTTCTGATTTCAGTGCCACCATGTTATATAAGTTCAATTATCCACATTCTTAAATCATACGATTGTGACAGCTGTCAAGAAAAAGTCCATAATTGATCAATGGTAAATATGAACACATGTTTTGTTGACAACCATTTTTATTGCTAAAGAGCGTTTCGGCATAAATTTTAATTGAATTCAATTGAAAGTCAAAACGGTAGTTGGGAATAAAAATCGTAGCATAAATTATGTGTTCATATTTGCTCTTAATTATAAGTGTTTAGTGACTCGTGTAGTCGCCAATTGTTCGTTTTTTCGATGTCTTACGATGAAATTCTCGTTGAATCAAATATAGTCGAAGAGTATGGAATCTTCTTTATTTTTCCGATATACACACGTGTTTGTTATCTGATTCGTATTCAGTTTGATCCAAAATCCTAGGAGTTTCTGTTCCAAGAAATTCAACGGATAAAAATACAAAGACAAATATTGGAATGTTTTTATATTGAGATGCCGAGAGACGGAACGTGAAATACCAATTTGTTCCAAGGTCCCCACATTACAATAAAAAGCATCTTATAATATTGGTGTTTTATTTCTAAATAAAAACTATTATTGTGCTCACTAATATTTATACACTTTGAATGTACCCACTTAACTACTTATAAACATATCAGTTCAGTACATGATCTGGATCAAGATGAAACTGATATCAGGCTAACAGACTGATGAAGAAAAATCGGAAACTCCGTGCCTATAATACGCGTTATGGATTTGATCAAAGTAGGTATGTGCAATTTAATTTTTGAAATGATTTATTTGAGATCAATAAAATCGGAATATATTAATTTCATGATTCCGTAAAGAAATTCCATAATATACAGACATTTTCTAGATATCTATTTTAAAAATATTGTATCTACAAATATAAACACAACAGTTTCCTAACAACCCAGACTACACGACAGACTAGACAAGTCATCATTCAAAAGTGCACTTTTGGTCAAGCATTTTCAATTGCTTGTAGTCAA
The DNA here is from genome assembly GCA_963576475.1 of Molanna angustata. Taxonomy (NCBI): domain Eukaryota; kingdom Metazoa; phylum Arthropoda; class Insecta; order Trichoptera; family Molannidae; genus Molanna; species Molanna angustata. The sequence goes on from OY754981.1 coordinate 5,362,876, forward strand.
AGCATTTGATTCTATTGGAGTTGAAAAAGGCAAAAAAAGTACATTCAAAAAAGGAATTAAACAAGTAGGTTGTGATCAACCTTATTCTTCTGTTTCTTATTTGATATAATTTACTTGTTTTAATTTCTTAACCTTAATATCTTATTTAATATAATTTACTTGTTTTAGTTTCTTGTTTTATATAGTTTCCACTAATTTACTTGTTTTTTTATATAATTTCTATTTCATATTTATTCACATTTAAACTTATTTTGAAAAAAAATTGTTTTTAAGTATATAACTTTTTCACTTTTTAGAAGTGTATTTGTTTTATATAATTGTTTTTAGTTCACATGGTATTTAACTTATTGTTTTTAATTATAACCTAGCTCCAGATTCACTTGTTTGCTATCCTTGAAAAAATCTAGCATGTCTTTGTATAAATACTCGTTTAAACTTATGTATATTTACTACTTGAAAATGTGCTTAGCACGAAACCGGTCGTAGGTTGTAGTCCTTAAATAAATAGTGGAATTAATTCTAAACAAGTGTTTTTATTTTTATTTATTTAAAATATAAATTAATTTATTCTTCTGTATTATATATACAAATTTGCAAAATTTGAAAAGAATGGAGTTTGTTTTTTCTATAATCGTAAATAAAGTAGAATAAACACACCGAACATAGCACATAGTACATAGCACATACACACACAGATACATTGTGATAAAACTTTCAGAATACCTACATATTTTCAGGATACTTGTTGATATATGACATATGCATCAGAATGCTGGACATTGACCAAGAAGGACGAAAATGCATTGTTGGTGTTCGAAAGGAAAATACTTCGCAAAATATTTGGTCCATTCCTTTGAAGGAGGATCTTGGAGGATCCTGTTTAACCACGAGCTAGAAATAATGTACGGCGAACCAAACGTTGTTCAATACATCAAAATACAACGTCTACGTTGGCTCAGACACGTTTGTAGAATGGAGGATAGCCGGGTCCCAAAGAAAGTATTGGACACCTATCCTGAAGGAAGAAGAAGCAGAGGGAGACCTAGGATGAGATGGCTGGACGACATCGAGGGAGATATAAGAGCGATCGGACTGAAAAATTGGAGGAGACTTGCTGTCGACAGGGCGGGATGGAGGCAGTTTCTTGAGGAGGCCAAGGCTCGCACCGGGCTGTAGCGCCATTGCTGATGATGAGTTGATAATCTGCAATAAAAAAAATATTCAAAATTTGCGAATTCATTGCTCCCTTTTATATCCATTTAGGGTAGTGAGGAGTAAAAAGTTATACTAAACATTTTTCTATATATCTTTATTTATTTAATTTATGTTTTTTGTAGATAATACATACAAATATAATGACACAAGCGGCCTTATTGTTATAAGACAATTATTTTCAACCAACGAGATTTCAAAGTGTGACAAAGTTGTATCTGTACATCAATAAAATAATGAAAGCGGAAAAAACAGAAAATATACATTTCACTAAGATAAATATTAAAAACAAAAAAAAAACATCATAGCATAAAATGGATAGGGAAAGAACCAGGAGAGAAAATCGGTATCAGGTGATTGTATTTGAGCACCAATATAAATCAAATGAATTAGTTGTAACAATCAGATTTAAAAACAATTAAATATTTAAAAATTAAAAATATTTTAAAACATACTAAGGTTACGGAGATCTTAAGGGCAGTCAGGGGGGTTCGTAGTCGACAAACCGTCCATAGCGGCATAGGTTTCAGGATGTATTTTATTTTACTAGTTTATTCTTTCAAAAACGCTACAAGTTCTTTTCTGTTTGTTGTGAGCGTGGATAATATTAAAAAAAATCATGGACTTATTTTCAGTATCCTCAATAAAATGTTACGCCCCTGTCGGTTCAAGACATGTATTTTTTGAGCGTTCAAACATACATATTTCTTCGGAGTGAGTTTTTCTTTGATTTTCCCAATATACACGTGAATGAAACAGAATATTTCCATACCAAAGGGCTCATTTCTATTCCTTATATGGCAATTAAACGCAAAATGTCGGGAATGGATTAGATTTCAGGTAATGCTGTTTATACTATTTTTATTTATTTTTCTGTGTACTTTGTAAAAAAAATTTAATGCACATTGAATTTTGGTTAAATACTATTAAATATACTTATTTAATTATTAATTTTTATTTACCCGACTACCCGACTACCCGAGAACCCATTATAAAGTCGACAGTCTCGAGAATAGACGCACAATAAATGACATGATGCTTCTGTACAACATTATAAATATTAATATCGACTGCCCCTCAATACTCGATATCATATCATTTAATACTCATACTCGCAGAACTAGACATACAAATTTACTCCACCTTTCAAATCATCGCAGCAATTATGCACAAAACATGGCAATTCATAGAATGTTCGTCACATACAATAACAGATTTCAAGAGTTTGACATATTCCACCTCAGTTCCACAACATTTAAATACTCTATACAAAAGAAGATCAATTACCGCTTACTAAAGGAAACCTTGACGGTATTAAATTCTCTTTTTTCTTTTTTTTCCTTTTAGTTGAATATTATGTTTTGAATAATTGTAAACTTGAAATGTTGCTCTTACCTACATACCAACCTATGATCATATTTTATGATTTCTTGCAAACTTATTGTATTATTTTATATTAATCACAACGACAAAATGTAATAGGCCTTAATACTTGATGTTACTATTGTATTGTACTATGTTTTAACGCTGTTTTTTGTCTAAATATAACCTAAATAAATAAATAATCTGTGCACTAGTGGGTTTATTTCCAAACGGCAATATCTTCCAACCAAGCAGAGTTGGTGTTAATATACAATACAATGTCTACTGGCAATAAGATTATTACATAACAAAAAAAGATTGAATATATTATAATAAAATTTCATGGCAATTTTATTTTATTATATTATATTTTAGTATTGCGGGCAACCAACTGGTTAGTACTTACCTGAAATATTAATTTAACAAGCACCCAATAACATGTTGCCACATTCTGGAGACTTACGATATTAATCGTCTCACAGTTCCAGACTGAAAACACTATTAAAAACTGTGTCCCCATCGGGAGTCGAACCCGGGACCTTTGTATCAGCAGTCAGATACCCAACCTACTGAGCCACGAAGGCAATGATAGGAAAACAAAAAGATAAGGAGAGGAAGAAAAAATCAGATATTATCAGATAGATATTATTGCTCTTAACTTTTTTGGAATATTTTTAATGAGATAGCCGACGTACTATCTTGCTGATTTTACTAACCTACTTCAAATGAATAGCTAAAATAATCAGTACTATGAATTGAAATCGATAGTAAAATACGTTCAGCAACGCCCGTGGAGAGTGGACGCCCGTAGCTTGAAAGATTAGTGAATTTGTCTTTGAGATACTGAGATAAGATTAAATTAGAAATGACATTGCATAACTATTACAGGATATGTACCTACACATATAAAGTTGTTGTTGTGTCTTGGGCCAAGGAAGAAAATTACGGTTATTCTTTTAGTCCTTATGAATTAACTCTTGAGGAGGCAACCCTTCTAGCTCTATATTATTATATCCCAAACGGTGACAGTCCCAGTCGTCTCTCCTCGGCCGCCTTCAAATAAGCAACTCGTGTAATCTGAAGACGCATTTCAGTTGATCTCACAATGTACCTATGTAGTTTACCCAATACCTACCTAAAGTGGTGACGCCGACGTGATATTTCCAAGTTGTAAGTAGAAAAGAGTATTTTTCAATACGTGTTTAAAGAATGTAAACAACGGAAATAGTTGTCCGTTTTTTTTTTATTTATACAACATGTATGTTCACAATAACAAGCAATAATTCATTATCAAATAATATATATTACAATACCACTCCTCTCCGAAAGCTTGTTAGGCTTGAGTAGAGAGGAATTGTGTTAGTCATAGGTCATATTATTTTTATTTTTTATTAAGTCTTCTTGTACATATAATTAGTACATTGGCGGGCTTATTGCCTGATGGTAACTTCTTCCAGTAAATGTTAAATATACAAAATAATGTGTAATATGGCAATCAGTTAATTACATTACAAAACAAATAAAAAATAGCAGAAGAAAAGTAAAAAATAAAACAAAGAGGATAGTATATAAGAACAATTCATACCAATGATAGGAAGACTAAAGGATAAGGAAAGGAAGAAGAGAGGAAGATGTAATCAGGTGTTGTCAGATAAATATTTTTGCTTTAGCCTTTTCTTGAAGATGTTTAGTGAGATAGACGACATAATATCAGGACTTAGGCTATTCCATAGTGTAGCTGAATGTACTTCAAATGAAGAGCTAAAAAATTCAGAACTATGAATAGGGATAGATAGTAAAGCACATTCAGCAGATCGAAGTGGACGCCCGTGGCTTGAAAGATAAGTGAATTTATCTTTGAGATACTGAGGTAAATTTGGATTAAAAAGGACATTGTATAGTAATGACAAGATATGTATATTACGTCGTTGTCGTATCTTGGGCCAATGAAGAAGATTACGGTAATGAGAAATATGATCGATTTTTTTTAGTTTAAAGATAAAACGGATGCAAACATTTTGAAGGCGTTGAAGTTTGTTGAGATGTTCCTCGTTTGCATCCAAGTAGCTAACATCAGCATAGTCAAGCAACGGTAGGAGAAGTGATTGACCTAAGGTTATTTTACAGTGAAGTGGAAGGAAATTCTTGAGTTTATTAAGTGAGTGTATGGCAAAGTAAGTGGATTTGCTGACATGTGAGATCTGTTCATTCCAAGATAAGTTATTATCAATGTAGACCCCAAGGTCTTTCACGACCTTGGTATAAGGAATACATTGGTTATTGATATCCTTTTTTTTTATTTCATATAAGTACAAATATGCTATATCACTCGATATCGGGTGGAACGCCAAAAATTAATTAAAAAAAAAGTACAAATACATACATATATAGGTACCTACACACACATAGAAACACATACACAAGAAAACAAAATACAAGTGAATTTGACCACTGACGCGTTTCGCTCAAAGAGCATCTACAGAATAGTACTTATGTATCAGTGGACCTTTTATTTATAAATACAAATTCATTGCTAACAAACCTTTTTACATGAAAATATGAGAAAAATTGTGGATAAAAATAAAAACATTATGACATAACCAAGTAATAAGAAACAGAACTAATGGTCAAACTAATTTATCAAGTGGAAGGTATTGCCCCTCCAAATGTCAGAAGAAAGGTAGCCGCAGACTCAGAAAGAAAGAAGCAAGAAACGGACCCAAGACATCCTCTTTATGGTCACATGCCTCCGACGGCGAGATTAAAATCTAGGAAAAGTTTTTTGACCACGACATCCCCCCTTCAAGTACCGCCAGAAAAGGCAAGACAAGAGCGCTGGATTGATCAATGCAGTGGCAGACAAAACGAGCTGTCGGAGGTTTCGGGGCCGGGAAACCATCTATCCTACCGTACATGGAAGACATTGAATAGACTCCGTGTAAGTGTCACAAGGTGCAAAAAGAACCTGTACAGGTGGGGAATAGGACAGGAAGATGTATCTTGCGATTGCGGGGAGGTCCAAGATGATAAGCATCTTCTTGTCTGCCGAAACATGGAACAGGGATGTAACGAAGAAGACTTGGCTGTGGTAAATGACGCAGCAATCGCTGTTGCAACGTATTGGAATGGAAAGGCCTAATGTTCACCCGGACACGTTAAGTAAGTATCAAGTGGAAAAAGGTTAAATAATTGTTTTTACTTATTTTAAGTAATAATATTATTGTTATAATTGAATTCCATCACGAACTCTCAGTCAACAAACTGGAATTAATTAAATAAAAAATACAAGTGATATCTGTTTTATTAAATTGACATCAACCGCCATGTCACAGTGTCAAGTCGTTGTACTTCAGTGCTGGCATTCTTGATTCAATTCCCAGGTGAGGATAATTATATTTCAAAAAATCTTGAAAATCTCTTACGCATTTCTTGCTTCCCTGGTCTGGAAACATTAATATGGAAGAAATTGCCATTTATTAAAAATCCCACAACTTGCACAATTATACAGGTGCGAGGAATTATGAGTATTTGTTTTGAATATTCGATCCAGTATTTGTCCATTCTCATTAAATAATATATGTTCTCAAACTTATTCGAGTGTTTTTTTATAAACGCAACACACAAAATATTCGTTTTTTTTAAGTCGTTTGTATAAATTATCAAAAATTAGTTTAGTACAATAATCATCATGATAGTAGTTCTGTGAAATAATTATATTTAATGTCACTTTTGTGTCAAGATTGAATTTATTACGTTAAGATATAATTATTTATTTCCGAGCGGCTTACATTTAATTGTTTTTTAATGCTTTTAACGTTTCTTCTTCATTTTAAGACTTAAAATATATTTATGTATGTGTATTAAGATCGTTACGTTTAAATTTAAATTAAAGTTTAATTTTCCCAGAGCTTAACCGATGTTCTTTGAATAATTAACGTCTCCGTTTAACTAAATATTGTGTTCTGATGATAATTGTATAGTTGTCACAATGTCTGTCTATTTGGTAAATAATTTCATTCTTTTAAATTATGCAATGCTGTACGGTTCAGAGTGCTAAACAAGTCTAAGTATCCTAAGAGTGCTAAGGGTGGGTTGTTTCATCAAAAGTATCAGTAATAGCATTGTTTACATACTTTGATTTCATAAAATTGTTCAAATTGAGTCATTTGAACGCATTAGATTTCGATAAAATAACTAAAACTATTGCACAATTTTATGAAATCAAAGTATTTTAACTATACTTCTACATTAATCTTTGTTAGAGAAACACAGCCTAAGCATCCTAACAGACTTGTCAAATGACAAGAGACATTGGAGGAAGAATTTGCTAGAGGTCAAGGAGATCAATCAACGTGTACTCTCTCACAAGTTCACTTTCTACATCAGTCTTGGACAAGAACATGTGTAAGTGATGTAATTATTTGATAGTACTTATTTAAATTTGAATTAAGTATTCTATGGCCCGGTATAACAGTCTGAGTTTAAGAGCTAAACTCAAGCTTTACAAAAATATAGCGTATTACAGTGTCCGTTTAGGCCTAATCTTCCCTCAAATACGTCACTAAAACGACAAATATTTAACTCAACGTTTCTGGCGGATTAAGTACTTAACGGTGAGTCAACTGCCATTTAATTTGATAACTTAAATAAAATAACCATTTTTCAATCATTATTTATTAAAAAAAACACATATGAAGTATTTTATTTGCAATATTTCAAAAATCATGCCAAATAATTCATTAAATACATGGTTCTTAATAAAATGTGCATTGTAGATTATTAGGTTTTTTTAATTTATTTTCCACAAAGAAAGATTTAGTACTGATATTCGGAAAACTATATAACTTCACTTCGCCGTATTTCACTTGACAATTTATTCAAAACACAACAAAACTTGTCAGCCATCTTGCGAAGATAATCGAAAAATACAAAAAGCTGGCAATAGATTAACACCATCACCATCACATGGCGCGATGGTATGTAGTTATGTAGATTAACACCGAAAACAACAAGAATTTTACAGTATCACACGTGTTATATTTATTATTTGGTTCACTTCAAGATTTTAAAGGATCAAAATGTTTCGCATCACAACAAACAACAAAACACAACTGAAGTATGTTGAAGATCTGAAAATTTTACATTGCATTTTAAAAATACCAACATAAAAAAAAAATAGCGCCACCTTTGGAGATGCAAGCGTAAAGTAAAACCAGTGCTACCAAACTACCAATAGCCCTTTCAGACCCGCACTTAAACTACAAAGATTTTTGTGAAAATATAGAGTGGTCTTAAGTAAAATTGGGTCGTAGATGACGAATCCGAGGTCATTTTATGGATTTTCCGGCTGCATCTTGGAAAATTTTGTTCCTCACAATTGTGTCATAGTGGGCTTCTATTCTTACTCACACATTTGTGACACACACAATTGTGTTTTAATTGGCCCAACATTTAACCGCAAAATTGTGATACTCGCACAATTGTAAAAACTTGGGCCCTAACTTGTTCTGAAAGTTGTGTTGTAGAGAATTGTTCAAAATATTCTGCAGGCGTTTTCACAGGCACAATCGTACGAGGAGTATCTTCTGGAACTGACTTACTGTTAAATCTCCTTTTTTGCCATATCAATGTACTCAATGGAGCATCGTCCTCATCACTTCTACTGCCTGCTTCCGATGATGATGAAGTGCAAATTTCTTCGCTTTCCGGTAATAACTGGTCTTAACCATTAAGCAGATTCTCGATGGCAGCATCATTCAACCCCATTTTCATTGTGATGAAACCAAAAAATCAAAGAAACAGTGAAATCATGCAAACTGCATATTATAACAGTTTGGGCCCACACCCTCACAATTTTGACATAAAAGTTCGTTAGGCCATGTCGCTGTAATTAATGAGTAAAATTCATTTAAAATAGCATCAACACATAGAAAAAATAGTAATTAATAGTGCCTATCAAACGATTGTTATTATACCAGAGGAAAAAAATAATTATTTCACTTACGCAAAAATTGAGAGCACAATTTTACACTGAATTTGACACGTTGGTACGTGAATGCCGGTTGCCATTGATACAAAATTTCAATTGGAAAGGATAGTTTGAAACACGCACAATCATATGACGTTGAGCCCATCCACTTCCAACGTTAGGTTACGAATAAAAATCATCCTTGTGACCCGCACAATTGTATTGGCCGGGTCTGAAAGGGAGTGCCACCGGCGCGGCGTGGTACGTAGTACATATAAATCAATTTGATATTGTACAAATATATAATACGTAATTGAGTTTGAAATATTTACTTAAAAGGTTGTTTCTCTTTTAGGTATGCTTTTGAGTTACGTTTATAAAGTTATGTATATAAAATTAAATATGTTTGTTATATGAAATAATATAATTAACAAAATATATTATTTCCTATCATTAACCCACTTCAAGTGATGTAAAACCTATTCTATGTGTAAAACACATTATACATTTAAAAAAAAACTTGAAACTTGGAAATTTCATTCGCACGCTTTGTAATCAAAATAAAAAGAAAATAAAACATTTATCGAAATATAACATTAATACTGAAATTTTCTCGCTGCGCGGAATCGTTTTGTTTTAATGTAAAAGGTTTTATTTATAATAATTAAAATAACACAGTGAGTTTTTATTTTAAATGCCTAAGCGCTTTCACTGGACTTCGCCAGCATCATCAAAGGCAAAATTAAAACAAAATATTACATAGCAAATGGGGTGTCCGTGAGATATGAGGGAGAGGGGGGGGGGTCGGTAATACAAAGTCAATACATACAGAGAAAAGAAACCTGAATACAAGTAATTACTAAGAAATAGGGAAAAACCTAATTTCCCATGGTAAAATATTCGTTTTGTTTTATTGAAAAAGTCAAAAGAATGCTAATTATTTCTCGCTACGGTTATTTTTTTTTATTGGGGAAAATTACAATCTTTCTTTGCGCGGCAATCTTTTTTGAAATGTGAAATGTGAGTTCTTTGAAAACGAATTACACTTAAAATAATAAAAATATACCTACTCATCTGTCCACATTTGTAAAATTTTACAATAATTTTGATTTTTACTAAAGTGTTATGAGGGAAGTTAGGTAATATTTAACTTTTGCGGCACGCCGTTCGTTCACTTTGATTTCCAATATCTGGCACTTTGTCCCAAAAATTTGCCCAGCCCTGTTTTACATCATTCCCGTTAAAAATTTGGATTTAAAACCCCTTAATAAATTAGGAGAATAACAAAAAGTGATGATATACATTAGTAAATATATTTGAAATATAATATTTTTCATTCTTCAATATATTCTCCGAGAAAAGAACGGGTATTTATTTGGTGAAGTACGTACACAACTAGTAAAATTTTAGCGTTTTGTTAAAACGTTAATAGTTATACCAATTAAAACAGAACTTTAACAATTTTATTAAAGTTTCACAATGATAGAAATCAAGTTGTAGATATGTGTGTAGTGTGTAATAGGGTGCTATGAGAATTTAATATGAAAATAATTAAATAGGATACATAGAATGATATTCATACATTTTCTCAAATAGAGTCCCTTGAATGTAAATAAAAACTAAACTATTTGGTCATGGTATTTAGGAATGACTTGTGGCCCTTGGTTTTATTTAAATATACGATACATGGACTCATATAATTGTAATAATTATCTCAGAAAAGATTTCGCCTAGTGAAGTAATTTGCATCATTACTACAAAACAAATCATTTTGAAAAAAATAACCTAGTTAGTTTGGATATTAATAAAGAAAAATATACTTTAACATTTTAATTATGTTCTGTATACATATATTCTTGTAGGAAAATAATAAGCATACCCCGACTTTTGACATTTATCTTAAATTTCTAAAAAACTATAAGTTATAGAGCATTATATTTTTTTTATAAATTAAAGAAGATCAAAATATCTGGAAAAATACGATGTAACATTGCATTAATGCATCAGGTTAAGTCAATAAAACAAAAAAACTTTTATTTCGCAATGGCGCTGAATGGAAAATAAATGTTTTTTAGGTTTATTTACTAAACCTGAAGCATAAATGCATCTTCACATCATATTTTTCTAGATATTATTGTCTTCTTTAATTAAAAAAAATATTTTGAATTACGCCTTATACCTACCTATATTATCAAAAATATAAGATGAACGTTGAAAATCGGGGTATGCCATTATTTTTCTACAAGAATTTATACAGAACATTATTAAAAAGTAAAGATATATTTTTCTTTATTAATACCCAAACTATCTTAATTATTTTGTTTCAAAACGATTTTAAAAGATGTTATATCAAATTGAAAAATAGGTCCGTTAGCAGCAGTCCCCCCCTTAATAACATTGTGAATTTATCTTTTTCCTTACATTATCCGGTTTGTTATGTAACGAAACATATAAATCGGACATTTAGTTAATATTATTTCAATTTTAGGTTCCAATTGACAGTCATAATAATATAAACCATTGGCAATAGTCACAATTTAATTATTAAGGAATATTATTTATTAGGTTTGGTCTGCCGCTGTTCTGTGTTAGTAGTAATTCTATCCGTCTATAATTGAATTTTATATTAGCTAACCCCAAAAGGATTGCGTTGTTATACGGTGATCGTTAACATTGATTCAATTTATTGGACAATATTTGAATACAAAGCGGAACACCCTATATATCTTAAATCTATTCCCGCCAAGTTCACGATTTATATTCTTAAATAACGTGTACTTAGCTGAATCAAAATTTAATTTAACATCACTATCATCTAGACGAATACTTGCAGACTCACTATTTTTGTATAATCTATTTCATTTATTGTCTGTCCAAATTTCTTAGAAAATATCTCAATTAACATTCCAAACCGCAATGTCAGATCAAAACCTACTTTTTTCTATGTCAAACTGTAAAACTAATCTTAGGAAAAATTTCTTTACTAACCGGGCCACCTCCGATTTCAACAACCTGATCAATAACATTGACTTCTTTCAAACCCAATCTCTACTCTCGTTCAAAATTGTGATAAAGCGCCAACTTTGCACTGATAACATAACTCAAAATTCCACTCTCTAGTTTATACATATATGTATGTGTCACCATAATGGTTGCAACACCTTTTTCGTTAATCCTTAAGTACATTAGAATCCCATGTAATGATTCTAGAATATAATCCTCTTTGTACTATTCCTTGTATGTTTCAGGTGTGATCCTATAATTTTGTTTTTCTCATTTGTTAAAAATTGTATGTAAAACTTTTAAAATTACTTGATATTATGTCCTGTTATTATGTACCGTAGTCTATCATTTACTGTTTTTTTTCCATTGTTTTTAATATCATACTATGTTATTATATTCTACTGTACTTTTGGATATCCAAAATAAATAAAATTAAAATAAATAAAATAAAATAAAAAACAACAGTCCAGGCTTATTATTTAAAGCTTGTTTATGAATAACTCTTGAATTTTCAATGTTAATACAATTCCCTTATGGTATTCAAAGCTTCATCAGCATTCATGTGTAGCTGCGCTCCTCAATAACATCAATGTGCATATCCTCTGCAGTTCTCGAAGATTTACGAATATTAACGAACTACAAATCCGTTCGTACAAACCAATCGAGTACTATCATTCATGCGTCAGCCGTCTAACTGAATACAATGTCGTGTTTAACGTTATTTTATTTATTCCGACCCTTAACATCACGAACAGCTGAATCATTATTTTATTTGTTTTATTATATTAATGTTCATAAGTATATACTAATGTTGATCATGTAAGTAATCTTTTATTTTAAACCCTTCATTATATTTAATTGAGAATCTAATTTTGACCTTTCTGACTCAACGCCTTATTTGCTCAAGTTTTTTGCTCTACTGTAAAATCGCCGATTTTGACAAAGGAGGGTTTCAAACGAATGCAAGGACAGGCAAACTGACATGAATATAGCCGCGCACAAACATGTACAAATCCAGAACGACAATCTTACGAGGTCTACTTTATTTATATTTATTTTATTTATTTTTCATTTTCAATTTTTTGGGAGACTAACAGCTATGAATTTCAGTTTAACATTTAAAATAATAATAAAACATCCAATTATAAGTCTCCGCTGATTATGAAGACAATGTCCTATTCTGATTCGTCTAAATTTATCCGTCTGAATTTTAGTATAATATGAGAAATGTCAAAAAGTTGACAGCATTTATACGGGACTCGTTACGTCACACCGCGCGAATAAAATCATTTTATTCACGGTCGCCCGTTGGTTATAGGCGTGTCCGTATTCTGAAACGAATCATAATAGGACATAATATACAATTTACAACAATACCTACTGGACAAATTTATTTATTTCCGAAAGTTTCTGGTCATAAAAACAAAGTGACAAAAATAAAATACCGTTTACAATGAGACCTCTGGATGGATTCGTAACAATTACTTTATACGCTTATTAATTTTTTGAAAATATTACATTTTCACTCAAATTTTCATGAATCTAAACGCGTTTTAATAATATTTCGGGCGTGATTATTTCATTACGTGATTTGAGATTATTGATACGTTAACAGAATATGGAAAAACATATCTCGTTAATGAAAATGGGAAAAAATTGGCTTCGTATTTCTTTGATTAATATTAACAATCGTTATTTAATTACAAAAATTACAGTGTTTTACATCAACGTTGTGTCGGCCTTTGTCTATCAGGTAGTTATCTGACTCCCTAGTCAGCCGAAAAAAATATACAAAATTGGAAGGTATGTATTACAAATACATTAAATAAAAAAAATATTTCAGGCTAACGTCCACACAGGCGCAGCGGACGAATCGGACGGAGCGCATCAGACGGATTTGTTTGTGACAGTGCGTCCACAGAGGTGCACCGATCGGATTGCCGACACAACTGACATTTAGATTTGTTGACAGTTTTCCATAGAAAATCGAAATTCATAAATGATTTATTTTCTGGTTGATAATCGCATTTTCAGCTCCTAAATTATTTTATTTCATGAAAATAAGAATGAATGTAAAGAAATATTATGGTCCATAGCCTTTTCTAGGATATACATAATATCTTAATGCCGAATTTCATCCAAATCGAAATCATATATTCCATTTACATACGCTATTGTTAGTGGTGACCCCAACAGACACCTTTGAAGTTTAATCGTTCAAAGTTCCGGAGTCCGAGTGATACCTTCTAATGTTCACCACGCCTGTGTGAACGCAACGTGTATGGCACAAACAGTAAGGACAAAACGATTTAAAAAATTTCTTCCAACCAACATCAAAATAAAGCTTGCACAAACTATCCTTTTCACCCATTCTCGATAATGTAGATATTTGCTATTTTGATCTTATTTAGGAAATTCTAAACAAATTAGATAGATCGATTACAAAATGTCTACTTACATCATCATCATCAGCCTGTGTTTGCCCACTGCAGGATATATGCCTCCCCTCTCATTCTCCACTCATCCCGTTCCTGTGCGACTCCCATCAACTGTGGTCCAACAAATATTTTAGTGTCGTTCATCCATATGTTAGGTGGTCACACTTGTGGTCTCTTGTCGCCTCTCGGTCTCCACTCCACAAGTCTTTTTATCCATCTACTGTCGGTCACTCTTGATATATGTCCTGCCCATCTCCACTTCTGCATGGCTATTCTCTCAACCACATCGGACAGTTTGGTCTGACTGCGAATCCAATCCAATTCCTCTTCCTGTCTTCTATTCTGCATACGATTCCTATTTAAATTTAACCTTCGCAAATACGATCATATACCTATATAACATTTTTGCAAGAAACTCAAATGGCTATCTATTCGCCTGCGCCGGGATCACCATTATACTCTTTGTCTTATGATATGTTTAATATTTTGAACAACTCTTATGCTCCATCATATTTGACCGACTGATTACAACCTCTAGCCTCTCGTGGACTCGCGCTTCGATCTAGACAAAAGAGAACCCTCGCCATCCCACCACATGCTACGGCTTTCTATTCGTCGTCTTTTACTGTTCATGCTGCCCGTACTTATCAGCCATGCCATCACGGCATATCCCACGATGTAGGGTAACCAGCGACAGGTATGCATTACCTTATTAAAGGAAGTACAACACATGTGTGTAGGCCCATACACCAATCTCGTGTCACCAGAAAACGCACTACAATCAGAATGGGTGGTGAACCTCATAGCTGAACATTGTGAGATGTTATTGATGACTGTTGTACTTATATAATAGTACTTATTATATGTAATGTTAAAATATAAGTTTCAAGTAAGTAGTCACAAATTAGGGTTGAATTAAATATATTCCTGTTTTTCATCCAGATATTCCGGTACACGGTAGATATACCGGTGTTTGCCAAAGAGCTTATTCAAGCTGAAAAAGTTTTTTTAATTATTTTAATCCTCGATCATCCATTACGTAAAAATAATATTTAAGTTTGCTCGTTATTTTAATCCGGACGTAGAAGCTTCTCATTCTTTATCCAGGATGCAGGGTTGCCACTTTTTTCCGGAATTCCGGAAACGTCCAAAAAATAATCCACAATACGACGGTATAGTTATCGCAACGTCTTGAAATTTTTCGACAAGGATGAGGACGGTTTATGCAAACACGTGATCAAAACAGCCAAGCGAATAATACATATGTCTTCTGCGCACCCACGTTATTTATCAAGATGATTTTTTTTAAAGAATGAATATGTCCTTGATAAAAGTTTATACAACCTCGTACATTCCCTACACTAAGCATAAATGCTTGTAATATAGGTGAACGAAATCGGTCGTGGCAGGATTCGATCTCGCGACCACTGGAATGATAAACCAGCGCGCTAACCGCTCTGCCATCACCCATCTTTTTGCGATATAACATGATCGTAGCCATTATTCGTTTTGTCACTATTTCCTTCCCTCCTATCACTATGTTTCTGACTTTGCCATGAACCGAATAATATTTCCATGAACCTTATTTCACAAACTAAACACGTAAACCTTATTTCACATGAAACTTATTTCAAAAAAATAAAACGTAATTCTTTCATAATAACTCGTCATTTTCATTTAGCAGTATTTTGTAATGGTGTAATTTTTACCAAATGCTATTGTACCGAATTTTCCATTAAGTGTTGCTTGGAATTTCAAAAATTCAATTAAAAAACAGTTATTTTTGTAAGTCCAAATCATTTTATATTCAAAGGATTCCTGGAAAACTATTTCATATAATTATAAATATTTTTTTGGGTGTCTACAATGTAATTTTTGAAAATTAAATAAACACGCGCACAATTACAATTTGGCACACAAAAGAAATTGGTTGTTGTTTTTTTCATAAAACTACAATATACAGATATTCATTTAACTGAGTCATAGAGAATGAAAATCATTATGTATATTTAAGAGGACATTTGGGTAATTTATGCTGAATTTTTAAATTGTGTTACAAAGTAGACGGGTGGTGGCATAGCGGTTAGCACGCTGGTTTAGTAATCAGTGGTCGCGTGCTCGAATCCTGCCACGACCAATTTCGTTCACCTATAGCATGTATTTTTTTAGAAACACACTGTTACATATTTGAGAAAATGCGATCTTTAGGTTTATATGCCCTGTTGAGTAAAAAATATTGACAACATCGTTTTTCGTAGTAAACGCTAATAATTTAGTAATCATAGACTCAGCCTTGTGAGGTGGTTAATACAAAAAAAAATGTTATGTAATATTTTTAATTAGTTTAAATTGTTTTTTTTTCCTTATATATTTTTTATGTATATTTGGTTTTCAATAATAAAAAACATATATATAAATTATAGTATTGCCTTTTTTCATCAGCCTTCGTAGCTTAGTTGGTTAGGTATCCACATATGTTGAGCTGAAGAGGACTGCAAAAGATTGAAGAAATGGAAAGCGAGATGTAGACTTCTTCTGCAAACCAATCCGCAAGATTGAGACTTTTGATGATGATGCGACCCCTATTATTGCAATTACGAAAATCGTGGCCTCCATGGCTCAGTTGGTTGGGTATCTGACTGCTGATCTAAAGGTCCCAGGTTCGATTCACGGTGGAGACACAGTTTTTGATTTTGTTTTCAGTCTGGATCCGTTAGACGATTAACATCTAGAATGTGGCAACTTGTTATTGGGAATGTGTTAAATTAGTATTTGACATAGTAGCCAGACTCTTCTATAGATAAAAGAGTCTGGCGTTCGGTTCTCTCTGCCTACCCCAAATAGGGAAACGGCGTGATGGTATGTATGTATGTATGACATAGTAGCTGTTAGTTGCCCGAGAAGTAATATAAAATAAACGGTGCCACTATTTTTACTACCGGAATTGGCGGGAAAAGCGTTTTCCCGCCAAAAAGTGTCTATTTACACGACAAATTTTCTGACGTCGTCTATGTTTTTAGGTTATTTATAACCATAGAAAGCGCAGATAAATCAAAATTCAAAAATATTTACCTTTGTCATTTTTTCAATGGTCATAAAAATGCATCATGGAAACCAACTTGAAGATAAAATAAATAATATTGGCATCTTATTACATTTACTTAATTTTATAAATCATTTTTTCATCGAGATCTACAATTATAACAAAGTATAAACAAAGGTAAATATTTTTATAACTTGATTTATCTGCGTTTTCTGTGGTTATTTTTGGTTTTCGTCTATGGTTGAGTCGTGTAAATAGTCGTAGGCTAAAATAAAATAAGTGTTCCGGATCGTCTTAGTAAATTTTTATTTTTGGCAACCCTAACTGGAGTTGTCCTGGGTCCTGGTATAAAACTTTTTTTTACATTTACATAAACATTTTGCATAAATAAAAACGAAATGTGTAAACTTTCTCGACCAAAATGAAGCTTTAACTTCTTTTTTTTTTAATATTACTCTTTTTAATGACGCTAAAATACATTTCAAAAAAGGATTCCATTATTTATCTTTACTAACATATTACATGGTATGGTTGCCCATACATAATTATTATGTGTTGACAATGCACAAGGATTCAAAAGAATTATTATGCCTACTTTAAACAAAACGAGTGGGCTGTGGCCAACTCTATACTCCTCACTACTAAGACACCACAAAATATTCAAATATTGTATGGAAAATTTTCAGTATTTTCATGAAATGAGTTTGTGAAATTATTTTTGATTTAAATGTTTCATCATCATCATCATACCATCACGCCCTTTCCATATTTGAGATAGGCAGAGAGAAATATTTTATTATGAAAACTTAATGTGCCTTTGTAGACAGATACATTGTGATGAAACTTTGATAATCAGCATGATACTAGTTGATAATCTGCAATAAAAGATAGCCTTAAAAATTGCGAATTCACAACTCTCCACTATACCCAAACAAAGTCAATTTTTGGTCAAAGACATTTTTGATTCCTTGGAGTCAAAGCATTCTGTATGTATGTATGAGTCAAAGCATTCAATTTGATTCCATTGGAGTTGAAAATGGCTAAAAACATAAGCGCAGTTCAAAACGGAATTAAACAAGTGGGTTGTGGCCAACGTTATAGTCCTCACTACCAAGTTGATCCATAAAATATTCATATTTTGTATGGAAAATTTTAAGCATATTCATAAAATGAGTTTGTTTAATTATTTTTGATTTCTTCCAACTGTCGATTTGTTCAAGAGAAATTTGTTCTCTTAACATATCAACAAAGTATCAACCAGGATACGCGAGATTTGTATGTAGGGTCTGTATTTTCACGGTTTTTCCAACTTCGATGTCAAAAAACGCCAACTTAGAGGCTTCGCAGCATATATGTTCTATATATTTATTTATTTATTTAATCTTCTTGTACATATAATTAGTACACTGGCGGCTAATTGCCTATGTACTATGGCAATAAGTTAATCACATTACAAAATAAATAAAGATAGCAGAAGAAAAGTAATAAAAAAAAAGAACACACAAACAAAGAAGATAGCATATAAGAACAAATCATATCAATGATAGGAAGACTGAGGGATAAGGAAAGGAAGATGAGAGGAAGATGTAATCAGGTGTTGTCAGATAAATATTTTTGCTTAAGCCTTTTCTTAAAGATGTTTAGTGAGATAGACGACGTAATATCAGTACTTAGGCTTTTCCATAGTCTAGCTAAATGTACTATATATGGATTTACTCAGAATTCGGAGTAGAACATTTAGTAGGTATGTGTGTGAGTCTATGTGTCAATAGTTTGGTACGTATTCTTCAATTAAACATACTATCGCCATCGACAGTTGGATCTCGTGTGTTACAAGCAACTAGTTAATATGAAATTTAAAGTTTCATGAGCTCGGGGTCACATTGAAATATTTGACAGTTAAAAAAATGAGAATCACTGATCAGATATTCTTCAAAGTCTAATGTGGTCAAAGCGAATATTAGATATACAAATTTACAAACTTTAAAAAGATTCGTATGAGTTATTTAGTCTAGACTTGATAAAGTAGAATAAGCACGCACATAGCACACAGCGCACACATACATTGTGATGAAACTTTCAGAATATAATCTCAGCATAATACTTGTTGATAATCTACAATAAAAAAATAATCTTTTTAACCCTTTCTTAACCGAATTATGAAAGTATTATGAAAATAAATATGTTTCATAAAAAATGGGCCAAATATGTGATTATAAAGAGATTTTGATAATTTTTATGTATTTTTTTTTCCTTTTCATGTATTTTACTTTCCATCATTCATATATAAAACTATATACTTCATAAAATAGAAAATCTTTCATTTTTAATTATTATTAGGGATGGAAGGAAATATAATTAACTAATTAAAAAAAATATAGCATGCTTGAAAACAAGAAAAACACGTTTCGCAATAACCGAGTTTTCAACTGTACTATAACAGAGTATAGAAGTTTCTCGGTTATATCTCCTTGGATAAGCGAGGAGTAAAAAATACGCAGACGACTTACAACTGATAAACATTTATCTAAAAATAAATTCTATTATTGAAACCTTTCACACAGATCCGATTCACTGAGAAGAATCTCTGGATGGTGAAATTGGTATGGATCAAATCATCGGTGGGAGGCGACCAAGCAAAAAAAAAGCCTTGATCAATTGTTTTCTGAGATATTCTGAAAATGTTTGCTTTCATTACAAATGCAAATGCAGTAAATTGAAGGAATGGAAACGTAGAGCGGGTGGCGGGGCTAGCAGTGAAGTGTTGAGCCGCGGTGGTGGGGAAGAAGAGTACCATCGAATAGAATTTCCATCTCGCCATGTTGATTCAACTGTCATCATCCTCAATATAAATTGGCAAACGGGGTAACATTGCAATGGTGAGGTTTTTATTTAAACTTGTGATCATTCTGGAGGGCAAGTCTGATCCAGCCGGCGAAATAAAAAACCCTCGTCATTTCCCATATCATGGATATAATTATCATATGGAGTTCTATGACATCTAAAGATATTATAAAACAACATATAATAATTATATCCATGATATGAGTAATCGTGAAGGTTTTGATTTCGCCGATTGGACCAGACTTGCCCGCCCAGAGCCCGAAATTTGACTGTAACGCGACGTCTTACGTAGGCGATTTGAACGCGAATGCGAAGCGGCGCGGCGCCGCGCGAAAATAACAAACAGTCGGTAACTATGGAAGTGTCCTACGTTACCAAACGCGCGTAGGGTACTCGCGTGTAACCGCATCGGATCGCTTCGCAATCGCGTTCGCTTTGAATCGCCTACGTAGACGTCGCGTAATTCATTATCGGTCGTACTTAATAGATTTCGTCAATAGCTTATTAAACGCGCAACTAGATAAGCACGAATAAAATATGTAGTTAAGATCGATATTATTTTTTTTACTTATAAACGTATACTAAGATAATATGACTAAATATTTCACTGAATTTTTTTTGAACATCCTCATTTATTTTTTTCATATGGCTGCATTGACATCATACATGTCAAAAAATAGATAAATGCATTTAATTTTTGGATAACTGACATCAAACTTACGTAATTACTTTTTTAATTTACTAATTTATTAATTAATTTTTTTTTTTTTATTATTTAGATACTAATTCATTGAATTTCTTATAATTATTTATTTTATTATTCTGTTTAATTATTTATTTAAGTATTTATTTATTTTATTTTTCATTTATTTATTTAATTATTGATTTATTTATTTTATTTATTTATTTATTTGATTTATTTATTTAATTATTTATTTGTTTGTTCAATATTATTTTTTTAATTATTTTTTTTTATTTATAATATATATTATTATTTACTTTTTTGTTTAATTTTTATTTATTTATTTCATTATATTATATTATATTTTTTTTGTTATATATTTTTTATATTTTTTATTTTATATTTATTAATTTTTTTTATTTATATCTTTTTTGTATAATATGATCAAATATATTACACATTAGCAGGCTAATGTGCAATATATTTGAAAAGGTTTTTAGCCAATTTCTTCCATCACACCAGATTTCAAAGATTTATAAAATTATAAATGTTGGTACATAATGAAAAAAAACACTTCATAACAAAAATGGAATTGTGAATGTATTATGAAAGAAAATCAGGATCAAGTTTTTACGGATAAATATTCCTTTTCCAGTTTATTCTTGAAGATGCAATGTGAACTAGATGACGCAATATCCATACTTCAGACTATTTCACTGTCTTGCTGATTGTACTTCGAACAATGAGCAAAGAAATTATGTTTTTATGGCTATTAATGGATAGTTTTGTACGTTCAGTAGATCGGATTGAAGGTCCATGATTAGATAAATAAATTAATTTATTTTTGAAATACTATAGATTATCGTAGGGAATTTTATATATAAATAGGAATGGCTTAAGCGATGAAGTAACGTCATCTCAATCCATTCAAATATTCAAAGGTAAACTAATAAAACTTTATCTGTCAAATAGTTCCTGAATATTCCTTCTATATCCTTCCGTAACCTCCTTCTTTTCCTCATTGCTATGTGAGGTGTTATTTTTATTATTCTTTTTTTTTGCTCTCTTTTTTTTCTTTTTTCTCTTTGTATTTTTTATCAATTTATTTCTCACTAAATAAGTATTGTACCAATTTTACTTCAGAGACTTCGCGTTGCTCGGGTTGGTTGTAAGAAATTGTCTTATGGCAATAAACCCGCCTTTGTACACATGTATATAAATTATATAAATAAATAAATAAAAAATAAAAAAATAGAAACAAGTTTCCAAGTGTCCCCTTTTCCCATTCTGGCAATTTCTTTGTTCTCTCGCCGCAATAGAGGTATTTACCAGATCGAAGTTTGCAAATATAACCCATTCCAGACAATTTTACCTTTAAAGAGATTTATTCATTCATTCATCCATCCACTCTTTCTCACCTCTCTGATAGACCTCTCAACGACTCTTAATATTCAACTTCTCCATTTAGAGATTCAATCTCCAATCTGCCAAAATAGTTTTTTTTATTGAATAATCTATATTATTTCTTAAATGTTACTATCGATAATTTCGGAGTTTACTTTTCCATTATAATCTCGTAATCATCTACATACAGCCCGTGTTTGGTCACGGCTGGACATTCTCTACTCTTGCCGATCCTTGTACGATTCCCATACACTGGGCTGAGTTCAGATACAACCCTCGACGTCAGGCGTCAGGCGTCAGATGTACCTGAAGTTACAGATTATGGCGTTTTTCACACCAATCTCACTGAATGCTTACGAGCGGCGTTTCAATCAGAACCCAGCATCGGGCGTTTTAAATGTCAAATATCATACATGTGTTTTTCTAGGTTATATTTTCATCGAAAGACAACTATTGGGCAGTGAGTAAATAATGATCTCTGACCTTTTATTGGAAATTTTCAAATAATATTTTTATAAATTAACCTCTTTGTGAATGCATATTGTCATCATAAATAATGTCTGACATAAAAGATATCACAGAAACAAATAGAAGTCATCATTCTATAGATAAAATAAACGTCAACAGATACAATAACTGTCAGAACGTTTTTCACCCGACAATTCTACCGAGCGTTTGGTGCGTTCACTCGACGTTCAATCTGAACGCCATAGATTGTCTTTCGAGCGTGTGTTTTCGGTCATTATGAACGGCTTAGAGCGTCAATAAGTGCAGCCCAGGAGTCCAACGAATCTTCTTATGTCGTCCATCCATCTGTTTAGTGGCCTCCCTTGTGGTCTCTTGTCGCCTCTCGGTCTCCACTCCACCAGTCTTTTCTTCCATCTTTCATTCTTGCTATTTGTCCTGCACATATCTTTTATTTAAACTTTTGCATTGCTATTTGAATATGTGTTTTGATATGTTTGAATCGTCTGTTATTCCTCATTTTTCAATTAGTTTCATGTATTTCCTTTTTTATTTGGATATGTATTTTGATATGTTTTCTCAATGGTGTATTCCTCATTTTTATTTATTTTCAAACTTTTTTTAATGTTTATTTTGTTAAGATTTTTTGTTCATGTATGACTTGATTTATTAACTTTATGTTCATGTATGATTTGATTTGTTTAATTTATGGATTACTTTGTTTAATTGCATTGTATTGATATTTTTTATCTTTTATAAGTGATTCCCTCATCAAGCACAAGATTGTAATATTTTTGATGAGGCACTGCAAATAAAAAAATGTAAAAAAAAAACTATACTAATAATTATATCTTTATTTGTTATGTAAAGTTATATGTTAGATAAATAAATAAATAAATATTCTGTCAACCACATCGGATACTTTGGTCTTAGCATATCCAGTCATCCCACTTTCTGTCTTCTAGTATAAGAGGGCATATAACGCTCTATAAAGTGACTGAAAACATGATCTATTAAAACCGACTAATGCGCTATGAAGTTACTCATTTATTTATATAATAACTAGTGAACACCCGGCAAACTTCGTATTGCCTGTATAATTAAAAATTGTCCTCCATAACCACCCGTCGCTTCAGACTCTTCAATACCTCCCATCCCTTCAGTTCTTCCCGTCCCTTCAGTACCTTCTGTCCCTTCAGTACCTCCCGTCCCTTCAGTACCTCCCTCAGTTACTCCCGTTCCTTCAGTTACTCCCGTCCCTTCAGTTACTCCCGTCCCTTCAGTTACTCCCGTCCCTTCAGTTACTCCCGTCCCTTCAGTTACTCCCGTCCCTTCAGTTACTCCCGTCCCTTCAGTTACTCCCGTCCCTTCAGTTACCCCCGTCCCTTCAGTTACTCCCGTCCCTTCAGTTACTCCCGTCCCTTCAGTTACTCCCGTCCCTTCAGTTACTCCCGTCCCTTCAGTTACTCCCGTCCCTTCAGTTACTCCCGTCCCTTCAGTTACTCCCGTCCCTTCAGTTACTCCCGTCCCTTCAGTTACTCCCGTCCCTTCATTACCTCCCGTCCCTTCATTACCTCCCGTCCCTTCATTACCTCCCGTCCCTTCATTACCTCCCGTCCCTTCATTACCTCCCGTCCCTTCAGTAGGTCCTGGTCATACGCTCGACAATTCATCAAAGTTTCATTGAAATTGATTGAACGGTACCAATGATAGTCCACCTTCATCGGTAAAATGACCTGATACCCGATGAAGAAGAAGAAGAAGAATTTTTTTTTAATCCAGAAACCATCCCGGGCATACACTCGACAATTCTTCAAAGTTTCATTGAAATTGAATGAACGGTTCCCAGGATAGTCCACCTTCATAGGTAAAATGACCTGATACCCGATGAAGAAGAAGAAGAAGAAAAATTTTTTAATCCAGAAACTATCCCGGTCATACGCTCGACAATTCACCAAAGTTTCATTGCAATCGGATGAACGGTTCTCAGGTTAGTCCACCTTCATATGTAAAATGACCTGATACCCGATGAAGAAGAAGAAGAAGAAAATATTTTAAATTCAGAAATCATCCCGGGCATACGATCGACAATTCACCAAAGTTTAATTGCAATCGGATGAACGGTTCCCAGGATAGTCCAAAACTCAATGAAGAAGAAGAGGAAGTTAAAATTTTTTGATCCAGAAACCATCCCTGGTATACTCTCGACAGTTCACCAAAGTTTCATCGCAATCGGATGAACTGTTTAGGAGCGCATTCAACACATACATACAAACATTCAAATTTATAATATAGATGTTGCTTCTCGGGCAACTAACAGGTACTATGTCAAATATTAATTTAACACGCATCCAATAACAAGTTGCCACATTCTGGAGACTTACGATATTAATCGTCTCACAGATCCAGACTGATTACACTATAATTCAAAAATGGATAATCCGTGACCGAATTAAAAATTCAAAATTCACTTCCCTTACACTTCCTCAAAAGAATTAGCAGATCAATACGTAAATTGTAAATTATTTAACAGAACAAAATAAAATGTAACAAACGCATCATCAAGCTTTCAATTGGGAATAATTCAACCATCCATATACTTAACATATTGTACCGAAATTTATATTTATTTATTTTATTATGGTTCAAAGTCTTATTTATTTTTACAATTTATATTTTTACAAGGTTTGTCTAGTTTTTCCAACTCACTACTCAAATCTTTTGTTTTCATTTTTCTTGGGTTCTTATTTTCAAAATATTTCTATTTAAATTTTCAATTTAAATAGAAATAGTACTTAATTTCATAACACTGCCTCCCTCTTAGTTCAGTTCGTCCCGAACAGAATTCTCTAGATGAATAAATCGGCATTTTGAACCTTCTCTACAGTGAGATGCTTTGAAAAAGTAACATGGTACACTTTTTTTTTATATTTTTACTGTATCTTGGATTATAGCAGCAAACTAGAACATTAATTCCAGTATTATGAAAAATCTCTTCTATCATATTCCGAACCACTTTCCAATCCATACCATCACTGATCTTTGGAATGCCGAGCTTCATAAGATTCAACTGTAACATTTGATCCCGCATACTTCGTAGACAGTTCCACATCTGAGCATACTCTGCTCGTTCCTCAGACGTTTCCTTATTCGTCATGTAGAATAAATGCTGTTTTCCATGCTGTGAATGGACCGCTTCTCCAATCTTCAGATTCTTGGCTTTTAGCTCATATAACATCCCATACTTTCTCATGATAACTTTGGCTATACCACTAGTCATCTTCATGTCTTGAGCCACACAGTAAGCTAAAACATTATCTTCTGGGATATCGAAGAGGTCTTGCTCAATTTCCACAGTCACACCATGGCGAGTGCGTCGATAAGGAGTCATCATGAATTCCTCGAAGGTCTTTTCTTCACTTTGGACATTGCAAACTTGAGCAACTGGATTTTTTTTCTCATCCTTGTTATCACCTAAAAAGGGAGCCAGGCGATTGAAATGTACCACTCTTGGCTTCCCATTTGGTTTTCTTCGTATACGATAAACCACATCATTAATCCTTTTGATCACTTCATACGGTCCTTCCCAGGATTTCTGAAGCTTTGGTGAGTAGCCTCGTCGTCGT
Organism: Molanna angustata; assembly: GCA_963576475.1. NCBI lineage: Eukaryota > Metazoa > Arthropoda > Insecta > Trichoptera > Molannidae > Molanna > Molanna angustata. The sequence continues at coordinate 5,388,923 of OY754981.1, forward strand.
TGTGGATTAAATAACCAAACCAAGTCTCCAGCCTGATAACCACCTTCCACAGCTTTAATGTCGTATCGCTCCTTCATCTTGTCACTAGCTACTTGAATATTGGACCGTACACCGTTATGTATAGCATTCATTTTCCTCCGAAGATCTGACACATAATCTTCTCCAACTAGATCTTCTCCAGGCTTAGATCCATACTGCAGGTCGCAAGGTAACCGTAACTCACGGCCAAAAATCACACTTGCCGGTGTTTGCCCTGTTGTCTCATGAATTGCTGCTCGATAAGCTAATAAGAACAAGTGGATGTATTCGTCCCAATCCTTCTGGTGATCGGACACTGCTTTTGACAAAAATCTTCCAATTGTTCGATTCATTCGCTCCACCATTCCATCCGACTGTGGATGCAAAGCAGTTGTTCTCGTCTTTCGAATTCCTAATGCTTCACAAATTCCCTGGAATACGGCTGATTCAAAGTTTCTTCCCTGGTCCGAGTGTAACTCCAATGGTACTCCAAAACGACTTATCAGTTCCCTTACCAAGACTTCAGCAACAGTGGTAGCTTCTTGATTCGGTAGTGCATAGGCTTCTGTCCATTTACTAAAATAGTCCATTGCTACCAGAATATATTTATTCCCTCTTTCCGTTGTGGGAAACGGCACCGCTATGTCAATGGCTATCCTTTCAAATGGGCTACCAACATTATACTGCCTCATTGGCGCACGCCTTCGTTTCTGAGGTCCGTTTGAAGTGGCACAAGTTACACATCTTCTACACCAATCTTTTACATCTCCATTGTAATTGACCCAATAAAAACGTTGACGAATTTTTTCTGTGGTTTTTTTAACTCCCAAGTGTCCCCCAGACACATCATTGTGAAGCAGTTTAAGAACTTCAGGAATTCTCTTCCTTGGAATCAATAGTTGTTGTCTCTGCTGTGTTCCATCTTCATTCTCCAATACACGCTTTAACAACCCATTTTCCACGACAATGGATTGCCACTGAGCCCAGTATGACTTAATATTTGGAGATAGTGAAGCTATTTCTTCCCATAAAGGTCTTTGATCATTTTCCTTCCACTGCATTACAAACTTGAGATCTGGGTCTTCCAATTGGTCTGCTCGTATTTCATCATCTTGCCAAAAATTGTCAACGACCGTGGTTCTACAAGCTATAAAAAACTTTTCCTCAGCCTTATTACAGTGCTGGCAATCCTCTGGACATGGTCGCCTTGACAGTGCATCGGCATTTCTATGATGAAGTCCGGCTCGATGTTCAGAATCATAGTCATATTCTTGCAATCTCTCTATCCATCTTGCCACTTGACCTTCAGGATTCTTGAATCGCAAAAGCCACACAAGTGCCGAGTGATCTGTCCTTAAAAGAAATTTCCGTCCATATAAATACTTGCGAAAGTGCTCAACTGACTTGATAACAGCAAGCAATTCTCTTCGTGTTACACAGTAATTGCGTTCTGGTTTCGACAATACTTTACTGAAGTAAGCAATCACGCGTTCTGCCCCATCTTGTACTTGGGAGAGCACACTTCCGATACCAACGTTACTTGCATCTGTATCCAGAATAAACATTCCTTCAGCTCGAGGATAACTCAAAACCGGAGAATTAATTAGAACCTGTTTTAATTCTTCAAATGCATGTTGGCACTTGAAATCCCATATGAATTCACTGCTTTCCTCCGTGAGTTTTGTCAGTGGCTTTGCGATGTCAGCAAAGCCTGGAACAAATCGTCGATAGTAGGTACTCAGACCCAAAAAGCTTCTTACTTCATGTTTGTCTTTAAGTACTGGCCAATCTCGAACAGCTTTAATCTTCTCAGGATCTACTGCTACTCCCTCCTCAGAGACAACATGACCTAGATAGTTGACTTGCTTTCGGAACAATATACATTTCTTGCAATTGAGTTTAAGGTTGGCCGACCTCAATCGTGAAAATACCTGTTCCAAATTTCCTAAATGTTCTTCAAAACGCTTCCCAAGTACGATGATGTCATCTAAGTATACCAAACAGGTCTCCCACGATAATCCTCTTAGCACACTTTCCATTAGTCGTTCAAACGTAGCCGGTGCATTGCAAAGTCCAAATGGCATCACTTTGAATTGCCACAATCCACTTCCTACAGAAAACGCCGTTTTTTCTCTATCCTTGGGTTCCAATCCAACCTGCCAATAACCACTCTTTAGATCCAAAGTTGAGAAGATCTTACAACCAGCCAATGTATCTAGGGTGTCATCGATTCGAGGCAGTGGATAACTATCCTTCTTAGTTACATTATTCAATAAGCGAAAGTCCACACAGAACCGAGTTGAGCCATCTTTTTTTTTAACTAACACTACTGGTGAACACCATGGGCTGCTTGATGGTTCAATAACGCTATCCCTTTCCATGTCTTGAATAATTTGATCTGCTTCCGCCCGCTTTGCTAATAGTAGCCTTCTAGGTAATTGGCGGATAGGCCTTGCGTCACCCGTATCTATTTGATGTTGAACAACATTGGTTCTTCCTTTACAAAGACTCGCATTCTCAAAAACATCTTGATAATGAGCAATGAGGTATCTAATTTGTTTGCTTTGTTCTTTGGTAAGTTCCTTACAAGCATCTTTTACAAAGTCTTCAAGATGTTTTGGTACATCCTCTGAAGAAACTTGTGCGATGCAGGCATTTTGTGTTACTGATGAAACTGATGAACACACACTTAAAAAAGCTCCTTTTTTGACAGTTACTGGATATTCATTTATGTTCATTAATCTGACTAAAATTTCCTTTTGGTTTTGAATCAGTGCTCTTGCAATTAATACTCCTTTTCCTGCTTCATTGTTGGCGTTGGACTCCACAACCAAAACATGTCCATTCGGGATAACACAGTCTAAATTGACTCGTACTAACATCTCACTTTGTTTTGGAATAGTTACAACATCCGCTGCAAGAACACGTGTAGAAAATTCCTCACGCTCTTGCACGAGAACATCTTCATCTCCAATTTTCAAAGATCGCCTCTTTAGATCCAACTGGAATCCATATTTCGCCATTATGTCCATTCCGAGAATAACTTCCTCCTCTATATTCGCCACTAGCACCTGATGATCGAAGATAGAACTACCAATTTGAAAGTTGGCATATGTCTCACCACATATAGATGCCGACTCCCCAGTAGCTGTTCGTAATGTCCATTTAGTTGGTGTAATACACTTTTTGTTATAAAGCAAATCTGGTCTCATGATTGTCATCGTTGCTCCAGTATCCAGCAAAAGTTTCAAATTCTTTCCATTTACTTTGCCATTTATAAACATACTGGTATCTCGACCACTGAATGATGCAACAACTGCAGATCTCTTTGAGGCATTGGTAATGTAGGTCAACAGTTGCCCCTTCCCATCAACCCTTTTTAGTTTTCCTGTGGCTGTTGCTGATGCGTTGTTGCTTCATTTGGACACCGATTACGTAGATGTCCAGCTCGTCCACAACCCCAGCAGCGAAACTGTCTTTTTCTTCCTTGCAATGCCTTCATCACCTTTTCGACAATGCATTCGATGAGTTTTTGATTCTCTTCAACGGCCTCAACAACGCGGGCTTGAGCATGACCTCGTAAAGATTTTTTTATAGATTCAAATTCGAGTGCCTGGGTTAGAGCGTCACTCAAAGTTTGTGGTCTAGCTAGTTTTACAGCTTGTTGTGTCTCATTTGCCCACAATCCATCCAAGAACTTTTCTACTGCAAGGCTTTCACACACATCATCAGGAACCGTAGGGTATGCATATCTAATTAGACGCGCTATATCCGCCTCAAATTCCTGGAGAGTTTCATTAGATTTCTGATTACGATTCTTAAGTTGTGACCTGTAAAACTGTTCCATGTGCTTATGTCCAAATCGCATCTCAAGTCTCTCAATCAACAATTTTAAATCTCGTCGCTCAGCTAGAGGAATTGTCTCCAAAACTTTTAAAGCATCACCTCGTAATGATACACTCAACACTGAGGCCTTTCTTGTCATGGACCAGCCATTTATCATGGCCACTGTCTCGAACAATGTTAAATATTCTTCCCAGGAGCATTTTCCATCAAAGGTTGGCATATCATTTCGCACGCACTCCACTGTTGGTACTCTTGTATCTTCTACACACTTAAAATTTGTATCTACAGCTGAATTTTGCTCGGAATTCATTGGCGTGATTGAAGGAAGCACTTGATTCTCCAAAACTTTCATCTGTTTAGTTAATTCATTTATCTTCTCATCAAAGGTCATAGAATAATTCTGGAATTTCTTTTCTATAGTATTTGAATGCTTTTGAAGCATCGCTACTTCTCCTTTGATTTCTTTAATTTCTCCTTTTATATCTCTGGAATGTTCTTGAAACTTCTCTTCTATGTCTCTGGAATGTTCTTTTAAGACTTGACAAAGATCGTTGTTAGAGCAAGGCATTTCAAAAAGGTATGTGTCTGGATCCTCACCTACTTCTTGCATCACTTTTCTCAATCGTAGTTGAAGTGCATTTTTATTTCCTGATGTATCAGCGTCTCTCTCCTCCAACTCATGTTTTAAATCAACCACTTTCAACTCTAAAAGAGTTATTTTTTTTTGATGCCATAATAAATGTCTTTATAAATAACTATTTTATTTTTTTCTTACACAAAAAAATACTTAGGTATTTTTATACCCCACACCTGACACCAAATGTACCGAAATTTATATTTATTTATTTTATTATGGTTCAAAGTCTTATTTATTTTTACAATTTATATTTTTACAAGGTTTGTCTAGTTTTTCCAACTCACTACTCAAATCTTTTGTTTTCATTTTTCTTGGGTTCTTATTTTCAAAATATTTCTATTTAAATTTTCAATTTAAATAGAAATAGTACTTAATTTCATAACAATATCAAAGGATTAGGCTCTGAGGAGGTCTCTATACTACCTATCATCCCTTCTGATTTCCGAATATTAACGTTGAAAAATCTTTAAAACGATTCTTTATGTATTCATTATTACCGTTTTTTGCATTTTTATTATTAAGTTTTTCGATAAATCTAAAATTTCTAAATTACAGCTTTACGATTATAGAATAATGTCAAAGGCTGAAATAATGAATAGTAATATTATTATTTTACGGGAATGTCAAACTCTTTTAATCTCGTTAACTAAAGCGCTGTATTTTCTAATTTATCCAACAAATGATTTTATAATATCATTATACTGTTATTTTATTTTGCATCGTTATTCTAATTTCTATATATGTAATTGAAAAATAATGGAAATAAATCATTTCATCATTTGCGAGCGATCGTTTATTATTTCAATCTGGCCAAACTACAAGTATTACTTAGTAGGTATACATAATACATTTAAATGCAAAACAATCGATGTTACAATAAATAGTTTAGAAAAATAAATAAAAAAAATGGTTGCCGTGTCCAATTTTTAATGACTGCAACACCGGAATCGCTTTTTTCAAGCAACTTAATATAATATTTAAAATAATTCCTTTGAATAATTTATCTTATGGGATTTTTTTAAAGTAAATATTTTATTTAAAAAAAAAGGAATGCATATTATATACCTACTCAATTATTGATATCCCCCACCATATCTTATATTGGCACTATTTCTTTTTTTTAACACAATTTTCATTTTATTTACTTACATGCATCGTCTCATACACATTAATGTTCAATTTATTTAAATACATATCATGCTAAGACATCAGATAGACAATTAATGAAATGTCAAATTTATGTATTTTTTGGTATTCTGGAGGTTGAATAAAATAATAGAAGTTTAATAAGATTTAAATGACAAAAGATCATCGCTAGTGTTAATATATGTAAAATGGATGTAGTTTAAAGTACTGTTTTGGTGAACAGATTTTTGCTTTTAATAACTTTTATAAAAATAAATATAACGAACTTTGTAATACTTCTACTTTACAAAATTTGTTATATTTTATTTTTTACTCCTCACTAACCCAAGGGGATATAGTGGGGAGTTAAGATTTCGCAATTTTAAGGGTATTTTTTTTATTGCAGATTATCAACTAGTATCATGCTGAGATTGTATTCTGAAAGTTTCATCACAATGTATCTGTGTGTGTGTGCTATGTGCTGTGTGCTATGTGCAGTGTGCTATGTACGGCGTGTTCATTTTTACTTTATCGATTATGTACTCATTCGATTCTATTCAAATTTGGCAAATTTGTATTCCTAGTACTCACTTAGACCCCATTAGATTTTGAAGGATATCTGAATAGTGCTTCTCAATTTTTTTAACTGCCAAATATTTCAAAGTGACTCCAAGCTCAAAAATTAAAATTTGAAATTTTTATTTTCAAATAAGTAAAAAGGCTCATCACTTTAATAAAATGGCATTAAAGAAATATCAACTTTTCGTAATAAAATATATAAATAAAAAATAATTTAACAAAGTCATTTCATGAAAATGATGAAAATTTTCCATACAAAATTTGAATACTTTATAGGATAACTTGTTAGTGAGGAGTTTAGCGTTGGCCACAACCCACTCGTTTTAATAATGAACTTCAACAGAGTTACCTACTCACGCAAAGTTTGAAGAAAAATAAATAATAATATTAATGTACACTTCCTTGTACCTACCCTGTGCATGTGGCGAGTTTATTGCCACATGGCAATTTATTCCAACTTACTAGTTTTTATCCAGCCCAGAGAAGTAAGAACTGTGTTAGAAATTAATTTAAATAAATTTCTCCTTTGCTGGGGATTGAAAGTTCGTTAATATTTTAATTCATCTTCTGTACATAATCACCCCAATTTTTAATTTTATTATTATTTTATTAATATTGTCGATTCTTAAATAATCACTACTTAAATTACTTTTAACATAACTTTACATATTTCTTTCAGAAATATTTATAAAGATACTAAAAAAACGAGTGGGTTGTGGCCAACGCTAAACCCCTCACTAACAAGTCATTCTATAAATTATTCAAATTTTGTATGGAAAATATTCAGCATTTTCATGAAAAGAGTTTGATAAATTATTTTTTATTTAAATATTTTATTATGAAAACTTGATAACCCTTCAATGCTATTTTATAAAAGTAATGTGCCTTTTTATCAATTTGAAAATAAAAAAATCAAATTTAAATTTGCTGAGCTTGGGGTCACTTTGAAATATTTGACAGTTAAAAAAATTGAGAAGCACTATTCAGATATCCTTCAAAATCTAATGGGGTCTAAGTGAGTATTAGATATACAAATTTGTAAAATTTGTATAGAATCTAATGAGTACTTTAGTATTTAATCGATAAAGTAAAAATGAACACGCCCGCGCCGTTCATAGCACACTGCACATAGCACATAGCACACACACAGATACATTGTGATGAAACTTTCAGAATATAATCTCAGCATGATACTAGTTGATACCTACTAGTTGATAATCTGCAAAAAAAATAGCCTTAAAAATTGCGAAATCATAACTCCCCACTATATCCTCATGGGTTAGTGAGGAGTAATAACATGCAATTCACAATTAGGTACAAAAAGAAATTAATGCTTATATTGACGGCATTCCATTGATGAACTACACTGATTTATCAGTTGACAAGGGCCTAGTCAGTCGAAACGAACGTCATATAAAAAGGAAATAAATCTATGCGGAACAAAAATCGGTATATTATTCATATAAATAATTATGAAAAAAATATTTTTAACGATTTGTTATATTTAATTAAGTGTCACATATTTGAAAAACAATTAAAAAAAAGATAATGCAATGCATCCCTTGTGGGGATCGAACCCACGACCTTTGGATTAGAAGTCCAACGCGCTATCCACTGCGCCAAAGGGACATGTTGCGTGCGCTACTCAAATTGCCATAAGATCGTATGCATTCATTGTGATAGTGATGTTGGCAACACACTACTTTTTTATTTTTTATTGCATTATTGCAACAACAAACATTTATCGCATATGTATTGTTTGACACAATGGACAAAAAGTATACTTTGTATATTTCTATGTATTTTCAAGATTGTTTTATCAATTTTATGACAATAAACAATATTATCCCGCTTTGATATTTGTAACATCACCACAACACGCTCCGCATAATAAATTTAATCTATGCAGCAGAGCGCAATATTATTAACATCAACTAAAATTAATGGGTTGGTGCCAACACTTAACTCTTCACGAAATAAAGGAGTGAAGGTACCTACATTTTTTTTCTAATATAATTGATATCCCTCCTTGTATGTGTTTTTTGGGCCAATTCTTATTGTATTCATTATTGAAGCGAAAATTTAAAAAAAATATTTTCTGGAACGTGAGAGCATTTTGAAAGTTTTGACAGATAAGTTCGAAGAGGAGAAATTTTAACAATTTAAAAAATTGTTCCAAATTTCATTTTATTATTTTTTATCAGAAAATTTTTTCTTCTATTTCAAATATTTATTTCCGCTTAATCAGTGGCGAAACGATCTTCCTTAAAAATAATTAAAATTTTATGTAGAGCATTATTAGATTTCGTTTAATATTTACCAGTATATTTATTTCATATAAAAATACTATGCAAAGATTTTTAGGCCATCTTATCGCCCAAAATAGTGATGAGCAAATGCAAGACCAAGACCGGGATGGTCTTGGTCTTGCACCCCCGCTCTTGGTCTTGCATTTACAGATGTGGTCTTGGTCTTACATTTATAGGTATGATCTTGGTCTTGCATATCCGATCGAGTCATGGTCTTGGTATTGCATACCCAGTCTTGGTCTTGCAATGCTTTTATGTCTTGCAGCTTTTATTTTTTTTATGTTCCTGTTAAAATTCAATAATTACAGTAAAATATGAAAATAAAAACCAATGAATTACTTTTTAGTTAAAAATAAATCAGTTTATAACTTTGCATTTAGTCTTGCATGACTCTTGATGTTGCAAAGCCAGGTCTCGGACATGGTCTTGCTCCCCTGGTCTTGGTCTTGATCTTGCACTCCTGTTCTTGGTCTTGGTCTTGATTGGTCTTGGTCTTTGTCTTGTTTTGGTCTTGGTCTTGGTCTTAGTCTTGGTCTTGGTCTTGATCTTGCACTCCTGTTCTTGGTCTTGATCTTGTTCATTGTCTTGGTCTTAGTCTTGGTCTTGATCTTGCACTACTATTCTTGATTGGTCAAGATCTTGGTCTTGGTCTCGGTCTCGCAGCCACGCGTGCCGTTTTGATCTTGGTTAAAGTCTTGGTCTTTCAAGACTCGCAAGACCAAGACCATGACTGCAGAAATTGCTCATCACTAGTCCAAAGTGCAGTCAAATCTAATAGAAAAAGTGGTGGCGGAGACAGCAAATAATAATATGATAGGTTGCTTGGTTTATTTTTCTCTTCGTGCTGAATTTAATACTCGAAAAAAAAGAGTAAAAGATGTACCTATATCAAAAAGAGTGAGAGATGTTAAAGAGAGCGCAAAAAGAGAGAATTTAGAGAAAGATTTCTCATCACATTTACGACACTTATTTTATGGCGTTTTTACCATTTTGACTAAAGTGCAAATACCAGCGGTGTCGTGTGTGTCTTTCTGGTGGAATGGTATATACATTTTTATGACGCACACGATACTTATTCTGCCTTATATGGTTATATTGTATGGGACATTCTGCTTACTGCGGCACAACTCTATATATATTTAAAGACGCTACTATCGGCGATTCTGTAGAGTTTACTTTTTTTTTATATTTTGAATAAAAAAATTTTTTGCAGTTTACTTTATTATATTTTTTATAAAAAAATATTTTTTTTGTAGTATACTTTTTTTTCTATTTTGAAAAAAAAAATTTTTTGTTGTTTACTTTTTTTATATTTTGAATAAAAAAACATTTTTTTGCAGTTTACTTTTTTTTTTCCTTAGCCTTCTTAGGAAGATTCCCGAACAATTGACAGCGAAGACAATTCACCGTACGACATTTTTACCGTATGGACAATTCACACTACGGTGGTCCACACGGCTTAATATAAATAAATACCAATATGAACAGTACTGCTGCACTTTTTGACAACTTTCTGTTTTTTTCTTCTTCTTCTTCATTTAGTAGACCTAGTCTTCAGAAACTACCTATGGCTCCTGGGATGACGAAGTCCAGCTATCCTTCCATCTCTTGGGTATTCTTCCGGGTAGGCGGCGACCAGAGGGGATTTCATTCGCCACTATTTACGCAAGTCTATCACTGTCCATTCTTCTGGATCTACTTCATCGAACCATGTCCTCTATTCCACATGTTTTCCTTATTTCAACATTCCTAACACGATCTCAGAGAGTTTTTTCCAGTGATTGACCTTAGAACCTTCATTTCCGTTGTCTTGGTTCGTACAGTGTCTGCTCGATTTTTTTTCTTCATTTTATTAAATACTATGAATAGTAACATTTCTTTTTTTTGCTATTTATTGATTATTTTACCTTTTTATTTGTTTATTTTTATTTGTCAGAATCACAGAAATACCGATTATTTAAAAGAATTGGATAGAGCCAATAAAGCGGCTTCCTTTGATCGTGGTTTCAGTGTAAGCAGACGTATTAAATGGAATAAATTACCTTCTGAAGTGCGCGAAGAGCAGAGTTATGGGGCCGTCAGTAAATTTTTTAAGACTTCCTTGTTTCGTAGTTTCGCAGGGCTAACAAATAAGCAAAATTGTCTATACCTAATTACTTATAAAAGACTATTAATACTTTCTAATTTGATTACATTATTTTTAATTTTTTACTATAACTATACTACTTGTTCAATACTTCAAGCATGTAGCTTGAATTGAAGATGTTACTAAATTTGTGATAAAAAACTTCTGTCTGTTTTAAAATAGGAATAATTACTAGCAAGATAGATAAAAATTAACTGGAAAACTCAAAACATGGACCTATTTACCAACAAATATTAATTACATATAAGTTCAGCAATTATATAATATTATGTTCCTGTATGTATTTTATAATTGAGAAAGATTTTTTTTATAAAACATGAATATTTCCTTGTAACAACTAAACTAAGCATAAATGCTTGTGCAATAGGTGAATGAAATCGGTCGTGGCAGGATTCGAACTTGCGACCACTGGATTAGGTACTAACCCAGCGCGCTAACCGCTCAGCCACCCATCGATTTACATTTATAATTTATTATATTTTGATATCCTACACTTGCATATTATCAAATTAAACATTTTCGAAACACACGAAAAAAGGAGTATGTAGTTGGTCATGATCCTTTATTCTTATATCCCGCACATGATAGGAATAACATATCTGAACCATATATCATGTATGTATGGAATAAAAACACATCTGCATATTATTTTCTATATTCTTATGTCTGCAATCTCAAAATATTGTATAACCTAACGTAAAAAATATATGATATATTATATATGTCGTTTTATATGCTGTCAATTTTGCTACTTTTTTACATTATACACTTGGTAAGTTCATTATTTCATACATCATGACGTCTTTGTTCAATATATTGAAAGAGTTATGGCAGGGAATAATATGAACGGAGAATCGAGTAATGTCTGATTCTGGTATTTCAAAGATAGCCATAATTACCATTGTCGTGTTAGTAATTCATGTACCTAGTAAGTAAGTATTTAATAAGCATAGATATGGAGTCGATTGAAGATTTGGTTCTGGTAATTAATGGATCTTGCAAATTACTGGTTATTTATTACCTTAGTCTTATTAAGAAATCCGAATATTCTCTTTATTTCCATAACACAAATAATTCTGAAAAATAGTTAAATGGAATAGGTATATATGACCACACTTGGCGAAAGCTTGCTCTGAGGCAATACATAAGATAATTAAATAATACATTATCCAAGGTTCATAGTTTGTGAGAATATAGCAAATTCAGGATAAAACGAGTGGGTTGTGGCCAACGCTAAACTCCTCACTAACAAGTCACTATAGAGTATTCAAAGTTTCTATAGAAAGTTTTCGGCAATTTTATGAAATGAGTGAGTTTAATTCTTTTATTATTTAAATATATTATTATGAAAAATTGATATTTATTAATAACATTTTATGAACGTGATGTGCCCTTTTAGCAATTTGAAAATAAAAATAACAAATTATTTCGAGTTTCCTGAGCATGGGAGTCACTTTGAAATATTTGACAGTTAAAAAAAGTACACAGCACACACACACAGATACATTGTGATGAAACTTTCAGAATGCAATCCCAGCATGATACTAGTTGATAATCTGCAATAAAAATTACTTTAAAAATTGCGAATTCATAAATCCCCTTGGGGTAGTGAGGAGTAAAAACAATGTTATTTTTCAACCCCTTCTTCATAAGGATTCATATTTTTTTCGTGCAACTCTCCAATAATATCTAAAAATTTAAGTCCTGGCAGCACCGTCCACCGTGGTTGACATTTGTCATTTGACAGATATTATACGCGTTCGTTCTGTCATTTGATTAATTTAAATAATTAATCAGCATAATATTATATTATAACTTTTTATTTTATGTAGCTTCACGGGCAACTAACAGGTACAATGTCAAATAATTATTTTACACGCACCAGTAACAAGCTGCCACATTCTGGAGACTTACGATCTGCTTATGATATTAATCGTCTCACAGAGCCAGACTTAAAACATGGAAATATAAAATACATGGATTTTTACGTATTCTTTTACTATATACATACTATCAACAGTTGGGTGTAATGTGTTATTGAACCGTCTACAAGAATCGGAAGAAAAAAGACTCACACATAGGGTTGCCAGATGGAAATTTGAAAAAGGAGGACAAATAGCACAAAAAAGGAGGATTTTCCTTAAAAAGGAGGACAATGACAAAAAAACGCCATACCTACAGACGCATATCGAAGAATTTTCATCGTCTCATAATTACTTTATTTCTTGATTTTTTTATATCTTCAATGCAGTCGCTATATAACTTGTATAATATAGTTTAGTCACTACTTAAACTATTAACAATGAAACAAGATTTTTTATAATAAATTCACTTCATTTTAAACATCATGTTTCACCAAAACATATTTTTTTTTGTAATAAGTTCTTGGTGCTCTTTTATGAAATATGTATAAAAATCTTTAGTACCTAGACATGTTTTTTAAATTATATTGGATAACAATCAACGCAAAAGGAGGACATACGGTAGGTAAGGGAGGACAATTTGTCGAAAAGGAGGACATGTCCTCCTTTAGGATACCATCTGGCAACCCTACTCACACATCTACTACACGGGATGCAATTGGGAGATAACACACCATCGGAACTATTAAGAAAAATGAAAAATCTCGCAGGACCAACATTAAACAACGACGCACTCATCAAAAGACTTTGGATAGAGAGACTTCCGCATAGAATTCAAGAAATCATCACAGCAATTAATAATGACGACATCATGATAATCGCAACTACAGCAGACAGAATTATGGAGGTGAACAATAGAGCTGAAATACAATCGATAAATTTACCATCTACATCTTCAATGAATAACCATGCACATAACGATCCAAACACAGTTCAACTTCTTATTGGAATGCAGCAGCAAATTCAAATTTTGACTGACAAAATATTAGGACTAGAACTTCAGCAAAGGCAATCAAGACCATTTTATAATAATCAAGAAAGAGAACGTTCCAGATCAAGATCGTCTAGTAGAAACCGTTATAATAATTATAATAATAATTCTTATCACAACCGACAAAACAATAATCGAAATTATAAAAATAAAAATAATAATAATAAAAATTATATGCCTAATAATAATAATAACAAGAAGGAAGATATATGCATACCACATCAAAAATTTGGAATTAACGCAAGATATTGTCAACTACCCTGCACTTTCAATCTTCCGGAAAACTAAAACTGCGACAGGTGTGCGAGACAACACCGTCGCAAATGAAACATCGTCTCTTCATGCCAGATATAGCCACCGGCGTCAAATACCTAATCGATACTGGTGCTGAGATCAGTATAATACCGAGATATCACAAAAGTGACAAAGCAACGATCTCTACAGACAGCATCATCACTCCAATATACGCCGCAAACGGAACAGTGATACCAACATACGGTCATAAAGTTATAAATTTAAATCTCGGGCTTCGCAGAAATCATAAATGGAAGTTTGTAATAGCCGATGTAACAAAGCCAATTATCGGAGCGGACTTCCTTACAAATTATGATATTTTAGTTGATTTAAAAAGAAAACTGTTAATAGATAAAACAACAGGTATAACAACAAGAGGATTCATGTACAAGACATCAGTCATAGACATAGCAACGGTGCAAGCAACATTAAAATTTAAAACAATTTTACAAAAATATCCGAATCTGACGAGAGCAAACATGACACCAAATGAATCGAAACACAACGTAACACACCACATTCAAACAAGAGGACCGCCTGTCACATCAAAAGTGAGAAGATTAAACCCGATGCAAGTAGAGATAGCAAAAAAAGAGTTTGCATACATGGTCGAGCAAGGCATATGCAGACCCTCAAAGAGCAATTGGTCAAGCCCACTTCACATGGTTAAGAAACCAGATGGAAACTACAGAATGTGTGGAGACTACAGACGACTGAATTCAATTACCAAGCCGGACAAGTATCCGATACCACAACTTCAGGACTTTTCACATAAGCTCCACGGATCAACAATATTCAGCAAAATAGATTTGGCTAGAGCTTATAATCAAGTTAAGATGGAGGAAGAAGACAGACCACCAGAGGAACCAGACACCTATGGACAGAGACTACAAACAATGATGTCAAAAATTCTCCCCATTCCAATCTCAAATCATAGCAGATTAAAAACATTCGTGCACAAGCAGATGAACCATACAAAATACGTCTTTCTAAGAAACGACGCAGTGAGACGCCCTCTTCAGAAACCTTATGATGGACCTTACTTAGTGCAAGAGAGGGATGATAAAACAGCCACTATAAATATCAAGGGAAAAAGTAGAAAAATTTCATTAGATCGTCTAAAACCAGCCTTCTTCCTAAATGAGAGTATGGACCCCTGCGATGAGATGAACAACAGACAAGCCACTTCCCCAGAGCAGAGAAGGATGTCTATTCCGCAGAATAACAACGCCACTACGTCAGAAGCCACTTCATCACAGCAATCACACACAACCACCAGAGCTGGAAGAAGAGTGTACTTCCCTGAAAGATTCACAAGCTACAGATTTTTTTAAGTTAAGTAACTTATATTTTTTTTCTTTTCATATATCTATGAAAATATTTGTAATCTATGTAAAATATGTAACACAAAGTGCATTCGTTATAATATAATATAACTGTTTTATTCAATTTGTAGCACCTCACAGTAAAGTGCATTGAATAAAATAATATAATTAATTAAAATCTTGTGTATAATTTAATATGTAAAAATAAGCACTTACAAGCTCATAAGCAATGAGTAATTATTTAAAATCTTGTGAATAATTTAATATGTAAAAATAAGCACTCACAAACTCATAAGTAATGAGTAATTATTTAAGTCTTGTGTATAATTTAATGTGTAAAAAAAGCACGTACAAACTCATAAGTAATGAGTAATTATTTAAAATTTTGTGTATAATGTAATATGTAAAACTAAGTACTTATAAACTCAGAAGTAAAGAGTAATTAATTTAAATTTTATGTACCTATATGTAAACCAACTCAGAAGTAATGACTAGTTAATTTATTTATTTTTTGATACCAAGGAATGTAATTATAAAGAATTAAAATTGTATTGGAGAACTCATACAGCATGAAAGTATGCTATATTTTTTTCCATTATTATGTCAACATAACAAAGAAACATTTTTATCTAATACCAAAGAAATATTTTTTACCTCATGCCAAAAATAAAAAAAAACTTAATTTTTCCTCATGTCGAATCAACAAATGTTTTAAATTTTTTTTCCATTGTTACAGAATGCTGTAAGGACTATTGGGGAAGCAAGGATATCGTCGAATCGACTGGAAAGGGGGTGATATGGCGCGCGCTAGTGTCTGAATCCGGACGATTCAGCCCTATATAAAGACGCCTCAGATCGGGAGCGGCCATTCGATCTACCCAGTACCAGTTATCGCGGTCGCGCTGTCCTTGCGACCTCATAGTTTTCAATCCGCGTAATCATCGTATATTATTCTAATTTAAAATATAAATATTTATTAAGTCAACTATTTTCAATGTATTAGAGTCACTTATCCAAATAAATTCATGTAAGTAATTGCACCATTATCTTTTGATTTCTGTCATACAATTACCTGTGTTTTACTATAATATTTAATATCTATATGTACGTAGTGCTGTGTTAGGTAAGTACCTACACAGTCATTACAATACCTTCGCTTGGGGATAGGCAAACAGGTTGAAATACCTAAAGCCTATATAGACCGGCATAGCCTATCCTGGGTGACCACCAACAGGTTCATCTAACTTGATCGGCAGCACAACCCAGTCCTCGGTAACCAAGATCAGGTAACTTGGTATCCCGAGGGCCCAAAGCCAAACAGGTGAACGAGAGTTCACCTAAACAGGTAAACAGGAAATACCGAGATCCCGCAGACATTTTGCGGGACTAATCTCGGTCGAAAATTTTACGGGATCCCACTGGACTGGCGAGATTACAGAGAAGCGTAGTTCATACGTGTTACTCTTTGTTGATTCGTTGAGGAAACGGATTTCAGAGCGGCGAACTAACTTGACAGCGGTTTTATTATATACTTACATGATCCATATAAGTACGAAGAAGACAGAAGTCAATTTATTAATGTTGATGACACATTTAGTCTACCTTCAAAAAGTTTAATATGCAAGACAGTCAAAACTATAGTCGAAAGGCTAGAGTACACGGACACGGGTAACAACGCAGAAGCCACTGCTCCTGCTGACGCTGATGATCCTTAGGATGACGACACTCCTCTCGCTAATCTGGAGACATACGCAGCAGCAGCACCAATGTCACTTAAAGACGAACTCAAACTTACTTTGATTAGTATGAAGAGTTCGAGATCAACAGCCCAACAATCTAGATCTGGCAATATGAGCAACATTGAGGTTTTGATCAAGAAGAAAATGAATTATTTCGAGTCCAGTGGAAAGGTACATACCTTCAATTCACTTACAATGCGCAAATGACTATTGTGCCAACCAACGTGGAATCTGAACGAGCTTTTTCAGCTGCTGGCTACCTTGTGTCCAATATCAGAAGCCGTTTATCAGACGACACAATACTTTAACTTTTTTACGAAGCTATTTCCAAAATAATGTTTAAACTTATGATGCTTATTGTACAAGAATATTGTTTATCGTGTGAACGTTATTATTTAAATTTAATTTGAAATATAAATTTATGTCTCATTTTATTCTTTGCTATTTTATGTCTAACTAAAGGTAAGTATGTTAATAAACCATTTAAAATGTCCCAAAGAACTTGTTTGATTAGGTATAAATTTAAAACTCTAAAAAAAGGTTGGTAGATCGAGGTATTAATTAGGTCTTTATTATACGATTGATATGATATCTAAGTCCACCCTGCTGGATCCCGCAAATACCTGGATCCAGCGGTACTAAGATTGTTCAGTCCCGCAAATACCTGAAAGGATTAACTAATTTTGTAAAAAAATAGTTAAAATAATTAAGAAAATATTTATTGTTTCTTGGGAAATAAACAAAAGAACATATTGTCATTAAAAACAATAAGAATGCAATAAAATTTCAATGAAAAAGTAAAATGAATCACCTAGTCAGTTGAAAAATGTAGTCAAAATAAAAAGTTTCCATTCTTTTGGCCACTACTGAATATCACGTGTTTGTGTCACCGACACAGTAACAACATAGTTCTCTATAAATAAGGGGGTTTGCTATCTCCATGGCTCTTCAATCTATATGTTGAATGTTGCATCAGAACTTTTATGGAGGATAGCAAGGGTCAGAAATTTATTATTTATTTATTTATATTCACATACACGGCCTCTAAAAATATGGTAAAAATAAAACATAAAACTCGTATTAAACAACACAACAATTAAAAAGAAAAACAACACAATAATTCATTAAAATACAAAATCTATCACACAAATCGAAATATTCATAATATGTCCCATTCCGATTCGTCTAAATTTATCCGTCTGAATTTTAGTAGGTATATGAGAAATGTCAAAACGTTGACAATTCCGTAAGTATAGTATTTGAAGGATGTAAAAAGAACGTACTGAGAATGGATGCCAGCAAATCGAAGTTCAAATGGTGTTTCAAAAGAGTGAAAGCAGAACAGCGTACCAAATAAAATTAGAGAACAAATGGCTCAAGCAAGTAGACGAATATGTCTATTTGGGAAGCAACGGAACACCGGAATGGACGGATTGATAAGGAGATCGAAAGAAGAGTTATGGCAGGAAACAGAGGGAATGGAGCACTTAGACCAGTTATGAATGACCGCAACATATCAAAGGATGCTAAAGTTGCCATTGATAACGCTATCTTAGTGCCAACCTTGATGTATGCAAGTGAAACCTGGACATGGCAGAAGTCACATGAAAGCAGAATAAATGCAGTTTAAATGAGATCACTAAGATGAATCTGTAATAGAATTTAAGATGAAGATAGATGTCATTAATAGAATGAAAATGATGAATTCATTTCATTCATTAATTGGCCACATGGGGAGAATGAATGAGGAATGCCTGACGAAGAAAATATACAATGCGCATAGGAATGAAATGAGAAATCAGTGCCGCCCAAGAAAGGGATGGCATGACCATGTGAATGGTATTTTGAAAGACGAAAAGGTTAGAAGCGTGAAGAACAGATAAACATGTATAAGAAGATGTATGAATGTTGACGAGGCGATGATTGTGTGTCAAGATATGTGGCATTCAGTTTTCTCTGTCTACCATGTGAGGATCATGGCATTATGGTATGTATAAGAATCACATACATTAGGTATGAGAAATTTTATAAATATAATAAATTAGACAAATGATTTACTACAAAGAAGACAAATATTGAAAATAATATTTCTATATTGCCCTCATTCAGTATAACAAAAGCTGTTTTTCATTCAAATTTTGCTTATGAATGAAAGCATTTCTTTATAAACATTATTCTATTTGTATTTTACAAATATATATATATATATATTTAAAGTCACTCAAATTTAATGATTTATTATACACAGACTAATCTCCTGAGCTCGCAGTGCACAGTGACATAGATCTGTAAATGTGTGGGTGCGAGAGAGACTGCTCAATAGAGTCTGGTCAATCAAAGAACACTTTTAATATACAATACTAAACATAATATAGGAAAAAAAATTCACTTGATCTCTGAAGTGCTGCTTTAACTAATACCATGAAATATTTCTTTAGCTTTTGTGCATAATTTTAAGACAATTAACCAAAAATTCTAAAAGAAATTTTTCAAAAGCATACTTTGTGAAATATAAATTATATATAGTAATATGAAAGTTTTCTATGCATGACATTTTATGGCTGGTCTGGAAAAATATAGTTGTTTGTTACTCATGATGAACATACACAATATTATGATTTCAAAAATCAATATAAGTCTATACAAGTTGTTCTAAATTCAAACTTTAGATGGGAAATTAGTAATTGATGAATATTATTTGTTATGTTATTTTTTTATAAACAAAATTTCTTTATGTTACATTGAGAATACATGAATGTAATTCAATGTAAATAATGTCCTTTTTATATATTTTTTAAAACAACATAGTAAAACATCAAGTTTCCCAAGTAGAATAACTGCCGTTGAAATGAGGTCTCTCAGACAAATGTGTAATAAGACGATGTGTGATTAAATAAAAAAAAGTAAGCACAAGAACAGAATGTATGTTGGAAAAGGACGCCACATGCAAGATAAAAATATAATATATGTCCTGAAGTGGTTCGGCCACATAGAAAGAACAGATGAAGAACGGTTGACAAAAAAATTATACATGGCTAAAAGATGCGGAATAAGAGATAGAGTTCGGTCGAGAAAGACTCATTTAAATCCCATGAATGGAATCTGAAGTGTAGATAGTAGGAGAGTGTGCATGAGGCAATGTTTGGATTAAGTGAAGCGAGAAAAGTATATCAGGATAGGAAAGTATGGCGCTCGGTTCTCTCTGCCTACCTCAATATGAACAAGGCATGATAGTATGTATGTAAAAAACACAAAATATTTATTTGTAACTAGTATATTCCTAGAAAATAAACTCTCATGACGTCCGGTTTCTAAAAAAAACTGATAAAATAAACATTTTCCTAATATTCATATAAGATATTATGAAAAATGATGTAAAAGAGTAAAATTAAATAATAATTTAACATAAACAGAGCAAATTTCACAATAATAATGTTAATATATTACCTTTAGTCAGTATATATTATTATAAGGTCTTTGGTATATACCTAGTCAAAGATGTTCCATACTCAAATTTTGTATGGAAAATTTTCAGCGATTTTATAAAATGAGTTTGTTTATTTATTTTTTTATTTTATTATGAAAAGTTGATATTTCTTTAATGCCATTTTATGAAAGTGATGAGCCTTTTTACCTATTTGAAAATAAAAAATTCAAATTTTAAGTTTCCCGAGCTTGGGGTCACTTTGAAATATTTGACAGTTAAAAAAATTGAGAAGCACTATTCATATATCGTTCAAAATCTAATGGGATCTAAGTGAGCATAAGATATACAAATTTGCAAAATTTGAATAAAATTGAATGAGTACTTTAGTCTATAATCGATAAAGTAAAATGAACACGCCGTACATAGCACATAGCACATAGCACACTGCACATAGCACACTGCACATAGCACACACACACAGATACATTGTGATGAAACTTTCAGAATACAATCTCAGCATGATACTAGTTGATAATCTGCAAAAAAAAAAATACCCTTAAAAATTGCGAAATCATAACTCCCCACTATATCACCTTGTGTTAGTGAGGAGTAAAAAAAGTGATTAGAAGGGTGAGGATATGAACATAATTTATATGCGTGTGTAAAAAATAATGTACAAGGGCGATTGAAAATATCTCTTTCGGAGTACAAATCACAGGAATGAGAATATATAGAGCTGATAATATACATATGCTATGACTTTAGGCCAGGCGATTTGTACTAAAAGTGAGGAGTTAAGGGGGTATCCCAAACACATTCAATGTTTAGAAATAAATCGGATATTAATGACACATTTATAAAACAGTAAAAGTATTTGCTTTTCGATATTTAAATTCCTTCGTTAATAACATGTACTTTTTGATATTAGTGTTGAGTAATGTTTCAATTTTCATTCCGAACTATTCCGAAAATACTAAAATACGTTTTATTGATTGCCACAAAAAATAATGCTTATGTGTATACATTGTTGTTCTGTGGTGCAAGTATTATCTCAAAAAAATATAAATTTCATATTACATTAAATATACAGACTATAATTAGTTTTTTTATAAATAATACAATAAAAATTTAATAAATTTTTATACATTAATTTATAAAATTTAATTAAAGTTTATATATTCTTTTATATTTTTCAATTTTTTTTATAAATTATGATATTTAATTTAAAATTTTATAAATAAAGTGCCTGATTAAAGGATTATTTTGATAGAATAACTCATGTAAAAAAATACCTTTATTATTATATTTTTAGAATTAAACTAATCTTTAATATTCAAAAACTTACATTAAAATATAAAAAATAAGCTAATAAAGCTAATGAGTTCATACCTCATCAATAAAGGTTCAATACTTTTTTTTTAAATAATAATAAATATAAACCCTCATAAACTTATATATTTATCAATACGCGTGTTCCTCACGCGTATTGATCTTTCCGTGTTGATTAGGAGGCAAGTACTGCCTCGAATTAGGCACTAGTTTGTTGCACTAATGCACTTAAAAACTCGTGTTGAATTAAAAAAATAATAATTTAAAAACCATAATTCAAAAAAAATAATCGTTTTTAAATTTTGTATTGCACACATACCTACGCGAACTTTCTTGACCACGATTTCGTTAAAAAATCTGTAATTAAGATATTTTAAATGAAGTCACACTTACGATTAAAAAATTAATTATATTTTTTTCTATCAATGTATGGAGACGTGGATTTGCATTTTATATCGCGGTGCCCCTATAACTAACAAGTGTCAAAAATGATCTTTATTTCGTTTAATTTATCCATTTTTATGAGGATTGTCTTTCGTGACATGAATGTCCCTCATCACATTATAGTCTCCGGATAAAGATATATTTCATACTTATCCATGTAACATGAGAAGGTCAAAAGGATTGAAAAGAAATGAGAATGGATATAGAAAGTGAGAAAAATAATATAAGATGAATGACAAACGTTACTTGAAAGGTGATCCTTGGTAGAGCATGCCAGACACTCAGACAAGCGAATATTGATTCGCAATAGAAACCATTAAAAATATAAGTATTATTTATTTCATACAATATGGTATTAAAAGAAAAATCTTTTTACTCTCCACTACTATGGAAAAGTGAAGAGTCATGATTTCGCCATTTTTAAGAGTATTTTTTACATCCATTTCTCAATGGGTATCATGTAGAGAGTGCATACTTTGAGTTTCGTTGTGATTTTTTGTGTATATGCCGTTATCCGTAATCCGTGTACTGTATACTATATGACGTACATAAATATGAAAATTTGTGTCCTATGTACAGATCAAACTAAAAGGCCGATGAACTTCATATTGATACCATACATGTGAAGTACATAAACTTAGAGCTGATTAGTTTTCCATAGACAACGGTTCATTTTTTCTCAATGTTTCTCTATGTTTTCATCTGTTAAAACTGAAAAATGCTCTCACGACCTGGAAATTTGAGATATTTTAATTTTGTTTAAACTATACAATATCAATAATTTTCAAAAAACTGCATTCCAAGTTGGTCAACGTGAAAAGAAAAACATACAACCGTTTGAAAAATTATGTTCTTAATAATAATTTTTTGTATGAAAAATATATATAACAAGAGAATTTTTTTATGTTTGGCAAAGTTTAGTTAAGTATTTGATTTCATATTAATATTAGAGTGTAATATTAGCAGGGAAGCTTCATTGTGTAGTGGAGAGTTTAGCGTTGGCCACAAATCACTCTTTTTTATTCTACCTAGATAATATTATACATAGAATTTATCAAGCTTTGAGGCACCGGCTTAAAATAGTGCTTCCACTATTTTCTATTACCATCATTTTCAGGTTATCGAAAGTACAACAGACAACAATAACATTTCACAAATTACAGCAATGAGGTTCACCACCCATTTTGAATGTAGTGCCTTTTTGGGTGAGGTTACCCCACATTGTGGGATATGCCGTGATGGTGTGAATGAATTTTAGCTCAACATTACGTACAATTACAGCTGAATAAAGATACTCAACTGTGTAAAATAACAGTCCCAGAACAGGTTTTTCCTAGTGAGACGTTAGTAGTCATGTGTTATATTTTTTTTGTGTTTTAAAAATAAAAATAAAATTAATTAATAATTTCGAATAGCTTGGCTTTCAATTTAATTCCAAAATTTGTCTTACAAAAAAGAGAATTTCAAATTTTCAATTAATGAAACAGTGATGAAGTAATGATAATGTATTATCGCACCTAAATAATTATTCTCTTATTGTAAAATTCAAATTAATGAAATAATGATGAAGTTCAAATTAATGAAGTACCTAATGATGAATTAATAATGATTGATGAAGTAATGATGAACGTGAAGAATGATGAATCAATGAAGTAATGATGAAGTATTTTGCCATGATTTATGCACACAAATAATGCTACTCTTATTATAAAGTTGTTTAGGCTATTATACTAAAAAAAATAATTACATACATACATACCATCACGCCATGTCCCTTACGGGGTAGGCAGAGAGAACCGAACGCCACTTACTTCTATCTTGACATACATTCATCGCCTCGACAACATTCATACATCGTCTTATACATGTTCGTCTGTTGTTCACGCTTCTAACATTTCCGTCTTTCAAAATATCATTCACATGGTCGTGCCATCCCTTTCTTGGGCGGCCCCGGCCTCTCAATCCAATCCTATCCGCATTGTATATTTTCTTCGTCAGGCGTTCCTCATTCATTCTACCCATGTGGCCAAACCATCTCAGTGTGTTCACTTTCATTCTATTAATGATATCTTTCTTCATCTTACATTCTTTCCTTATGTTCTCATTTCTTACCCTGTCATACATCGTTCTATTGCAGATTCATCTTAGCGATCTCATTTCAACAGCATTTATTCTGCTTTCGTGCGACTTCTGCCATGTCCAGGTTTCACTTGCATACGTCAACGTTGGCACTAAGATAGCGTTATGAATGGCAACTTTGGCAACCTTGGATATGTTGCGATCATTCATAACTGGTCTCAGTGCTCCATTCATTCTGTTTCCTGCCATAACTCTTCTTTCGATATCCTTATCAGGTCGTCCATTCCGTTGAAACATGCTTCCCAGATATACATACTCGTCAAATATGTACAAAGAACGATTCATTGCCATTATGCTAATATTGATAATAATTTAAGGTTGTATTCGCTTCTATACTTGTTCAAAAATGTTGAAAACCTCCAACTTATGACCATAGTATTTTTGAAAATGTTATACGTTTATAAAAAAAAACATTTCTCGCTATTTTTCATTTATTCGTTGAAATTGAATGACCTCAAATATATACCCATATTAAAAAATGATTATGTTATTGTGTACGCAAATAACCAATATTAATAATGTCTTATTCGAAATACATTGTTTAATCTAAAGTCTATTTTAATACACTTGTACTAATTTACATAAAAACAGATTGAATTATTTTTCAATACAGCTGTACTTTGGTGTCATAATAATTGCATAATCACAGGCGTAGAATTTAATTGTTATTATTATATTTTGTTATTTAATTATCAAGTTTGCAACCTGAAAAATAAAAAGCGTATTATTTCTTTGTCATTTAGTTTTACTAATTTGTCAAAAATAAGACAAAAAATAATAATTTAAAAACCATAATTCAAAAAAATAAAAGAATTTTTAAATTTATTTAGATGGGTCGATGGCAGAGCGGTTAGCGCGCTGGGCTAATAATCCAGTGGTCGCGAGTTCGAATCCTGCCTCCACCGATTTCATTCAGCTATAGCACAAGCATTTATGCTTAATTTAGGGAATGTAGGAAGATGTGTGTGTACTTGTTTAACAAGGACATGTTAAGAGTAACACGTGAATGGTTGCATTCTTTGCTGTTTTCCGAGTAATGTTTTCGAGATCTGTACAAGTAAGAACTTAAATTAAAGTTTCTTATATTTGAGATAACAGGCATATAAGTGTTGAATACTGCTATATTCACACGTCAGTTATAGTATGAAGCGTCATAGTATTAAGCGTGTTTTTTTATATATACTACGGAAGACTATGACATCCCATCCTCCATTACAGACAATTTGGTTAGTGGAAATCACCAGGTCGGCAGGTAGAGGTCGGCCAAGAAAAAGTTGGCACGATCACATAAATGGGATTTTGAAAGATGGTGATGTTTGAAGTAAGAATAATAGAAGAGCGTGTATGAGACGATGTATGGACGTGAATAAAACGAGGAATGTATGTCAAGAGAGAGGAGTCTGGCCTTCGGTTCTCTCTGCCTACCCCAAATAGGGAAATGGCGTGATAGTATGACCAGATTGACACCTTGTAAATTATTGTCTACTCGGTTTGTGCAAAACACATTGCGGTTCGCAGGCGTGATATCATTATTGTAACATTGCCTTCTGCCCACACGATTAGATAAAACAGTAACTATTCCAGCATTATAAGACTTTACATTCTGATAATAAATAACTAAACAAATAGAAACTAACCCTAAACCATCCCAACCTATAAGAATTCTAACACTCGGACTCGGTCAACTTTGAACGATTGAACTTCAAATTTGTCTGTCGTGGGATTTCCAATAGTATTCCTTAGTAAAAAAATTAACGTTTTCACTATAAAGTCTCATCCAACTGTCGATTTGTTCAGGAGAACTTTGTTCTCTTAACATATCGACAATGTATCAAGCCAGAATACGCGAGAATTGTATGGAGAGGTCTACTTTTTTCACGGCATTTCCAACTTTGAAGTCAAAAAACACCAACTTAGAGGCTTCGCAGCATATATGTTCCATACACGGATTTACTCAGAATTCGGAGTAGAACATTTCGTGTGTTTGTGTGTGTGTGTCTGTGTGTCCGTCCCCCCCTTATAACTTTTGATCCGCTCAATTTACAGAGCCTAAAATTTCAGAATATATAAACAGTTACAGGCCTACAAAACTTTTATACTCGGAATTTCGAATTTTTGTTTCAGTCAGGGGTTATCAACTTTTGAATTTTTATTTTATTTTTCCCTATATCTCAGAAACCATAAAAGCTAGAACACTGAAAATTGGTATAAACATAGACAAATACAAAATCTCAAATTAGTTTTTTCAAAAAAATTCCAGGGTTTCTCAAACATTTTTTATTAAGAAAAGTATTTTTTTTATGATAAATTTATGAGTTTAACTGCCTATATTTCCATTTTTTTTTAAATATCGAAAAAAGCCGAAACACCCCAACTAGATAATTTAATTTTATATAAAAAATATTAACATTGTAGCAGTACATCTCAAATTTTTTTTAACAATTTTTATAAAAATTGAATTTAGTGACGACATCGCTTCATACAATTTGTATGGTAGTCACCTATACACAATATCAAAGAAGACTTAATAGTTTGATACTTCATCTCTAAACATACAATATACATATACCATCATGCTGTTTTCATATTCCGGGTAGGAAAAAAAGACTGACCTCCATACTATCCTATCTTGACTACCTAGGTACATGTGTTGTATAGAAAACTAAATATCATAAAATAATAAATAATTTGTATTTATGGGTTTGGTACTTATTCTTCAACTATACATACTATCGCTGTCGACAGTTGGATCTCATGTGTTACATGCAACAAGTTCAGGAGAACTTTGTTCTCTTAACATATCGACAATGTATCAAGCCAGAATACGCGAGAATTGTATGGAGAGGTCTACTTTTTTCACGGCTTTTCCAACTTTGAAGTCAAAAAACACCAACTTAGAGGCTTCGCAACATATATGTTCCATACCGGTCTAGGACACTTGGCTGCGGGCACTTGGGTGCGGGACACTTGGGTGCGGGACACTTGGCTGCGAGACACTTGGCTGCGGCGGACATTTGGCTGCGGGACACTTGGGTGCGGCGGACACTTGGGTGCGAGCCCACTTGGTTGCGAGTCCATTTGGTCGCGACGGACACTTGGGTGTGAGCCCACTTGGTCGCGAATTCAAAAATATTTTTTTTCTGCCTAGGGCTGAAGTTTTTCGTGCTGATTTTTGTAATGCTCTTTATCATATAAGTAGTTGATATACAAGTAGGTACCTATATACAGACATTAAAAATATAAAAAAATTATTTATTTATTAAATCTTCTTGAAATTATAATTAGTACACTGGCGGGCTTATTGCCTAGTGGCAATTTCTTCCAATTTGTACTTATGTTTGAAATTGTAAAGTAAAAACAAGGTTATTAAGCCAAATTATTTTTACACTATAAAAATTTGAGAATTTTTCATACACACTAGTTGCATGTAACACATGAGATCCAACTGTCGATAGCGATAGTATGTATACTTGTATAGTTGAAGAATAAGTAAGTACCAAACTATAAACCAATAAATCGAAATTATTGAATTTTTTTAAGATATTTTGTTTTCTACACAAAACATGTAGGTATGTATGCCGACCGCCGTGGCACTGTTGGTAAGCCGTTCGGTTTCTGTGCGGGCGTCCTGGGTTCGATACCCAGTAGAGGAGATATATATTTAAATTCATTTCTCACGCAAATATTGCTTCTCTGGGCTGGAAACACTGGTTAGTTGGAAGAAATTGCCATACGGCAATTAACTCGCCACTTGCGCATGGTGCAAGGAAGTGTTTATTATTATTGTGTATGTCAAGATAGGATAGTATGGAGGTTAGTCCCTTTTTTCCTACCCGGAATATGAAAACAGCATGATGGTATGTATGTATGTTTAGAGATTAAGTATCAAACTATTAAGTCTTCTAACATATTGTGTATAGGCGACAAAACAAAAAATATAAAAATATATTTACTGATATATATTTACTGATTTACTGATATAAATATATTTACTGATATATTTACAAAAAATATATTTACTGAGAAGAACAAAACTGTATATTTTATAAAAATAATAAACATTATAGTTTCTGTTGTATCTTTTTATTTTCATATAGATTCTTTTTTGATATTCCTTTTCTTATAGATTTGTAGGCCGATATTTAATGCAGGATGTGGCACTTGTAATTGGCTGACCAGTTTTGTAGTAGCTTGCCCTTATTTGATGAAACAACGATGTATAGTAACTTTTTAGCTGTAAGTGGTTCTTTAAATAAAAATAAATAAATAAATATAAAGAGCATTACAAAAATCAGTACGAAATATTTCATTCCTAAGCAGAAAAAATATTTTTGATTTCGCGACCAAGTGGGCTCGCACCCAAGTGTCCGTCGCGACCAAATGGACTCGCAACCAAGTGGGCTCGCACCCAAGTGTCCGTCGCACCCAAGTGTCCCGCAGCCAAATGTCCCCCGCAGCCAAGTGTCTCGCAGCCAAGTGTCCCGCACCCAAGTGTCCCGCACCCAAGTGGCTGCAGTCAAGTGTCCCATTCCGGTTCCATACACGGATTTACTCAGAATTCGGAGTAGAACATTTCGTGTGTCTGTGTGTGTGTGTGTGTGTGTGTATGTCTGTGTGTGTGTGTGTGTGTCCGTCCCCCCCTTATAACTTTTGATCCGCTCAATTTACAGAGCCTAAAATTTCAGAATATATAAACAGTTACAGGCCTACAAAACTTTTATACTCGGAATTTTGAATTTTTGTTTCAGTCAGGGGTTATCAACTTTTGAATTTTTATTTTATTTTTCCCTATATCTCAGAAACCATAAAAGCTAGAACGCTGAAAATTGGTATAAACATAGACAAATACAAAATCTCAAATTATTTTTTTCAAAAAAATTCCAGGGTTTCTCAAACATTTTTTATTAAGAAAAGTATTTTTTTTATGATAAATTTATGAGTTTAACTGCCTATATTTCCATTTTTTTTTTAAATATCGAAAAAAGCCGAAACACCCCAACTAGATAATTTAATTTTATATAAAAAATATTAACATTGTAGCAGTACATCTCAAATTTTTTTTAACAATTTTTATAAAAATTGAATTTAGTGATGACATCGCTTCATACAATTTGTATGGTAGTCACCTATACACAATATCAAAGAAGACTTAATAGTTTGATACTTCATCTCTAAACATACAATATACATATACCATCATGCTGTTTTCATATTCCGGGTAGGAAAAAAAGACTGACCTCCATACTATCCTATCTTGACTACCTAGGTACATGTGTTGTATAGAAAACTAAATATCATAAAATAATAAATAATTTGTATTTATGGGTTTGGTACTTATTCTTCAACTATACATACTATCGCTGTCGACAGTTGGATCTCATGTGTTACATGCAACTAGTTCAGGAGAACTTTGTTCTCTTAACATATCGACAATGTATCAAGCCAGAATACGCGAGAATTGTATGGAGAGGTCTACTTTTTTCACGGCTTTTCCATCTTTGAAGTCAAAAAACACCAACTTAGAGGCTTCGCAGCATATATGTTCCATACACGGATTTACTCAGAATTCGGAGAAGAACATTTCGTGTGTCTGTGTGTGTGTCCGTCCCCCCCTTATAACTTTTGATCCGCTCAATTTACAAAGCCCAAAATTTCAGAATATATAAACAGTTATAGGCCTACAAAACTTTTATACTCAGAATTTTAAATTTTTGTTTCAGTCAGGGGTTATCAACTTTTGAATTTTTATTTTATTTTTCCATATATCTCAGAAACCATAAAAGCTAAAACGCTGAAAATTGGTATAAGCATAGAAAAATACAAAATCTCAAATTAGTTTATTCAAAAAAATTCCAGGGTTTCTCAAACATTTTTATTAAGAAAAATATTTTTTGTATGATAAATTTATGAGTTAAACTGCTTATATTTTATTTTTTTTTTTAAATATCGAAAAAAGCCGAAACACCCCAACTAGATAATTTAATTTTCTATAAAAAATATTAAAATGGTATTAGCACATCTCAAACTTTTTTTAACAATTTTTATAAAAATGGAATGTAGTGACGACATTGCTTCATACAATTTGTAGGGCAGTCGCCTATACACAATATGTAAGAAGACTTAATAGTTTGATAGGTACTTAATCTCCAAACATACATACAGAACCATCATGCTGTTTTCATATTCCGGGTAGGAAAAGAGGACTGACCTCCATACTGTCCTATATTGACATACATACCAACATGTGTTAAAATTTTCAATAATTTGGATTTATGGGTTTATAGTTTGATTTTTATTCTTCAACTATACATACTATCGCTATCGACAGTTGGATCTCATGTGTTACATGCAACTAGTTATTTAGTGAATATATAGTCTATGTCTGAAAACTAGTAAATCAAATAAAGTATTTAACATCGTGAGTAATCTTTTATTTCTCTATTCTCTATATTATTATGAGCTTGGTACCCAGCATTTAAATTAAATTGGTTAAATTAAATCAAACTTAATTCATAGATCTTGGGAATAATGCAAGAAGTTATCAAGAAGTGATCAAGTCCATACGACAAGGAACCAGTGATGTCATCAAAGTAGT
Organism: Molanna angustata; assembly: GCA_963576475.1. NCBI lineage: Eukaryota > Metazoa > Arthropoda > Insecta > Trichoptera > Molannidae > Molanna > Molanna angustata. The sequence continues at coordinate 5,419,788 of OY754981.1, forward strand.
GTATTTTAGTAGTTGACATGCTGGTTAAGTGCCGTTACACTACTAAATGTCACTACTTTGATGACGTCACATGGTACAGCGACATGACCTGTTTTTATTTATCGTATGACCCTGGGCAGTTGCTGACACGATTTTTCTATAACATTTTCACTCTGATTCCAATTTCAAAAATATCATTTTTCCAATAATTAAGTTTCCCGTCTTAGGTACGATTATTTTTATAACGAGATTTGTATCGAATAAAAGGAATGTGTAAGATTTAATATGAGCGGCTAAAATGGCATCTATGTATGTAGCTACAAGTACTAAGGAGACGCCACTGCAGGAAGGCAATTATAGAAGATATTCCTGGTGAGTTTTTCACCGTACTTACGTACGTCAGATGGATACCCAATAAATGAAGAAATTCAGGACTTCCGCTTCCAGTGTAGGTATGTATATGGAGGAAGCAATCAGAAATACATTTTATGATCTAATTTCCTCAATATTCCCAACAGAAGAAGTTGCTAGCATCATTAAAGGAACAAAACAACTGCAACCTGAAGCATACTAATAAATTGTTTATCGTGTCCTTATGTCATACATCGTAAATTCCGTAACGATTGAAACGAAAAATATATTGTAATTCATATATGTATTATTGTATAATCAACGTCGGGTTGCCGGCACTGAAACTAACTGAAATGATTATATTTATGTATTCCTTGCGTCCCTGTGTAAGCGGAGAATTATTCCCAAAATAGCTATTTCTTTCAAATAAGCAATGTTTCCAGACTGGAGAACTAAAATTTTCATGATAAATTAGTTTAATAATTATAAAAATAACCTCTTCTTTCAACCCTGCGTAAGTGGTCAGTTAATAACCATTTGGCTATTTCTTTCAACTGACCAGTGTTTATATCATCTAAATAAATTTCTCTCCCGCTGGAAATCGAACCCAGGACGCCGGCATTGAACTCACACAAATAAACACTTATTTGTTTATTTATTTATTTATTTATTTATTTATTTATTTATTTATTTATTTATTAATTTATTAATTTATTAATTTATTAATTTATTAATTTATTTATTTATTTATTTATTTATTTATTTATTTATTTATTTATTTATTTATTTATTTATTTATTTATTTATTTATTTATTTATTTATTTATTTATTTATTTATTTATTTATTTATTTATTTATTTATTTATTTATTTATTTATTTATTTATTTTATTCCTTCAACGCCCATATGAAGGGCTTTTACAAAACATAACAAAGCACATGTGCAGCGTACAGCAACAATATAAAATAACATATAACCAATAAGAATATAAAAAAACGCAAATAAAATTTAAAAGTAAAAACATAGAAAATAAAATATATCTGTAAAAATAAAGAAGGGATATCATGTAAAATCAACAATATAAAACGACATATAACCACTAAGAATATAAAAAAAAAACACAAATAAAATTTAAAAGTAAAAACATAGAAAATAATATTACACTTGTTTATTATCGGTGGTCATTTTTTTATAAGAATAAATATGTAACAAGTACATATACCTCCTCATACATTCCCTAAATTAAGCATAAATGATTATTATAGTTTGAATTTACGAGACAATTTACATCAAAAATCTTCAAAAAAATATTTGACAGTTTAAAAAAAAATATCCTGAAGCAAACGCATTGTGATAATTCATATTTTGTGATCCGCGAAAACATCACTAGTAACGTTACTACTACTCCTTAGGAGAGTCTTCATCCGGACCACAACGTGGAGTGGCGTACGTGGAAGTCCCTAAACAGACTGAAGACGGGCGTTGGGAGAACGTTGGATAACCTGTCTACATGGGGCTTCCTGCAACAGGGAATACCAACGACATGTGACTGTGGAGAGCAGCAGACCACCGCACATCTGTGCAGCTGCCCCTCAAGTCCAGTTAACTGCACCATGCACGATCTTATGGTGGGCAATGATTGTGCGATTGACGTTGCTAGGCACTGGCAGAAGATTATTTAAATGTGTTGCTAACACGATAGAAGAAGAAGACTGCTACTCATATGCACTTAACACCACTTAATCTAATTGCTTATGTAGCATGATCCTTTCTTCGGATTAAAAAAATAATTGATTATTTATGGGAAAAAATGTGCAAGATATAATTTAACTATGATTTTATATTTAAAATCCGTTCGGAGGATGGGTTGATTCAGTGCTGATAACCCCATTTGCTTTTGTACTTTTCATTTGTCCCATTTTGTATTCTTAACAAAAGTAATAAATCAGATTCATGTTTCAAGAACAGCCAAAGGAGTATTTAGTTGAAGTTGATTTTGCGACAAATTTTTAACATCTCAATATGGACGAAGTTGAATTATTATAAGAGAACCTGGAAATCAATGCACCTACAGGGCTTAAGATCTGTCATCGGTTTAGGTGATCACATTTTGCGTTTGTGCAACGTTCACCAATTATGAAATTGTAGCCACGAAGAGCAACTTTAGGGCTTTCGGTCAGCGTATCGGAATAAACCAGCTGGTTTTTTTTTCATATTTGAACCAATTAAGGCGTCCGTTGGTTTAGTTGAAGAGGCTAAGAAGAATATTTATTTATTCATAACATCCTCCATTGTGTACTTATGTCCTTAGCGTTTCTTCTCTTTTCATGTCTAATTTCCCCCAAATAAGACACATAATGAAAAACGCTTTTTTGTCCTCTGCTTCCTTTTGCCAGCGGCTCTCTTCTTCTCTCTTTCTGTCATCTTCCATCTCTCTTGCCAAAGAAAAACTCATTTGTTTTGCCTTTGTCCATTTGACTGGGATTACATCTACTTCAAAATTTCATTTGTATCGTCAAATGGAAATAATAACTCGTAAAGCCCCGTTTACAAGAATATACGAAAATACATTATCTTAAGGAAAACATAAAGACAAAATGACTAAGACCTATTTACAATAATTCTTTTGATTATTTTCTAATAGTCCAAGATATAGCCTTTTTTTTAATGAATATGTCCTTGTTAAACAAGTACATATACATCTTCCTACGTTCCCTAAAATAAGCATAAATGCTTGTGCTATAGGTGGACGAAATCGGTCGAGACAGGATTCGAACTCGCAACCACTGGACTACTACTAGCCCAGCGTGCTTACTGCTCTGTCATCGACCCATCTAAATATTTATAAAAAAAAATATTGGAATTATTATGTTTACCTATTTGCATAAAAAAACTTTTGTTTTACTATGAATTACCACGGTTTTATTATGCTAGTCCACAACATAATGTTTTGTAGAAAAATATTTTTATGTGCTAGTTTAGAATTAACCTAAGTACCTACTAGATACACGTATGCACTTTATTACATTTCTGACCACTTTATTACTTTTCTACTTTCAAATCAAAAATTGTACATTTTCTTTCTCTTAACTCATGACTTACCATAGTAATCATTATGTTTGGTTTTTATTTTGTTTTTGTATTTTGTCTTTATTTATGTTTCATAACTGATATAATGTATTGCTGAAAATTAGATTTTTTTTTCTTTTTGATTTATACTTATATTATTATTGTATTTATAACTGTGTTGAGTACTGTTCAATTTTTAACATTATATTTCATAACAGATATTATGTATTGCTGAATTTTAAATTTGATTTTGTTTTTGAGTTGTTTTTTTATAACTGATATTACGTACTGTTGAATTTTTAACATGATTTTTGTATTTGTATTCTTTTATATACTTTTTAGATTTAATAAAATAGGCTTTCAAGCCGTAAATGTAATTAACGTAAATGTATAAAAAATAATAAATGTCTTAATCATGAAAATCTATAAATCAATTTGCCTAGGAATTTAGGAGGTAGGGGTATAATAAAAATAACATCGTTATATAATAATCAAAAAGAATCGCTAAAAACTTTCTTTCACAAAAAATCTGATAGTTCTTTAATGCATAAAGTAATCTGTGAGGCGGACAAAAATTTAACAACATTAAATTTAAATTACTAGAATGCCAATATCAATATTATAAATATAAATGACGACCTTCTAAATTCGTGGCTAAATAAAATAATTCATTCTATACATCCAAAATTTCTCAACCAACCTTATGTTGACAAAATTTGGTCAAACAAATGGTTGAGTATTGGTGATTTGGACGCGGATTTAGAAGGTTTTATAATAGCAATTCAGGATAGAGTAATAAAAACTAAAAATTATCAAAAATATATAATAAAAGACATAAATGTAGATGATGATAATTGTAGGAAATGTTTGGCTTTTCCAGAAACAATCGATCATATAATATCGGGCTGTTCTTTTCTCGCGCAATCAGAATATACATTTAGACATAACCAAGTAGCAAAAATAATACATCAAAATTTAGCTATTAAATATAAATTAATTGACGCGATAAACATAAAACCATATTATGAATTAGATCCGATTTCATTTTTAGAAAATAATAATATTTCGCTTAATAATAATAATTGAGTGTTATTATTTGTAATGCTTAATTGTTATTAATATCATTAGTAAATCGGCCAGCCGTGTAAAAAAAAAGTACAAACAAGATCATAATCTAACCTTAAGGGGCAGGGTAAGGCAATGTAGGCAGGTCAAATGCAAACTTTGTTAACTATTGCATGAGAATGAACGTCCTTAAAGATTACAATCGTGTGCGCCCTAGTCAGGTAAGGCGCGCATGGAAGCTAAAATTCATCTAACGCGCATGGAAGCTTATAGAATCGTACGATTGGAAATAACACGGCGGTCAACATTCACATATTTTAAAATACAATATGTATATTCACAAGTTTTAATATACATATGATTAGAAATATGGATTTTTTATTCATTAAGTAGAATATTTATTAAATTACCTATGTAACTATTAATCAATTAAGTAATAACTTACCCAATTCAGTATTTTATTTTGATTTAGCTGTTCCCAACCAGTTATTAATATTTCGCTTATTTTTTATCATACAATGAAGGACGGGCTTCAACATAAATAATTAATTGTTCGGAATCAACATTTATTTCATCCATGTTTTCTGACATTTCGTTTGACAACACTGACAACGTACTTCTCGATCTACTGCGCTCGGACGATCAAATTATCGGTGAGCATGCGCCATGCGCGCCCTCTCATACAACAGGATTGGTTACAAAAAATCGGCCGATCTCGATCGTCCGATTTTTTTGTGTCTCGTCACAGGTTTTTAAATCGGCCGATTCTGTTAGCTTTCATGCGCGCTCTTACATGTAAGTCGTTTGTTGTAGCTCACCGATAATTAATCGGCCGATGAAATTAGCTTCCATGCGCGCCTACCTTTAGTGTATTTAAATCGAGAGTTACATAAAATATTATGGTTTATTTGATTTTACAATAACATTGTGTGAAAATGTATCGATCCAATGTTTAGATTTATAAAATACCTATCATTTAAAAAAACATTAATGTTTCTAAGCCATATAAGTTTTAAGTAATGGATAAAAAATCTGAGATAACAGGTATTATAAAAAAAATATTACGAAAAAAGTACACAAAATGAAAAAAGTGTATCAGGCCAATGTACAGACAAATAATGAAAGTAATAATATATTTTTGTTGAAGACGTAACTTTTGAGAGTACGGCGTAATGAGCATCCAAAAATTACCTACCTTGGAGCCTATCCCGTCACCTTAATCTACATTCAATCATAAAAAAATGTAAAAATCAAATTTTAGTATGAAATTGTTGTTAATTTTTGTCAAAATTAACGCAATCAATTAATTAATTTTAATCTAAAAGATTTCTAATGCCTGAATCTAATCTAAATCAATTACATGAGTAGCTCTGCTGATTAGTACTCTTTAATTCGATTATACAAGTCATCATCATCATCATGGCGCTACAGCCGTGTGTGAGCCATGACCAACTTCAGGATCCCTCTTCAAAAGTCCCTGTCCTTCGCCGCTCTCCTCCACTTTGTTATTACAATCGCCCTTATGTAGTCTTCTGTGTCATTCAACCAACTTAGCTTGGGCCTGCCTCTACTTCTTCTACGCTCTGGTTTGGTGTCTTTTTGGGGATACGATCATCATTCATCCGGCTAACATGTCCAAACCACTGCAGTCTACGTACTTTTATGACTTGTACACTTTAATGCCTGTAGTTCATGATTATATCGTATCCTCCAAAGTCCACTATCATTTACTGGTCCTGAAATCATTCTCAGGATTTTCTTTTCAAATATCAAGAGGCTATTTCGTCTCTTTTTGTTAAGACCCAGCATTCAGCTCCATACACTACGACAGGTCTGATAATAGTTTTTAAAATCAGAATTATAGTTTTCCTTGTTAACATTTTGGACCTTATTTGCTTTATTAGACCATAAAAGCACCTATTGCCAGCGGCCAGTGTTGCCTTAGTTTCAGTGCTGAAATTATTTTCATGAGTAACTACAATAGCCCCTAGATAGCAAAAAGAGTGTTTCCACATCAATAAGACGCAGGTTATCATCATGTGGTATTTTTATACTATCACATAGGTATTTTGTTTTTGTTGTGTTAATTTTAAGGCCCATATTTTTCGCATAGTTTTCAATCCTGCGAAAGAAGTAGCTGTAAAAATAAAAATGTACATACATATATACCATCACGCCATGTCCCTTGCGGGGTAGGCAGAGAGAACCGAACGCCACATTTTTCTGTCCACATTCATGCATCGTCTCATACATGTTCGTCTATTGCTCACACTTCTAACATTTCCGTCTTTCAAAATTTCGTTCACATGGTCGTGCCATCCCATTCTTGGGCGTCCCCGACCTCTCATTCCATTCCTTTCCGCTCTGTATATTTTCTTCGTCAGACGCTCCTCATTCATTCTCCCCATGTGACCAAACCATCTCAATGTGTTCACTTTCATTATATTAATGAAATAAAAATGTTTTATGTAAAAATGTGAAAAATGTTAAGTAGTCCGTCCCTAGTTTTCTTATGTCAGTATTGATAAGTTACTGGAGATGAGAGAAATCTCGAAAACGTTATAGCTTACGAAAATAAAAGTTGTAAGTAGAAGTAAACAAAGTTGTTATTTTTTTTTCATAAAAATGTTATATTTAACTATTCAATACATGGTCATCATTATATATTTATTTTTATTTTATTTATTACAAAAAATATATTTTACATAAAAAAATACATAACAAAAAAGAAATTAAAACAATATGACTTCCTTCAAAAAGAGATATACGCGTGTTTTGAAGGTATATGTATGTAGACTCTTGCTATATGGCTGTGAAACATGGACCATCAGCCAACACGAAACGGGACGTCTGTCTGCGTTTGAGATGTGGTGCTACAGACGCATGGCTAAAGTTCACTGGTCATAACACATCAGCAACGACGAGGTACTAAGTAGGGTTGGAGAGACAAGGTAACTTATGAAAAGAATTGCCCAACAGAGAACAACTAGGATAGGTCATAACATCCGGCACCCAGGCCTGCTTTTTACCATCGTCGAAGGAATGATTGATGGGGGCAACTGTAGAGGTCGCCCCAGAAACAGCTGTATAGACCTGTGGCGGGCGAAGCCAACTAGCCTTTCCCCCGCCAGGCGACCCGACCGTTATAAACAGCGGTTCGACGAGGCGCCGGCCATCTTCTGTGGGCTTCCGTTCGGTCAGGTGTTGCGCTTCGTCATCTCCATTTTTGTCCGCGAAATTATACTCGTAATTTGATTAGTAATAATCATTGTTTCACTGTATATTATATACTTGTTTGTGTTTGATTAAAGATTCATGAAAGTAAATCATCTTTCAATATTGAGATACCCACTGCTCTTATTTATAACTGTTTAATATTGTGCATATCTATGCTATACGATTACTACCGGTATCGTATAGTATATTGGGGGACGGTTCGTCCATATAACACGTGTGGACAAACCGTGAAAAAGGTACCTACACGTTGATAAGTTCGATCCTAATCCAAACGTGCGAAAGGTTCATTCGTCCGGTGGTTCGATTCTGCCCAAACGAATAAAGTGGAACAGGGCTTCAAACCCTCTACGTTTCTATCCACGAGAGCCATACCTCCAAGACCTCCATATTGGTAACTTAACCTCCCTATAGACCAGATAATCGGTGACGTGCGCTATAGCAGTTACAAAGAAATGAAGCGATAGAGCTAAGTGGAAGGATCGAGTGTTCGGTGCAGCCCAATCCTAGGATTATGACCCATAAGAAGAGAGTATGTTTATTTTCAATTTACAAGATTTGATTTACCTTATCTGAACAATATTGCCAATGTGAAATTCGCCACTGGTATCAATGTTGGTAAAATGGATATGAATAATTTAAAAAGCGATTCAACAATATTAGATGCAATGGGTAGGTAGAAATATTTGGGAGGTCGTATGGATGACAATGTAGTTAATTAAGAAAGTTCCTATTTCGATATAATAGGAGTTGAAACTAGTCAACATTTGAGATTAGCGAATAATTTAGTGAGTAGCAAATATACTAGTATTTGTCTTTAAATTAACTCGCAAACTTCCCAACCTAACCCTTCTACCCTAAGCCATGCCTCTAAACTTACCCTCGCCTTGTCTTATTCATTATTCCTCCTTATTCCATCCTTGCCACCAACATTTGCCAAAATTTCTACAACTATATTTATTTTTTGATATTTTTTAATATCAAATTGATGGGTTGTCGCGAATTCGGATCCCGATTTCATTCACCTATAGCACAAGCAATTATGCTTAATTTAGGAAATGTACATATGAGGATGTATATCTACTTGTTTCTAGGACATATTCATTTTTTAAAAAAAAACTTGGCTTACGACCCGTCATCGGCTGCTTTTTTTAACATGGCTATGTAGGCCATACCTGTTATTAGGATTTGTGTACATTATACTCTTCCGAAGAAGCGCAAAACGTAGCATTGGGGAGGGTTTGCAATCTGCTCAAGAAAATAATATCAATTGAGAAGGTGGAAACAATTCGGAAGATCGTTCCACAGCCGGACTGCTGTGTAAATAAAAGAGTTAAAGAAGCGACTGGTTCGTGTATGTATAAGGAATTTGCCACTCCCACTGATATATATCATTTACCAATGTATTCCTTATACCAGGGTTGTAAAAGATCTTGGAATCTTCATCGATGATGACCTTTCGTGGCATGAACATGTATCGCATGTTAGCAAATCTATTTTCTTTGCCCTACATTCACTTAATAAACATAAAATTTTCCTTCCATTCCGTTGTAAAATAACTCTAGCTCAATCACTTCTTCTTCCATTGCTTGAACGTCTTCAGAATATATGTATCAGATTCATATTTGGGTTGAAAAAATTTGATCACATATCATCTTACCGCAATCTTCTTTGTTGGCCCAGGATACGCCAGCAGCGCAATATACACATTTTGTCACTATTGTACAATATTCTCTCGAACACAAACCTGTCACAGTACCTCAAAAGCAAATTCACTTATTTATCCAATCATGGACTTCCACTCTGATCTGCTGAACGTACAACACTATCCATACCTATCCATAGTACAGAATTTCTCAGCTCTTCGTTCGAAGTACAATCAACAAGATTATGGAACAGCCTTAGTTCGGATATTGCGTCGTCTAACTCACTTTATATTTTCAAGAAAAAACTAAAGAAGGAATATTTATCCTTGAACACCTGATCCCAATTTCCTTTCCTGTCCTTACCCTATCCTTTTTTCTTGCTGTCAATTATTATTTTTTTGTTTTGTTTTAATAGTCTTAAGTGTTATATGTATTTTCTTTGTTTTCTTTTACCCTTATTATTTTGCTGTTTTACACACACAATACTTTGTAATCTGGTTGGTTGGAAGAAATTGCCTAATGGCAATAAGCCCGCCAGTATATAATTATATTTGTTTATATCACTAAGATGGGTTTATGAAATAGATGAAAAAATCCTGAAGGAAATAATTCTTCCAAATAAAATATAAATGCACTATTACAAACAACAGAATGGACAATTGAAAAAAAAAGTGAAACAAATAATTTATTTCTACAATTTTCGTTGTGTGTGCATGACTCAAAATCAAATATTGTATTTAGAAGGAAAGATGCATACGTTTTGATATGAATCAAAATTTGAATATTAAACTTCGCAGTAGGAACCCAAGTAGTATAAAATAATTTTAATATAGATAAAAAAAAAAAAGAAAATTCCGACAGATCATGGTGGCTTTTTTTCTGGTGGTTGGAGCTGTCAGATTCGAAGTGAAAAATATGTATTTTTCCTGTTTTATAGAAATTGTTATATAAAAGTAAGCGTATAAAAATAGCGCAACTTTATAAGTGTCTGGACGATTGAAGACTGATGTAGGTCTTTTCTTTTTTCTTCGTTCCTGGTTTTGCCTTATTGGCCAATGGCACTCGTATGCATTTGTGGGAATCGCCGAGTGACCGAAGTTGTTGCTGGTAATCCTAACCAGCCTGACGAGACTTGGTGAGTCGAAATGTCAAAGACACATACTATATGTATGGAAATTGTTATAAGATACTTTTTGTGATAAAATTGTGTGATTTTTAACATTTGTTTAAAGACAGAATTAAATTTTTTTTTTTTTTTTTTTTTTTTTTTTTTTTTTTTTTTTTTTTTATTTATTTCTATCCAAAAATATACAGTATATATGAGATACAAAATATCTTAAGATAACATAAGCTTATTCATACATAGTTAACATACAATGTAAATATAAGTTATCTCATTTCAATAAATATCAATTTACCACTTCACTGGTGCTTACATAGTTGAAGCCATATCTTTTTGTTTGTATCTTTGTTACTAGCCCCCTCACTAGGCATAGCCTGTGCTAAGGTGAGCTAGACTATTTGCAATTGTTTGATTGTGCAATGATACCTTCTGATATTTGAATTAAGAATAATTAATATGGGCACGGCATGACGGAGGGATCCAAGGACATCACGGCCTACTAATCAATTAACAAATTATTTAAATTCCCTGAAGGGCTTGGGTTCAGACCAGAGAACCCACCCGATATCTGTGCCAAAGACTTTTCATATTTATGTGCAAGTCGGCGTATAACAGTTTGAATGCGTAGCGTATGTATGTACACGTACTTATATTATATATAAATGTATCTATAAATAAACAACGTAATAGACAACATAAAACTAGCTCACCTTAGCACAGGCTATGCCTAGTGAGGGGGCTAGTAACAAAGATACAAACAAAAAGATATGGCTTAAACTATGTAAGCACCAGTGAAGTGGTAAATTGATATTTATTGAAATGAAATGACTTATATTTACTTTGTATGTTAACTATGTATGAATAAGCTTTTATTAACTTAAGATATTTTGTATCTCATATATACTGTATGTTTTTGGATAGAAATAAATAAAAATAAAAAAAAAATAAAAAATATTATGTACAGGAAGATGTATAAAGAAATAACATGCACCAAAATTTAAATAAATATATTTCAAAAAGCTGGGATATGAGATTCGGGAAATCATACACACATACAGGGCTTACGATCCGTCATCGGCTAGTTTACGTGATCACTTTAAGCGCTTGCACAACTTTCACCCGTATCATTGACTCCCGGTAGAGAAAAATTAAATATATGAGTGGTTGTATACAGTCAGAAAATATTCGAATAAATAATAAATCCTATTTATTCTAGACCAAGTACTTATTGACAAATATTATATGGGATTATACAATACGTTAATAAATGCTGGATATAGTTTGACAAGCAGTTTGTTATTGAATATACCTACCTACTAGGTATATAAAGTGTGTTGCGCGCGTAGCTTACCAAAGTAATCTTTGTTTCTTGAACGTGTTTCTATACCGTACAGTACAGTACAGTACAGGGACATATATCTTAAATCTACATAGTTTATGTCAAACTTTAATCCTTTCGACAAATGGCTTCGAATCTATTCATCTTATTGCTTTAACTATTTTAAATATAATACACCAACAATTGTATATAATAAGGCACACCTTACATGTAACTCTGTTAAATATGCATATACCTACCAACAATTGTATATAATAAGACACACCTAACATGAAACTATTTTAAATATAGGTACATCTGGTACATACACCAACAATTATATATAACAAGGCACACTTATATCTATTTTAAATATGCATATACCAACAATTGTATTGTAATAAATAAATGTAATAAATAAATAATAAGACACACCTAACATGAAACTATTTTAAATATAGGTACATCTGGTACATACACCAACAAGGCACACTTATATCTATTTTAAATATGCATATACCAACAATTTTATATAATAAGACACACCTAACATGAAACTATTTTAAATATAGGTACATCTGGTACATACACCAACAATTATATATAACAAGGCACACTTATATCTATTTTAAATATGCATATACCAACAATTGTATATAATAAGACACACCTAACATGAAACTATTTTAAATATAGGTACATCTGGTACATACACCAACAATTATATATAACAAGGCACACTTATATCTATTTTAAATATGCATATACCAACAATTGTATATAATAAGACACACCTAACATGAAACTATTTTAAATATAGGTACATCTGGTACATACACCAACAATTATATATAACAAGGCACACTTATATCTATTTTAAATATGCATATACCAAAAATTGTATATAATAAGACACACCTAACATGAAACTATTTTAAATATAGGTACATCTGGTACATACACCAACAATTGTATATAACAAGGCACACTTATATCTATTTTAAATATGCATATACCAACAATTGTATATAATAAGACACACCTAACATGAAACTATTTTAAATATAGGTACATCTGGTACATACACCAACAATTGTATATTACAAGGCACACTTATATCTATTTTAAATATGCATATACCAACAATTGTATATAATAAGACACACCTAACATGAAACTATTTTAAATATAGGTACATCTGGTACATACACCAACAATTGTATATAACAAGGCACACTTATATCTTTTTTAAATATGCATATACATATGTACCTACCAATAAATATATATAATAAAGCATACTTTACATGTATTTTAAATATACAAATACCAACAATTTTATATAATTAGGCACACCTTACATGTAACTTTTTTAAAATATACATACACCAACAATTGTATATAATAAGGCATATAATAATACATGTAACAATTTTAAATATACATATAGGTACAAACAATTGTATATAATAAGGCATACTATACATGTAACTATTTTAAATACATATACATACATATAACAACAATTGTATATAATAAGGCATACTATACATGTAACTATTTTAAATACATATACATACATATAACAACAATTGTATATAATAAGGCATACTATACATGTAACTATTTTAAATACATATACATATAACAACAATTGTATATAATAAGGCATACTATACATGTAACTATTTTAAATACATATACATATGACAACAATTGTATATAATAAGGCATACTATACATGTAACTATTTTAAATACATATACATATAACAACAATTGTATATAATAAGGCATACTATACATGTAACTATTTTAAATACATATACATATAACAACAATTGTATATAATAAGGCATACTATACATGTAACTATTTTAAATACATATACATATAACAACAATTGTATATAATAAGGCATACTATACATGTAACTATTTTAAATACATATACATATAACAACAATTGTATATAATAAGGCATACTATACATGTAACTATTTTAAATACATATACATATAACAACAATTGTATATAATAAGGCATACTATACATGTAACTATTTTAAATACATATACATATAACAACAATTGTATATAATAAGGCATACTATACATGTAACTATTTTAAATACATATACATATAACAACAATTGTATATAATAAGGCATACTATACATGTAACTATTTTAAATACATATACATATAACAACAATTGTATATAATAAGGCATACTATACATGTAACTATTTTAAATACATATAACAACAATTGTATATAATATAGCACACCTTACATGTCATAACATCATTATCAAATAATTAGTATTATGATTTATTAATTTAATACTAACATACATACATAGTATTAAACCATACATACATAGTATTAAAGTAGTGGATGGGTGGATGGCAGAGCGGTTAGCGCGCTGGGTTAGTAATCCAGTGGTCGCGAGTTCGAATCCTGCCTCGACCGATCTCGTTCACCTATAGGACAAGCATTTATGCTTAGTTTAGGGAACGTAGGAAGATGTATATGTACTTGTTTAACAAGGACATATTCATTTTAAAAAAAAAAAAAATCAACCATTGTGCACCATTATGTATTTATTGCGTAAAGAAAGTTTCTTATATATATAAAAACTTCTATTATGCAAAAACACATTCTTTTGCATACTGACAATTTCCACCCGAATCAATGATCTTTTAAGAGATATTTTTATTGACAAACATTATTTCAACATCTCAATAGAGACGATGTTGGGGTATTGTACAAGAACCAGGAACTCGAGGCACCTACAGTGCTTACGACCTGTCATCGGCTGGTTTACGTGATCACTTTATGCGCTTGCGCAACGTTCACCAATTATGCCTTCTTATTGAGTTCTCTTATCGATGTAATTTTGAAAGTTCTATATATTTGAATAGTGTGTAACATTTTACCTGAAAATAATGCATTATTACTATTGCCATCTATGGAGTAACGGAGAAACCTTTTTGTAACGCCTATTGAGAAATTGAGAAATTATTTTTTATTTGTAAACAATGAAAGCAACAGTCCTTTTAAGAGATGATAAAAAAAATAAGTTTGAAAAGTTACTTTTTAAACAAGGAAATAAAAAAAATTAGGATAGTGTAAAATATTAAAGTCTTTGAATAGTAAATAAATTATTTTTGTAAATTTAATTATGTAAATAAATTATTTATTTATTTACACTATTCAAAGTTTTCTTCACGTTGTAATGAAAAAAAAAATCACGTCAGCCTGTAGATCGTTTAGATTCATACTGCCAATGTCAAACGTAATTTTTGTTTAAGCTATGTTAGTTTAACTTAGCCCGCATAGCTTAAGTCGTTTTGAATTTTAGTGTGAAATATGACCTCAGCTATGCGAGCTAAACTAAACTAACTTAGCTTTTCTCATCAGTTTACAGCACAAACCAACCAACAACAAGAGACAAAAGAACAAACGCGAAATTATATTTTTCCAGATGAAAAACTACCACCGCGTAATAACACAATTATTTATGTTTATTGTACACACACAGGCAAGAAAGGGAAAAAAAATATATTTCAAAAGGGTAATAATACAATGCGTGTTCACGGATCCAGTCGGGTTCACGGTGGTTAATCCTTTATATAAATTGCCTCAGATTTACCAGCATCGCATCATCAGCGAGAACGGAAGCAATTGCGGCGGTGCTTTGGCGATGGCTTCATTTAATGAAAAAATTCTAAATGAACATCCAGGCCAGGGTGTGGGGGGGGGGGGGGGGGGGCTGTGGGAAAGGATGTGGAGGGGGAGGTAAATAAAGGGGTAAAGATTGTGGTGAATTATTGCTCAACACATCGCCCCCACCTGTGAACAGGGACGTCTCTAAACAGCCAGCGCCCGTGTCTCAAAACTTATAGACAAAACAAGTGTCAAAATAAATTTCGTAAATACAGAAAATAAAATGGAAAAATATTGACTGTCATCTTTTTATAAGTACTTTTATTTACACCCTCTTTCCTTTGTAAACGTTTAACGTAGAAATTAAAATCAATGGCGGATCGCTTATTGTCTAAGGCCCAAATAATAGAATAATTCTCAAGACCGTTCTCCAAATGTGTCATCTCAAGACCATCTTGAGATCATGCTCGAAAATCCGTATTAAAAGTAAAATACGTACCGCCGTCTCATTCGAGAAAGCCTACAAAAAAAAATGTGGATGCAGCTCTATAAATAAATACTTTTTCTCGTGAATGGCAATAATTTCAGCGCTGTTATGTTGGTAGCAATGAGTTGGAATAGCTATTTATACATATTTTGACAATTCGTTTCTTGGTAATCTTCGAAAGTGTAGAGAAATTTATGCGTCATAATATCATGATACTTAATTAAATAGTGAAAATGTCGACCATTTTATTCGGAAGAGGAAAATAAATACTTCTTCTTTTATCTGCCATATAGCATATTACGGGAATGTGTGTACCTACAGTCAATAATTCCAGGAAAAGCAGCCATTTCAAAATATGATACAACATGCATAGAATAACAACATGATATTTACTGGATGTACCGGAAATTTTATGAAATCTTACATAATTTAATTCACATAGTAAGTTTATGAATAATTGTATGTAAATTACCCCCGGAAGGTTCTAAACATAGAATTATAAGGTCCATTTTAGTATCGCTAACAATGTAAACGTCAAAATAGTAAATAATGCGAAATTCGTCCGTGTCTATATGCGTCTTTTTTTCGTGTAAAGCGCTGTCTCCTTCTCTCTCATTGAGACCGTTCTCAAGACAGCGAGATAGCTGTCTCGAAGCAATTTCAACTCTTCTATACATTTCGAAACCGGTCTTGAGATCAAGCTCAGTGACTTTTGTTTCTTTAATACCATTTTGGTTGAGAACGTGTTCTCAAGACCAGTCTCAAGCTGTAGAACGAATCTATAATTCGGGCCTTAAGTATTCATGTTATGAAATCTTTCCATCGAGTCACATTTGAGCTGTTCAGTGCAACAACAGCCTAACGTTCTCAAGGTTTGATCTGAGGTAATCAAGGAAATTGAAAAGTTTTCGCATTCCAGAAAACAAAAAAATATTACTAATGAATGTAAAGATGGGTGGTGGCTGAGCAGTAAGCGCGCTGGGTTTGTAATCCAGTGTTAGCGAGTTCCAATCATGCCACGACCGATTTCGTCAATCTATATAACACAAGCTTTAGTTAGGAAATTTTTTAGGATGTATATGTACATATTCATATTCATTCAATATTCAACTTATTGCTTCGAAATTTTCTGGAATAAGAGTAAGGCCTATATTGCACTATGAAATATGACCGTCGAAAAATTTTAAACTAACCTTTACTAAAAAATCCGAAGAAATCAAATGGATTTGAAATCATTGAAATCAATAGAGCACGTATAATCAAATCCTGTACTTACAATCCTACCCTCCAGTAACTACACCTCTCTCACAGTTAGTAATAAACGGAATGGGACACTTGACTGCGGCCACTTGGGTGCGGGACACTTGGGTGCGGGACACTTGGCTGCGAGACACTTGGCTGCGGGGGACATTTGGCTGCGGGACACTTGGGTGCGACGGACACTTGGGTGCGAGCCCACTTGGTTGCGAGTTCATTTGGTCGCGACGGACACTTGGGTGCGAGCCCACTTGGTCGCGAAATCAAAAATATTTTTTTCTGCTTAGGAATGAAATATTTCGTACTGATTTTTGTAATGCTCTTTATATTTATTTATTTATTTTTATTTAAGGAACCACTTACAGCTCAAAAGTTACTATACATCGTTGTTCCATCAAATAAGGGCAAGCTACTACAAAACTGGGCAGCCAATTACAAGTGCCACATCCTGCATTAAATATCGGCCTACAAATCTATAAGAAAAGGAATATCAAAATAAGAATCTATATGAAAATAAAAAGATACAATAGAAACTATAATGTTTATTATTTTTATAAAAAATATACAGTTTTGTTCTTCACAGTAAATATATTTATAAAACAATCTTTTTATTATCAAGGTTAACAGTTTACAATATTCTATGACAGAAGCTCACATAATTTTCTTAAAACAAAAGATAATACCCATATTCAAAATCATATTAATCTAAAATTGGAACACACAATATTTTTATGTAGGTACCATTATAATTAAATTATGTTTTAGGTACCTACCACTAAATTACAGAAACTAAGATCACAACAAAGAAAAATTGTGGAAGATATTAACAAAAGAAAACAAAAAGGAAAGCATTACTATAAAATATACAACTAACGAACAAACAGATAAAAAAGAGAAACATTATAGCTAGACAAAAAAAACAAAAAAGCTAGTTTATTAGCTAGATATAAGCGTGGAAAGTTTTCTTCTGAATGTCACCGATAATTATAAAATATCTATATTTATAAAAATGGATGGACGTATATTTGTTTGTTTGTTTGTATGTATGTTTTCGATGGACTCCCAAATCAACCATCCGATTGCGATGAAACTTTGGGAATTTGTTCAGCTCATACCGGAGAAGGTTTGCGCACTATAATTTATTTATTTATTTATTCGATAACTTACAGGTAACTTGAGGTGACCACGGTGTCACTAAACGGCACTTGATAAATTATTGTCCTTATTATTATTATTATTACAAAAATAAAAAATTGAAAAAAAAGTTGTTATTGAATTGATACTTAGTGGGTTTGTTCAGCGCACACACAAGAAGGTTTAAAAATTAAAATTTATTTATTTATTTAATATCTCACACAATACCATACTATACCATACCATCACGCCATTTCCCTATTTGGGGTAGGCAGAGAGAACCGAAAGCCAGACTACTCTCTCTTGACGTACATTACTCGCTTCATTCACGTCCATACATCGTCTCATACACGCTCTTCACACATTCTCGTCTAATATCCTCATTTCTTATTCTATCATACATTGTTTTACCACACATTCGTCTTAGTGACCTCATTTCAACCGCGTTAATTCTACTTTCATGCGTCTTCTCACACAATAATTTACAAAAATGCTACTCACACAATATTTTACAAAATGCTATCTCACACAATAATTTACAAAAATGATCTATTTGGGATTGTTATTGAATTTTAGGGATTCGTTCAGCGCAAAGCAGAAAATGTATTTGAATTTTAATTTAATTATTCAATCTGAAATTTTCCAAAGAGAAAATACCTGAATATTTGGAGACATTGACGGAGTGTAATTGAACTTCGATGACATAATAATCGCAGCAAATAATGAGTAAGAACATTATCAAATTATTAACTAGTTGCATGTAACACATGAGATCCAACTGTCGATAGCGATAGTATGAATAGTTGAAGAATAAGTACCAAACTATAAACCCATAAATTCAAATTATTTAATATTTTAGGATATTTTATTTTCTATACAACACATGTAGGTATGTATGTTCAGATAGGACAGTATGGAGGTCAGTCCTTTTTTCTACACAGAATATAAAAACAGCATGATGGTATGTATGTATGTTTGGAGATTTAAGTATCAAACTATTAAGTCAAACTTCTTACATATTGTGTATAGGCGACTGCCATACAAATTGTATGAAGCAATGTCGTCACTAAATTCAATTTTTATAAAAATTGTTAAAAAAAAGAGATTTACTTCTACAATATTCATATTTTTTATAGAAAATTAAATTATCTAGTTGGGGTGTTTCGTTTTTTTCTCGGAAATTGCCACTAGGCAATAAGCCCGCCAGTGTACTAATTATAATTTCAAGAAGATTAAAAAAATAAATAAAACAAAATAAAAAATTAAAAAATATATTTTTAATGTCTGTATATACCTACTTGTATATCAAATACTTATATGATAAAGAGCATTACAAAAATCAGCACGAAAAACTTCAGCCCTAGACAGAAAAAAATATTTTTGAATTCGCGACCAAGTGGGCTCACACCCAAGTGTCCGTCGCGACCAAATGGACTCGCAACCAAGTGGGCTCGCACCCAAGTGTCCGTCGCACCCAAGTGTCCCGCAGCCAAATGTCCGCCGCAGCCAAGTGTCTCGCAGCCAAGTGTCCCGCACCCAAGTGTCCCGCAGCCAAGTGGCCACAGCCAAGTGTCCTAGACCGAGTAATAAACAGTTTGAAAATAAACGCATTTTTTTTATTTTTACTTTTTTTAAAACAAACTTCCACAGTGTTAAACAAAATAATCAACTCATTAAATAAATCACATTATATAATGCGATTTTTTTAATTTTGTAGCTCCATCATTAATTAATAAAAATAACAAATTCACTTTGTATAAACCACTTTATTGACTAATGTCTACACGTTTCGAGAACCATGTTCTCTTCCTCGGGATAACGAATGTACTAATTAATTAAATATTGAACTTAAATATATAGTAGAAAAAGACAGACCAGGGGGGCAAGTCTGGTCCAACCGGCGAAATCAAAACTCTCACGATTACCCATATCATGGATATAATTATACGTATGTAGTTCTTTAATATCTTTAGATGTCATAGAATTCCATATGATAATTATGTATATCCATGTTATGGGTAATTACGAGGGTTTTGATTTCGCCGGTGACAGCGATAGAAGGAGAAGAGGGCGGAATTAAGAAGGATTGGGTGACACTATGTCCTATTCTGATTCGTCTAAATTTATCCGTCTGAATTAGTATGTATGAAATGTCAAAAAGTTGACTGCATTTATACGGGACTCATTACGTCGCACAGCGCTTATAAAATCCTTTTATCCACGGTCGCCCCTTTGGTTACAGACGTTTTCGTACTCTGAAACAAATCAGAATAGGACATAATATGTTTAGGCGAAATTATTTTAATAAAATAAATACACATATATATATATATATATATATATATATATATATATATATATATATATATATATATATATATATATATATATATATATATATATATATATATATATATATATATATATATATATATATATATATATATATATATATATATATATATATATATATATATATATATATATATATATATATATATATATATATATATATATATATATATATATATATATATATATATATATATATATATATATATATATATATATATATATATATATATATATATATATATATATATATATATATATATATATATATATATATATATATATATATATATATATATATATATATATATATATATATATATATATATATATATATATATATATATATATATATATATATATATATATATATATATATATATATATATATATATACATTTATAACAAACATTCATTATAACGAAGTTGATACAAATTTATTACAAGTTTATACAAAGTGAATTTGTAATTATGTAGTATGCATTTAATAAATTATCTGTCTTTCTTGTACGTGTGCATTGTTTATTAGGCACGGAGGCGGTCCTGTTAGTCTAAGATAAACAAAAGGAGATTAACTAGAAGTAAATACATTTCATCTTCTCAAATGAACCACTCAAATATTATTGGAATTTATATAATATATAAGACAATTATTAATGCGATTACGATACGAGAAGGCCTCAAACATAAGTACCTACATACTTATATTGGGGTTGATATGTATATAAGTACAAATTCCCAATAGAATCTTTATCCAACTATTACGTAATATTATTTTTTTATGTAAATACACACCGTCACACTTTTCCCGTCACACCTCGTCACACTTTTCGTCGTTGTGGCTGGCGCAAGACGGATAACGGGGTTCATCTTAAGAACAATAAAACCTTTTAAGAGAATTGATAGTCTGATCACCCTGTTCCGCTCACTAGCGCAGAGCATACTCGAATATAACTCATGTGTCCGGAGTCCTCATTATGGAATTGACACGAATCTGTTCAAAAGTATCTTTTGAGTGTCATCACATATCGAACAGGGTTGAGTAACAGGTTGAAGACCTATGTACAATGAAATTTTAACCTTTTTCAGAATAACTAGACTCGAGAATAGACGACAAATACACGACTTTACTGTTCTTCACAAAATTGTTAATGGTACCATGGACTCGAGACTTTTACAAGGCATACAACTTAATATACCTAGAAGCTCGCTGAGATTCGCCAATACCTTTCATATTAATATACTTCGGACCAGCTTCATGTATTACAGTCCCATACCCAGAATATGTAGACAGTATAACGATATGACAAGGGAGTGTCCTGATCTTGACGTGTTTGCGGATTCGCTCTCTGCTTTTAAGAAAAAAGTTAACTCGCGCGTGTTGTTTTAAGAAGGTCTCAGTGCTATTTATATACGCTATTTGAATGTAATCTGTTTGAAATTGTCTTTTCTCTAACTTATATAACTTTTTTTAACTTCTTATGAACCTATTTTTTACTTCGACTTATGTAACTTGTGTCACGTCTATAACTTATTTTTCTTAAATTACGTAACTATTTTATTCATCTTATTTTTTTACTTAACTTTTGTAACCGAATTCTATCTAATTTATTTAACTCTTACTTGTGTAACTTACGTGTGTGATTGAATAAGAGCTCATGTTATTTTGTGTGTATCCATAATTGGACGTCCAGAACTCATAATAATAACCAATATTATTTTCTTTTTATGAAAATTGTAAGATGGATGTCTGTTGATGTACCCTTTTAATAAAAACGCCTTGTTGGCGCAGATGACAGATGCTTCCCATTTGTACTTATCCTCATCTTCCTGACATACCAAAACCCCTATCATACCTACATCCATTCCTTGAACGTGACAACACTAATCTCGCCCTTGACAGGGCGCGAGTAGGCTACCTTCTTCAGTCACCATACTCAGTTAGCACCGTGTGCATATATATTAAAAAACTATGCATACTAATTAGGCGCCGCGCGCCGTGCGCATATACCCTTTATAATATACGTGCGCGGAATTCGCACGTATATATTGCAGACAAGTGTAGTGAACCATTGTTGAACCGGTGACGTATAGGAAAGAAGAACTACGCGAAAGAGTCCACTCTCTTTAAAACTTTTCCATCTTTTCCAAACTGTATCTTCTGCCGATATCGCACATACCTAATGATTCATGAATATGACAAAATATAGACATATATAAACTTTCATATTAAAAAATCGACTTCAAAATGAATGTATCTTTCATACAATTCGCCCTTACAATAATACGCAAATTAATTAGTTTCACGATATCTCGTGATTCCCATCATCAAATATCTTTAATCCCCTTTTTAATGAAAAAATAATCATCAAATTCGGTCGACGTGTTAATAAATTATCGCAGATTTTTATATTGTTAAAAACTTTTAATTTTTATCTATGACTTTAAATATATAGGTATGTATCTATTTTTTGTCTATGTACATTGTATTGTAATAAAGTCAGTCAAGAAATAAAATCCTACACGTCAGCACGGATTTATAATTTAAAAGACCATTTTTTATGATAGTCATTTTACATTGATCCGGCTCGAAGGACCAATGTAAAGTGACTATCATAAAAATTGGTAGGATTTTATTTCTTGGCTGACTTTAATACAATACAATGTACCTACATATGTAGACAACAAAATTGGTAAATATAAATTTAAAATCATAGATAAAAATTAATGTTTTTAACAGATATTTTTTTATTTTTTTTTTTAGTTTTTGATGATTTCGTCTTGGATCCCATCACCAGATCTCTACCTAATTGAAATGGGACCAATCTAAAGACACCCCCTTTCTTATGAAAAAATATATCATCGAATTCGGTCAACATTGTAAAAAATAATCGCTGAACATACATATGTTCATTTTATTCCTAATTTTGTAAATTTGTTTCAAAAGTTTTGAACCTATGGTTTGTATATATATATATATATATATATATATATATATATATATATATATATATATATATATATATATATATATTGTGGCTACCTGGTAATGTAAATTAACTATCCCAGACATAGCTATTAACATTCCACCAAATTCATAATTGATTTAACTACTAATAGTAAACCTAAATAACTAATTTATTAGTTATTAGTACATAGCTACATATTTACTTTAGATATATTGATTCACAAAACACAAGGGGATTTATTTAATGTTATATGCAAATAGAGTTTCAACTTGTATATTATACAAAATAATATTTGGATAACTACCTATATCACAAGGATACTAATGTTGATAACCCAAATTGGCATCATTATAATCCCTGTCCCATAACGCAGCCCATTCCTTGAAAGTTTAGTATTCCAATCAGATATGTTTCAAATCCATTTATATTGTGTTTTTTGTATTATTTATTGAATATTTACATTGACAAAAAGAGTCTCATTCAGCATGTCGTTCTTTGTCAGCTACAGGTACCTACGCCATTTTACAGATACACATACAAGGAACTGATATGCTGTTGTGCAAGCTACATATATATAAGTAATATACACAATATAGATACACATACATATTATATACGTACATACAGAGAATTATTTAATAAATTGTAAATTAAATTTAACTTACTGCTACTACAGATGATTAAAGTTCTTTTTTTATTAATGATCGACGAAGTTTTTATTTTGTAGAATTCCATTATAAGTTATATCTATAATTAAAAGTAAATTACTTTTTGATTCTACATGGATTTAATTATGGGCGATAGACCTATTTCGCCATGTTAGGGCATTTACTAGCTTATGACTATTTGGACAAATTTTACTTATATTTATAGCAGTGACCGACCGAAGGTTCGGTTTAGGTTTCGGCAAGTTTCGGCAATAAAATCTAGTTTCGGCATCAGTTTCGGTTTCGGCAGAAAATCTACCGAACCTTCGGCCGCACCGAAACTCTGCGTTCGTGAATTATCACGCGTCGTTCGGCTGACTTCAGGTAAGTTCATGACTCGAGTGTCACCCGCCATCATCAATCAGTTCATCATTTGAATTCGCCGGCCAGTCGTAGAAAAAAAAATGTAGAAAAACTGCTTTTTTTAGCGTACAATATTAGGCTTTTTAATTACGATTACTAAAGTAATCTATTAATTTACTAATGATATTTTGTTTTTTTTTATTAGCAGAAATAAAAAATATTTTTCCACATACTTACTTCAAGTATTGTTTTTTATTTCATTGAACACGTGTTGACTGTCAATAAGCTAAATTTCAGTAAACAATAGATTTTGAATTGTCTAAAAAAGTTTCGGTTTCGGTTTCGTTTTCGGCTGAAACTGAGAGAGATACCGAAGATTCGGGTTCGGTTTCGGTAGAAAATCCTGTTTCGGTCGGACACTAGTTTAGGTGTCTACGAATGGTCGAATGTAACGCGATAAATATTATTGATCAAGTTAAATTTTATAGATTAATTATGTAGGAGGAGCTTACAGGTTCTTGTGATTGGTCATTTAAAACAATTGATATTATACAATGTAAAAATGAAATAAATTTAAGTACATTACTCTGGTTGGTTGAGACCTGGTTGGTTACTCTGGTATTAATTTTATGACCAATCCTTATTTAGATAATTAGTGAAATTGAATATAATGAATTGATTTATGGTAATGGCTGTTTTTTTCGGTGTAACGGTACATGGTATTGTGCCCTAATGGACAGTGAAATGCATTAAGTGCTTACAATATTAGGGATTATTTCTTAAACTATTGTTGATATGTAGGTATTCTTGGTGGAGTAGTATGATGGGTGTATCTGAAACAATTAAAAAAGGTTTGCGGCAGAATCAAATCAAATAACATATGTATTGTATGTGATATAGAGCATTAATTAAAATTTATCGAAATAGAAAAAAAAAATTATTTTAAAAATTTGATTTTCTTTTTGAAGTTATAAAATATTTGTATTGTTTTAATAATGGCAAATAGTTTATTAAAATATTGTGTACCCAGGTATTTATAGTGATGTTGGGCGTGCGTCTTGTACCTTTCAGGATCATCATATTTCCTATGAGATGCCGTCTCTGTGTACTGACCAGATTTTCAGCCCGTTTTCCAAAGGTATCTTTATGTATTTGTTGTAAAGCAATATTTTTATACAAGTTGTCTAAATCAGGTACTTACTTACTTACTTCCGATGGCCATACAACTCCGGTAGAGCTTTAGCCTCCTGAACAATAGCTTTCCAAGCCTTCCTGTCAGCTGCAGTGGACTCTCAGTCATCACAAGCATTCAGCTCGTTCAGATCTTGAGTAACATTGTCCATCAATCTCTGCCTTGGTCTTCCCAGGGGTCTCTTGCCCACAGGGTTATTTTGCAGGATACGTTTTGTGGCTCTTTCTTCCCCTGATCTGACAACATGTCCAATCCAAGCTTATCTTCTGGACCTGTTTTCGCTGGTGATTAAAGGTTGTCCTGTCAATGCACGAATTTCCTCATTGCTTCGTGGTCTCCAGGTACCTGCCGCAATTCCTGGTCTTGGGCCTAATATTTTACGTAATATCCTGTTTTCAAGTGTTAGTAGACTTTGTTGGTCTTTGAGTGTCATGCACCAGGACTCAGCACCATACAGGATTACTGGTTTAATTAGGCTATTATAGACTATTATAGACATGGAATATATCAAATAATTGCTTTATAGGAAAATTTCTAGGTTTTTTTGAGAATGACTTTAATGATAAATGATTAATACTTTATTTTGACAGATAAAATGGCGCGTAAAGCGGATGACGTCCATTTTATAAAAATGTTGGAAAATGAACATTACCATAAAGAGCAGCCTATCAAAGAGCACGCATCTCATCGCTCTTATACGCCAAATTACACGTGATTATACCATTCACACACACACAAGTTCAGAAACCACATAAAACCCTTCATAATTATTGTAAAAATCAACAAACCCTACATGAAGCTTTACGACGTATGTTAATGTCTTCCCTGTACCTATTGTGTTGCCATATTATTAAAAATTCTTCCCTTTTCATCCCTTTTTTATTTTCTTTTATTTGCATAGATACACACCAGCGAACTTAAATATGGCGTATCCTTTATCAAATTAATTTTTGTATTCCGCCATACTATTGTCATGAAAACGACGAACATTTTTATGAAATTGGCGATAGGTATTATAAACTTTTTTTAAATTGTTATTTATAATGTTTTGTGATACGTGGTCATATAAAGTGTAATATTATAGTTTTGACTGCACACAGGACACAAATTCAATTGTAGTGGGTTAAAATTGCTATCTTGGTCTTTATAAACCTATATTTTCCAACTGTCGATTCGTTCATGAGAATTCAATTCTCCGAATGAATCGACATTATTAAGCCAAGATGCGTGTACGAAGGAAAATTTTGTATGGCGTAGTGGACTTTTTGCATGCTAATAACACCAACTAGAGGCCTCGCAGCATATATGTTCCCAAACATGGATTTACTCAGAATTCGGAGTAGAACATTTTATGTGAGTTTTGTGTGTGTGTGTGTGTGTGTGTGTGTGTGTGTGTGTGTGTGTGTGTGTGTCTGTGTGTCTGTGTGTGTGTCTGTGTGTCTGTGTGTGTGTGTCCCCTTATAACTTTTGATCAGCTCAATTTATAGAGCCCAAATTTTCAGAATATATAGACAGTTATAGACCTACAAAACTTTTATACTCAAAATTGTGAATTTTGTTTCAGTCAGGGGTTATTAACTTTTGAAATTTTGATTTATTTTTCCATATATCGCAGAAACCGTAAAAGCTAGAACGCTGAAAATTGATATAAACATAGACAAATACAAAATCTCAAATTATTATTTTTAAATTCCAGGGTTTCTCAAACATTATTTATTAAGAAAAATATTTTTTTTATGATAAATTTATGAGTTTAACTGCCTCTATTTCCATTTTTTTTAAATATCGAAAAAAGCGGAAACACCCTAACTAGATAATTTAATTTTCTATAAAAAATTTTAACATTGTATTAGCACATCTCAATTTTTTTTAACAATTTTTATAATAAATTAATTTAGTAACGACATTGCTTCATACAATTTGTATGAACTCTTAATAGTTTGATAGGTACTTAATCTTTAAACATACATACAGAACCATCATGCTGTTTTCATATTCCGGGTAGGAAAATAGGACTGACCTCCATACTGTCCTATCTTGACATACATACCAACATGTGTTAAAATTTTCAATAATTTGGATTTATGGGTTTATAGTTTGATTTTTATTTTCAACTATACATACTATCGCTATCGACAGTTGGATCTCATGTGTAACATGCAACTAGTCATGACCGATTTAACATTGCCTCCTCTGCCTCATGTCATTTATGTTAATACCCAGAACAAACTTTGGAATATATCCTGTGGGATTGCTGTCACCCAATGGTGTCCTCTTACAGATCGGAGCTCCTCGTTGCTGTCCGTGGGCCTCTTCAATGTCCCATTGGTCACGCGGATTTCGTGATCTCGAAGAACGATTTCAAAGTCTTGAAGTTCTGTTATAGTTATGGTGCCTTGCTATTGGATGATTCCCGTTTTATTTTATTTTTTACAGAAGTCATGGTCACACCTCTGATGATTTTTATCTAAAAAGGTCTGAAATTAATAATAATAATGAATACTTTCTTGCACCCTGAGTTAGTAGCGGTTTTATTTCTTCCAAATAGCCAGTGATTCCAGCCCAGAGAAGCAATATTTGCGTGAAAAATAAATTTAAATAAATTCCTCCTCTGCTGGTAATCAAACCCAGGACGCCCGCACAGAAACCAAACGGCTACGGCGGTCAGCAATTAATGAAATCTATGACAGTTCGCGAGTGTGAATCTTCTATTCACATTCTTTTTGCACTATGGATTGCCAATTTAGAGGGCTCCATGAGCTACTTTTTATGCTAAGCATTTTTTTTTCTTATCGCTCACAGCGTTCTGTGAAGAGGCAATTTACAATCGCCGTATGCAGAGCGGGTTGTGGTCGAAGTAGCGAAATACAAAACAAAGATTACAGATATATTATAGTTTTGTATTATAATATGTAGTTATGTATAGCGGTCCGTTTGTTTTTATGTGTGTTGCATGTTGTACAGTAGAACAATAAAAGAACGATAAAATCGGAAGAATTACCGGATTTTATATACATTTATTACTCTTGTCAAATTTTTATAGCATCCTACCGCCATCAATATTATTGAAATGGTCCTAGTGACATATTAACTACAACGGCTAAAGGGACTCCTGTCAAAAAAACAATAATAATATATATATCATTATATGTACATGTCTATTCAATGGCTTCCTTCGAACACAATAATTATAACCGTTTTTAATTTATTTATATACATAAGATCCCTCCTCGTCCCTAACGGGGTAGGCAGAGAGAACCGAACGCATTTTTATTTAAAAACCGGGAGCAATGAAAAATATGTTTTGTTAGATACCTTAATTATTTTTCTTATCTCAGCTGGATCTTCATTATTTTATTTATTTATTTATTAAAACTTCATTTACAATACTGTGTACAATGGCGGGTTTATTGCCACAAGGAAATTTCTTCCAATCAACCAAAGCAACGTGAGGCCATAGATAGTATAGTGGTCATCATCATCATCATCATTGGCACTACAGCCCTGTGTGGGCCCTGGCCTCCTCCAGAATCCTTCTCCAGCCGTCCCTGTCCTCCACCACTATCCTCCAGTTTGCCATTCCGATCGCTCTCATGTCGTCCTCTGTATCATCCAGCCATCTTAGCTTGGGCTTGCCTCTACTTCTTCTGCCCTCTGGTAGGTACATTAAATTTATAACAAACGGAAAGAAACACATAACATTATTAAGAGTAAATTCACAGCAACAAAGGAAGGAAGGAAATAGAGGTTGAGGGAGGGTGTAAGGATGGATATGGGGTGTCAGTTAAGAATTATTAGGCAGGTAAAACAGCTTTAGTTTGTTTTTAAAAAGTTGAATCGATTGAAACGTCGTGGTATATAGTCTTGCTGATTGTACTTCAAAATATGAACTGAGAAATTCAGTAGAATGAATGGGAATAGCTAGTGTGGTACGTTCGGCAGATCGAAGAGGCAGACCGTGATTTGACAAGAAAATAACCTTATTCTTGAGATATTGTGGTGAATTTGTGTTGTTAATTATATTATACAGAAGAGAAAGTAAATGAATGTTACGACGTTGACGTATCTTAGGCCAGCGAAGAAGATTTCGGTAAGTGGAAACATGATCAAATTTTCCACTTACCGATTTTTTTTCGGTCAGACTGGAACCCAGGTAAATGAATTGATCCACTATTTCAAACGAGTATTTATCCTTGTATATCCTTGTATATCCTTGTATATATAGCACACTGCCTCTCGGTTGAATTAGGAATACTAGCTATTATTAATACTAATAGAAAACGATACGAAATTATTGATTAAGGCCCTTGTATATCCAGGCCATACGGATGCACACAAATATGCACACTAAATTACCACCCAATGTATGAAACACTATAAAATATTGCACATCCCCTAATCTGTGATATACAATCTTTTTTCGCCAGAAAATGTAAAATTTAGAGGTTTTTTGTGAATAGTAAGAAAAGTAATAAAAAAAGCTCAGGCGGTAGGTTTTCATTTTCTGATGCGATTAAAGTAAAAATTTACTTCATAAGCCTTGTAGATATTTAGTAGGTACCATACAACAAACAATTATTAAAGGGTTTTACCAAAACTAATTTTACAAGAAAAGTATTAAACAAATTCAAATTTAAAAAAAAACTCGTGCAATAGTTTTTTTTTATTTCAAAGACGTATCTTTTTAGGGTAGTGGAGAAAAAAATCAAAATATACTATATAGCCTACTATAGCCTCATTTCTATGGGGAGAATCAAGCAAACCTGTATCATCCTATTGCATCCAAAATCATTTTCAATACTTTTCTTGTCAACATACTTATAAATACTTAGTATAATTTCTTTACGCATTCTTTCCGTATGTCCTCATTTCTTACATCGTCTATACATCGTCCTATTACAATAGCTTGATATGCATCTTCTATGAATTTAACTGACCAATTCTCATCAATCTTTTTTTAAACTTATATCGCTATTTTCTTTACTATTCGTTTACCAAGTTTAATACTCTCATATGAGTCTTTTTGTATTGTACTATAAAAAATTGACATAAAATTGTGTTTTAAGATCATATCAACAGTAAAAGATTATATAGGTACCTTCATTATTTTTATGTCTGCATATATTATTTCTCATGAAGAAAAGTAATACTAAAGTAATATTTGCACACAAGGACACAGAGCCGCAACAAGAAAAAAATATACTTAAAGCAACATAAAAAAGAACGATTATCAAAATTCAATTACTTAATTATTTTTTTAAATAATGAGTAATATATCATTCATTCATACTATTACGGCATATTCCACAATGTGGGGTAACCAGCGACAGGTGCGCGGGTATGTATTACTTTAAAAAATGAAAAATATATATATACATGCGTATATGTATATCCACACATCAGTCTCATCTCTACATTCAGAATGGATGGTGAACCTCATTGGTGAACTATATGAGGTGCTATTGTTGCCTGTTATACATTCACAATGGATGGTGAACCTCATTGGTGAACTATATGAGGTGTTATTGTTGCCTGTTATACATTCAGAATGGATGGTGAACCTCATTGGTGAACTATATGAGGTGTTATTGTTGCCTGTTATACATTCAGAATGGATGGTGAACCTCATTGGTGAACTATATGAGGTGTTATTGTTGCCTGTTATATTTTCGACTACCGGATTTGTTATTATTCGATTAATAATCATCATCTGTGGACAAAAATAATTTGTCTGTTTTTTGTTTATGTCATAGTGTATGTTTTATTTTGTTGTAATATGATTTTTAAGTGATCATCATCTTTGGACAAACAGTATTGGTCTGTTTTTGTTTAAGACTGAGTTTGTCCCTTTAATATTTAAATAAAACCACCATTGTTATAATAATTCATACATTATTTAAACTAACTTTAAATTCCTGTGCTTTAGTTGACCGGTTAAAGATTCGAACTCGCGTCATCTTATTCAGCACGTTAGCCGCTCCGCTACGTCATCTGATCACTGTGTACCTATACCACAGACCACAGTTTCAGTTTTTTTCGATCGGTTTCGAAACACTCGACTGTTTCTTCCTCAGGACGATTTTATTTTCATAAATAACATTGTTTAAAATGTGCAAATTAGTTCTGAAAATTTTATTCAGCAACCACAATGGGGTAATAATATTTAAATGTTTTTTTTTGTCTTCGCAATCTTGAAATATAAATACAGATTTATTTCTTTTAATATTTTTCTTAGCCTTGTCCCACTTGAGGTAGGATAGGCTCTCATTATCCTTCGGGCGCCAGGATGATCTGTCTTGTATTTATATCCTACAAATTTATTTATGTGGAAAAGATATAAAAGGGTTTAGAACTCATTGTTCAAACTAAGTTAGCTTATAATCATCGCAACTCGGGTGATAAAATAAATATTAATTCATTCCCAACACTTGTATCCTTCCTTTCCTTTCCCCTTAGCGCTTTTGTCCCGTTTCTATCGGGGTACGCTTTGACCATGATCCTGGAATTGGCGAGTCTGGTTATTACATTGAAGCGACTGCCATCTGACCTTCGTAACCCTTAGAAATGGAAAGCAGGCAAATTGGATCATGGCTTCATATAGATAGTGATATAAATCCGCACACAGATTTTTTGAAAATCCAGAGACGCGAGCCCCGCCTGCGCCGACGCATGAGGCGAAGACCTTACCGCTGGGCTATCACTTGTATACTATCTTTTAAATTTTAAAAATGTAGAATTTGTTTTACTTGTATAAATTATTAAAAATATAACGGCGCTTGAATACTTAAACGCGGCCCTGTAACTTATAAAGATGTGACCCGTTTACTTCGCGAAATCCTTTCCCTTGCTTGGCTATATTAGAAGTGTCCTCATAAACATCTTGATAAAAGTAAAAACCTAAAAATGAAAATATTTTAGTTGTACCCTGGGTTTATGATTACACCCAACAGAGATTGACAACCTTTTATGCTTCCACTACCTGGAACCAACAAATTAAACATATCAAGTTTTATAGACCCCTGTAAAATATTATGTTTTTGGTGTAAAGAACACGCCGTTAAAACTATTTCAAATAATAAAAAAAATCATTAATAATACGCCAAATAATTTGATATTCTAAAAATAAAATAAATAAAACCAAAAAAAAATGGGGGCACAAAATTTATTTCGCGTTGAAAAAAAATATAAAAAAAAAATCACGTCAGTCCGTAGATGGTTCATATTCACACTGCCAATGTCAAAGACATAATGTGAAACACAGTTGTTTGTACCATAGATTTTTATAATAATATACTAGATGTCGTACTCCGAGCAAAAAGTGAGTTTTAACACATCCTAGATAACTGTTCTCTAAATCTTAATAAACAAACTGTTTTTTTTTCGACAAATAAATCCGAAAACAATTCATAATAGTCGTTATTCTCTATAGAAAAACGATGTGATCTGCCCTCCAAAACGTCAAAAATCCCCCGGAAAAATGCCTCACTTGGATTCATACAAAATTTGCACTACGACATCAAGTATATTATAATAAAAATCTATGTTTTGTACAGCATTCAAATTCAAATATAGAACATGCATAATCTATCGTGAAACGAACATAAACAATCACAGTTTGTATGTAATACAAAATTGTTCTATTTTATCGAAATGTTAAATTAATCAAACTGGAAATACGTACGTTGCACACAAATACTGAAAGTTTAAGAGCTTTTACTGATCAAGAAGCAAGTTAAAAATCACTTGCAAAATTCTAGTAGAGACAGACAGGTGAAGTTTAATAAATGTCTGTTATCCAACAGTCGATTTGTACAAGGGAATTTTTTTCTCTTAACGCATCGACAAAGTATCAATCCAAGATACGCGAGATTTGTATGCAGAGTCTATATTTTTTGGCTTTCCAACTTTGAAGCCAAAAAACACCAACTTAGAGGCTTCACAGCATATATGTTCTATATAATATAGATTTACTCAGAATTTGGAGTAGAACATTTTGTGTGTCTGTCTGTGTGTATTTATTTTCCATTCAACGCCATTGCGAAATAATAGTTTTTTTGGTTTATTTACTTAACCTGATGCATTAATTTTTTTTTTATAAAAAAAAAAATGAATATGTCCTTGTTAAACAAGTACATATACATCTT